>CM077104.1:16150014-16208622 GCA_039619505.1 Cimex hemipterus | reverse complement strand
TATCTTCAACAGCCCCAATGAGCTAATTGCTGTTAAGTACCCCACAGAACCACCAACATTCCTTCCAATAACTTGAATTAAGTGAAGGCATATTTCAGCCAAACCAGCGTGGCTTTCAATGACTTTTCCATATTCTTTTATTTTTGCATAGAATCAATTTTGAGGAGCACTTACAAGATACTAATAGCAATATCTAGTTCAACTTCTAAGAATGAAAAACAAACAAATTGAACACCAGAGTCTTTAATATATTTAATATTTAAACAAATATACAAGAATTTAAGGTCATTATTCTTTTAAATATGAATCTGTTAATGTCACAGCATAATGTAAAATGGACACTCTCCAAAACTAATCTCATAAATTTATTATGGTTGAAGCCATAATGTCCAATATTGTAAGTAGATATTGAAACCTTTAAATACTTAGAAATAGTTTCATAGTCCACATGAAAGGAATATATTACTCAAATGTTTGATGAAAGAACATTGTGTTTTCTTTCTTCCGCTTGGCCTTATCCCGGATTTGTTTTATTTGTAATATTATAATATTTAGGCTGATATTAATCATATCAATTAATCTGCACACCACCATCAATACAGTCTTCCAAATCGCTTACAAAAACAGAGAACAATAGGGGACTTAGCAGGCAACCTTGTTTTACCCTAAGGAGGTTTCAAAACTTTACTGACACTAAACTGTCGTTGTTTCATATCTAAACTTCTACCTTACCAGTCTACTAGACATATTTTTCAAAAAAGTGAATAATTATCAACACCAAGAATAAAATGTACAAAATAAATTTATATTTTTATAAACAATAATATAATAATAGTTTTCGTATTTCTTAATTTTTCTATAAAATATATTTTTGCAGGTCTTAAGTCTGCAAGAAAAATACGGATAGTAGGAAAAACATTGAGGTAATAATAACAATGATTTAACATTACATTTTTACTATTCCAAATAAATATGAAAATAAATAAATGACTTTGTAGTCAAAATTCAACATGTTAACTATTTTAATTAATTCTAATTCTAATCTAATGTCTTAGATCAGATGAAAAGAACATGCCTCAAAAAATCAATTTTCTACAAAAATAAAAGAATAATGATAAAATGGATGGATACATTGTTGTTCAAAAAATGTTTAAAATGTATTTAATGACAATGGAATTATTTTTATGTTATTTTAAACAAACATACAATAATTGCTGTTTTGATTTTAAAAAATCCTTTAACAGATTAGCTTTTTTAAAACAATGCAAACAGCCGGCTTTGAAAGCTTTGGGCAACTGGACAGTAAATAACGGCCCCTGTAAGCGTTTTGCTGACCGAAATTTACTTACACCCACTTCTAGAAATAAAAAGCAAACAAATTGAACATCAAAATTCATTTGATTTTTGCTCACTTATTCGATGATTTATATAAATAATTAAAATTAAACAAATTAAAGTACTAGAACAGAACAAAAGAAAGTGTTTCTTATTTTAAGTTAAGATAAAAGTTATAAAAATTTCAGTAAAAAAATAAACTTTTTTCAAATCGGTATTTCATTTGCATTCTACTATTTACAAGGCATTAAATTTTATTTAAAAAATGAATTAAAATGTGCTTAAATGTATCATATCAAATCTTTGGTCAATTACCGACATTTATCATTTAAACATTGTTTTATTGTTTCACTACTTTCGTGGTCTGCTTGACCAATTAATACATGTCAGTTTATTAAGTTTTTAGTTGAGATGAAAAAAAGTTAATGGTTCGAATCCATGACCTTCGGCTAGATACAATCATGTGGTCACGAGAGTGGTAGAGCAGCAGCGTATCTAGCCAAAGGTCTTGGGTTCGAATCCCTCTTGTGCCATTAACTTTTATTCATCTCAACTAAAAACCTTAATTAATTGTCATTATTTTATTGTACTAAGCCAATATTTATGCAGAATACATTATCTTGGCGCATCATATTTTCATTTATTTTCTAATTACTTTTTGCCTTACCTCCATCTAACAACAAAAGAAGTTTCCTGTCAATATAATACCACTGCCATAAATTCTGGTGTGAAACGGTTGGCCAATTATTCAATTTTGCTTGTCAGTCATATTTTTAGCGTTTCAATTATCTACTTACCATCCACTGCATGGGATTCAAAAGTAAGCCATCAAGGATGATCATTAAGCATACGCTGTAATTTCTTAGTTCCTAATGTAACAAGTAAAAATTGTAGTTCTTTTCTTTCTTTTTTCCAGTTCCCTCACTTTTACACTTATCATTATGAAATTGCCATTTATTCTCTATTATATTTCAGGGATTGAATATTTTCTAAGAATTTTTTTTTTCATTTACAATATTAATTAGTTTGGTCTTGAGATTTTCTATCAGCTAACATCTACAACATAAAGTTAAGTATTTGGAGAGAAAAAATTAAGTATTGCACTTTTAAAAGTAAACTTTGATTTTACTCTAGTCAACATAATTAGAATGACAATTCTTCAATTTATTTGGATTCTTAGCTTGTCATTGGAATTTTTTCTTTTATCATTGAGCAAGGGATTTTTTTTTTTCAATTGGGAGCGTGTTGAGGTCTGCATGGCGAACTTGCAGCTCAATCCCCTCTGATCATCCTGGTCTAATCAGCATTATCAGAATCTCTAATATTCTGATTGAATAAATAACAAAACGATTTAATAAAAGGAGGAATTACCCATGATACAATTTATTAAAAAAGAAAGGAAGGATTGATGAATCTGTAAAAATAAAAATAAAACAATCCTATTGTAAATAAAATTAAAGAAAATTGGTATTTATTGTAGATTCATCACTTTGAGAAAGTGATCGGTATGTTGATAGTTAACTACCAAAACTTGTGACAGACAACCAAGTACATTTTGATTTGGCCTTGATTTTAAGTACCTATAGATATATTTTTTTAATATTTGTATTTCTCTTTATATTTGCTTATATTTGTTTTCTTGTATTTACTTAGGGACTATTTATTTTTACATGTGTTTACCTTGTTTTTACCCTTGTGCTATTAGGCTTCCAAGCCTGTGTTTGTAATGAATAAAATCCAAATTAATTAAATGTACGGTGTCAAATTGAGCCTGTTTTTATCATCTTCAGTTTTTCCTGAGGAAACAGTTTGATGAATATTTCTCTCTCTCTCTCTCTCTCTCTCTCTCTCTCTCTCTCTCTCTCTTATTTTTTTTAAATGGTGCTCTATGGCAAGAATAGACCATGGTACGCACATTTTTAACACCGATAAGTGCCAAATTTTGTCAGGTGAAAATGAAACATTTGTTATAAAGAAGTTGAGCAAGTATGAATTCATGGTTGTTAATGTAATAAACTATTTTAGAATTTATTTATTTTTGATTTTTTTTTTTCAATTTTACTTTATTGCTTTAATTTTAAAGGTGGCCACAACAGTTTAGGCATTGTTGGGGCTCATCACTATGAGGAAAAAACCCTGAATTCAAACCTGGCATATTTACAATTTTTTTTATTTACAGATTTTTTTCAAACACTGGTACGCCAGGGCTTGATATGACTTCTGCTGTTTCAAACTACTAAAAAATAAAATAAAATATTTCTATAAAACTACTTTTTATCAAGTTTTTTATTTTTTACACACATAAATTTTATATTGTGACATTCATTACACCTTCTTCTTTACCCAGTTTTGACCATAACTCTGCATCTGTCGGATCTGATCTTTTCAAGTGTAGTCGATGTTCCACCTTGTCCTAAAGTTGTTAATTGTAGTGGTACTTAGGCCAATTTTGTTTTCTGGGGTCTCGATATTGTATTTTTTTCCAGCCAATATAACAGTGAGCATGAGCACTTTTTGCTTCGGGTTTATTTTGTAATTGGCTTTGCCAATCTTGTGCATATCCACATTTTTATTAGTAATTTAAACTATTCATTTGATTGATTTGTACTATTTTCACACATTGATCGATAAATTCATGGTTTGTGTCCAGTAGTGGAAAAAAAATCTTAAGAGAAGCAGTAGTAAAAAATTGTCAAAAAATGTGATGTCCAGATTCAATAAATAAAAGCCTACAGTCCTCCTAAGTGTATATATGTTTTACTGTCTTTTTTCCAAATATTATTTTAACTGTTCAGAAACTACAGCATTAAGTAGATGGTTTATTGAACTAATTACAATCATTTTTTTTTTTTTTTTGTTAAGCATTTCAGGGCTGTTGCCAGCCTCTCAAGAGTGGAATTCAAAAAAAAATTGAAAATTCTGGTGTAATGGGAGTATATTTAAATTAATTTAAAATCCAAGAAACAACTTAAACCCCTTCGTTTTATAATGATGTAATACAAAAAAAATTATTTAAAACAATACCCACTAAAATCTTAAAATTGGTGATAATTTCACAGTGAGCTTTAAATAAGTTCTTTTCTAGAACCTTCTTGAAAATAGTACTTTACCTTTTTATTGAATCCTTTCATTGTAGCTAGCTGGCCCAACAATGATTACCCTATTCTTCTTCGTTTTTTTTTTTTTTTTTTTTTTTTTTTTTGTCCTTTTCTAGTACAACTTGTAACTGAATTTTAAATTTAAATCCCCAATTACAAATATAAATTAAAAGTTTTTCCATTGTAAACAGTAACTTTTTATTTTGAGTTTTTAGATTTGCCGTAGCCTGTTCCCATAGCTAATTATACTCAGAGGGAGCAAATAATTTCTGAAGGAGGGAATAATTTTTGTACATTCAACACCAAATCTGAATGGGTAAATTGCACGAGAATAAATTAAAAAGGTAAATACAAGGGTAAAAGAAAGTGAGAAAGAATTATTTATGCAAATTAAATTTTAATATATTATATATTTATTGCATTTTTTAAATATTGGTTTTTACAAGATGGAATGGGGTTTTTTCAATATTTACAATAAGGAGGGGAGAGATTTCAATTATACTCACAACTGTTAAACACTACACAACATTAATACATCCAAGGCAGTAAGGCGCTTGGTTGTTTTTAGTGTTTTTTTTTAAGTTTTTTTAAACACTTTTACATTTTTAAAGTATATCTGCCACCGTCTAGTGAGTGCCACAAAAAAAAAAAAAAAAAAAAAAAAAAAAAAAAAAAAAAAAAAAAAAAATATCAAAATTATAGTTACCACAGTCTAAAAAGCCCCTTTTTTCTTTATCGACAATAAATAAGCTTTAGAAAAATCCCCTCCCAATATATCAACAGTACTTTGAGAAAATTAAATTAATAAATAAGTTTGTGCAAAATTTATAGAAAATATGGTGTTATACGCTTACATCTAATTTACACATATTCCCTAGAGAATTTTATTTCGAAAATTGATAACTATGTATTTTAGAAATCTACATTTCTATCCGACGAGCAATGTTTTCAACACCTCTCTTTTAAACTTTCTCTCTCACTCTCATTTTACTCGATTCTGAATCTTAAATTATAAGTTAAGAGTAATAAAAATATATGTGGTAATTAAGACAATTTTTTTTAAATTATTTATTTTTAATGTCTATGTCATGGAATATTGCTAGACAATGGACTGAGTAATTGTGGTAAAAATTGCACAATGTAATTAAATAATCAAATAATTCTTAATTTAAAAATTAAAAACAATATGATTTTATATATATTCACATGTGTGTAATACTTAATATTGAAGTCTTAAATTTCAATTGTACATTGACCACCAATCACATTTGGTTAATGGACAACTAATTGTAATAATCAAAATAATAAATTAGCAAGCATTTTAGATTAAAACATTCATGTTTTAATTCAAAAGACTATTACAATTACTATTAAAAAAATATTGTTAGGCACTGCATTAACAAAATATATAATAAAGAATGCCCAGATATAATTTTTAATTTTTACCCTTATAAACTGTTAAATACAATATGAGACTATATGATTTAAAAGTGATTTTTTTTACAATTTTTAATGACAAGGTTTTTACATACATACATACATATATATACAATATACAATTTTTTTTTTTTTGCTGTTAATAAATGACAATTTCCCGTATCTTGCTCACACTGTCCAAAACTTATCCCGGATTTACAAAAAACAAAAACAAAAATACAAAGAAAACTATCAAATTTGTGTATTTGTTTATGATGTATGTAAGACATCACAACAGAAATTTTGCTCCAATTAAAATACAATATTCATTTTCATGACAAGTACATTCTGAAAATAAAATAAATACGAACTATATTGACTAAGAAAGTCAATAAATAAATTATTAAAATGATACAATTAGCTTTCTTTCAACCCACTTCCTTTCTTCACTTAAAACAGGAATAAAAAATATCGAAGTAAAACTATATTACTTTTTTTTTGCCATTTTTATTGTGTAAAACAATAATAATAATAAGACACTTGAAAGATATAACTAAAGTTAGTACATACTAAATTAGTAAAGTCCATAAAGATCATTAAAATCATAGATACAACTATATAACATTGACATACATCAAATTACAATAGATTACAATTATATAAACACAGTTTTAATTTTTTTGTTTTTTTAAATATTTTTATTGTTGTTATATTATATTAAATTGACTGCGAGAATAATTTGTATATATATTTTATCTTAATTTGGTTCAAACACTTGATAACAAAGCAACATTATAAACTACACATTTAGTACGTACAACACAGTTACTCATTGAATTGGAACCATTTAGCAATTCTGAAATAATTGTTTAAAACAATTCCTAATATATTATATATATATAATTTTTTTATAAATAATTTTTCTTTTTTTTAATTTTTTTTTTAACTTTTTGGACGACATGGTGCTTAGCCACATTATCCTGGCTATCACAATTTTGTGATGTCTTACTCACGCTTCCCCACCTTGCTATAATGCTATACTATTAAATAAATATAATATACAATTGGGTTTTTTGTTGTTTTATATATACTTGACTATACCGTACTCTATTTTCAGTCACTGAAAAAAAAAAAATCTTTTTGAATTTAATACAAACAAATTAGTAATTTTGTTACAATTATGTATTACAAAAGGGTAGTTTTTTTTAATAAATCGTATATTTATATATATTACTATGTATACTATTTATATAATTAGAGAATCAGTTTTCTTTTCCTTATTCACATGTTACTAACCTTAAATATAAATAATAAAATTAAAATAATAAAAAAATAAACAGCCAATCACATCATTAAGGGAACATGAAAGAGTATTAGACATTTAAAAAAATTTACTTTTTATTTCAATCATTTTTAAATCTCAATTGCACCAGTGTTGTTCTATTACAAGATAATCAAATATAAATATATTAAAACTTTGAGTTGTTTAAAAAAGAAATATAATAATAATAATAATTGCGCAGACTTAAAATGAGGGATGTAAAATATAAATTTTCGGACAATTATTTCTTTTAGAGAGACCACAAATACCTACCAAACTGAAAGAGTTAATTTTTTTCTTTTTCATCCCTTAAACAATGTAATCAATAATGTTAAACATTTCCATCGATTCTTTAGACAAACAACAGTTGAATTATTTAAAAAAATATTTTATCAACTCCTATTCGGTAGCTACTTGCGGTTCGGTAGGACTGTGCGATACTAAAAACATTGTTTCATATAACAGAACAGAAATTTGCAGGGAGGAAATTTAATTTGTCAATCCCCCTTAGTTTCATAATTGTTTTCATAAAGAAGTTTGCAACTCAATCCTTGTGAAACAGCAATCAATTGGTTTACAATGTTTTTATTTTATTTTTTAATGTTAAGGTTGGATGAAAGAAATTGTTCAATACGGATTAAATTTAGAGTCCCTCCATTAGTGGACTTGTTGATTGACAATTTTTTTTTTTTTTTTTTTTTTTGTAACTTAAGCAAACTTGTTAGTTAGACAAATTATTTTACACCAGTAGAAAGACTAGAGAATATCAGGATACATATTTTAACAACAGTTTAATCAAAAGGGTGTGATGTACAGAAAAGGTGAAAGAATAAAAACTTTGTGATTATTTGTTTATACATAGGCTCTCTAGAAAGTTTAAACCGTAGGAAACATACTTAGATATTACATCTATTTGCCTAAATGCTAGAAGACCTATTAAGTTTTAACCCCAATGTCCCGGCTTAATAATTAAGTTACATGTACTTAAAAATTTAAATTTAAATAATTTTTACAATGATTATGCAATAAACCACAGCGATTTCCGTGCTTGCAGTTCAAATGGAAAATTAGCCAATAACTTAATTCTGACAAAAAATGTACACTGCTGTTATCTCACGTCAGACCAATATGCAACCCTTCTCTTGGACTTTATAACTAAATTTTTATGATTTAGAAGATTATAAATAACCAATTTTTTTTTTATATCTATATTTTTTTTCACTCTATATGTGAAAACATTCAGGTGTCGTCATTGGACAATCAATAAAAACAAGTATTGCACAGCCCGTTTTGTACAATTAAGCATTGCGTTTTTTGATTCTGTAAATAAATAATAACTGTTGCAAATTTGAAAGTATATGTATTATTTTTTGGAGATTGTGATATATATATATATATATATTATGTTGGACTTTCTGTTAAAAAAAAAAAAAAAATAAATAAATAAATAAAATAATATAAAAAAGGCACCAATATTTCTTACAGCAGTTTTTTTTAATTGAAAAATTTTTCAATGGTAATTAAAGAAATCAGTATTATTTACTATTACATAGTTGTTCCTTGATTGTGCCATATCCACCCAATAACTTGTTAATTTAAAATGGTTGTATCATTAAAAATATTATTTATATTATACTATACTTTCCCACTTTAATCATTGGTCGTTCCCATGTGTAAATAATTCACACAGGAGAAAAGTGATTAGCCATTACAAATTTAAAAAAAAAATAAAATAATAAAATAAAAATATAATGTAATATTTATGACAGGTAACTAAAAAAACCAAACTTATGGGCGAATCAGTATGTTTCTTTGTAAATACTGGCATGAAGCATATTTAATGGCTTGCCAAAATTGTAATTAGTTTTGATAATCGCTATCTGATACTGTATATTTGTTTTATTTGACACGGTTAAGATAAATATTATTGTGCATTATTATACAATTAAATAAAATGAGAAGACACCATGTCAATTAAGTGAAATATTAAAACTTCATTAAAATTCCCCTACATACAGTACAGTGAGCAATTACTATTTTTTAAAAATAACAACTTTGTCAAGTAATTAAATGTGACTCTTTGTATTTTACATTTACATAGTATATAAGGAGATTTATAAAACAAGAGAAATAAATATAAATATATATACAACATCTTGGGAGGCTGAAATGATATATAAACAAACGAAAAGACATGTTGGCTACTGGTAAATAAAGAGGACTGGTTTTTGCCCGACATTGGAATGAGATCAAGCCGCAGGGGCATTGTTAATGTATCCTTAAAGCAACGGGCAATTGACTAAGAACCATCAGTATTTTTATTCCAACAATCTACTGATTTTGTGACCACGCAGCTAACAAGTACATTTTTATAAATACTTGTCAATAAAATGTGTGATTCTTTCCTTTTTTTGTGTGTGTGGATACGCAGTCGAAAGATATAAAAAATAATACTGCATCACTTACTGATTCTCTAACGATATACCATTCCAACCTCTAGTGACCCTATCATAATATGAATATCTGAAAACAACTGACATACGTGTGTATGGTACTGATGGTAATAAATTATATCATTGTTATTGGGAAATTGATTGTTTTCATTTTTTGTCTAAACATCCATTAGGTATTTTTGTGAAAATAAAAAAATATAAACTGTTGGGACCTTTAGAAATGAAAACAAGCACATAAGACAGGCTAACACACACGTAAACAGACAGACAACTATTCGTCCATTGCTTCACTTTTGTGAAAATATACTATTATATCCAATTTGAAATAGTTATTTTTTTCTTTGTATTATAAACATTATTTTATCCAGGTACAACATAACTATTTACACAGATAAAACAGTGTGAATATGTAGATGTATATATGTATGTGTATGTAGTTCACCCTAAACTACATACACATACATAACACACAACCACCATGATTATAATATTAAGGGGGCAGGAATTCAATAAACAATTTTCATTTCATGATAGTTAAAACGGGAAAAAAAATTGAGCGAAAAAATGCACTATGGCTACAACTTTAGAAATTGTTTTGATTTTTCCCCATTACAAAGAATTTTGAAAATGAAAAGTCTAGGCCTAAAGTACAGGTTGAAACAATTAAGAAAGATTCTGTTCTATCTGAATTGGAATGTAGAAATAGAACTATTCAACATCATTAAATAAATTATTACACAGAGTTCATATTGAATATAGAAAGGCCCAGACTCTGATTCTTCCCTATACTATTACATATAACATGAACTAACAGATATGTATGATACAACAATGCATATAAACAACCCATAACTGAAACAGAAACATCTATCATGCCAAAGACCGCCGCCCATCACTATGTGTAGGCCAAAACGGTGAGGAGGTTCAATGTCCTCGATTTTCTTATGTATTTTTCTTTTTTTTTATATTATATATATAATTTTTTTAAATTTTTTGGTTGCCATTTCAGAGCCTGGTCACAGGAGTGTTTTTATTTTGAAGTAGTGGTCTGTAGATTCAATTTTTCATGTAGTGTTTCTTATCACGAAACTGCAATGTTTATTGCTGCAACTAAGGACTAGGGAAGTACCTAGAGGGAATGGCGCATGTCGACAAGGGAAAGGCGAGATGTTGACATCGCCACACCACTGTCACTTGACATCGATTGGACTGATGAGTGATCGTCGCTGTCACTCTGGTTACTTGTGTAACCTATCACGTCCACCTCATCTGAAATAAAAATAATAATTAATTCCAGTAACAAAAATACAAAACAATAATAAAAAAAAAATACAAGATTGAATAGTAAATCTGGCATTTGAAATTTTGTTAAAATTAACAGCGTACCAGATTCAGAGATGGAGGACGGGGATGAGAGATGCAGGGAAGACACATTACTCTGGGTCGAGTGTGTACTAGAGACAGTAGACACCGAACATTCGGAGATCGATCTCCGTTTGTTGATTCCACCACTCAGAGAGTCAAGCTTCCGCCTCAAGAACCTCTGCTCACGCTGCAGATGATCTTTTTGTATAGCGGATCGCTTTTCTTGTTGTTCGAGGTTCTATTAAATAAACGAATAATGTCCAATTAGGTGACCCATCAAACTTATACACTCAAATGTTTTACAAGCAGTTATTAGTAATAAGAAAAACAAGTATTAAGAGTTATATTTACTAACTCTTCAGGAGACTATTTATATTATATATATGATTATAAATAAGTAGTGTTAATACTGCTGAATTTACCTTAATGAACCTCTTCGCCTTCGTGAGGAGGCCCAGGGTTGTGTGCCTCGCAGAATCCCCCCCAAGTGGTACCAATTCTTTTAATTTTTCCAAGCAATTTCGAAGGTGTGCTCGCCTAAAAAAATACATATGCTTTATAAATTTATACCAAATTCACTTAATCCCTGTAATGTTAGTATTTCTAGTCACAATATTCCTACATTTAAGAGGTGTCAATAATTATTCCCACAACTTCCTCGCCCAATGCTTTATTCTAGTATTTATACTTCATAAATTCCACCTACACACTTATTATTCAGGTTCGATCTCACAAGACGTTTAATAAAATATTTAAAAGAAATGTTTAGGGATGGTTAGGGATGATGAATGAATAGACCGTCTTTTGTCCAAAAGTTGGAAGAGAGTAGCCAGTCATATTCATCACATTGAATTATCTGAGGCATTTTTAGTGTGGCTTATTCTGAGTCACATGAGAATAATCTCAACTCTATACTCCAAATATATATGCAGCCTCCACTTGCGTTCTGATTATATGTGAATTAGATGATTAAGTGTTCATTAAGTGTACACAAATATTTCACCGAGAGCGCCGGTGGCCGCAACAGTTTAGGCGTTGACACGACACTCATCACTGTAAGGTCAAGGTCCGGGTTTGAATCCAGTGGTCTTGTATTCGAACCCCTGACATACTTACAAATGGGCTTAAAAATAATCAAAAATTAATTTAAAAAATCGCAACCCTCATTTAAAGAATAAAATAATTTACCACCGTATCATTGTATGTAATTTTTCTTTTGAAAATGTAAATTATTTCAATTTCAAAGATTGGTTGTAAATTTTGCCAGAAAGACTCATTTTTATTTATGATATTTTAATTATTTATTATTTTTTATTAAGTAACAGGTTTTTTTTTAACTGTCTTTTATATTTATAATCTGTTTTTTAAACTTTCCCTTTTTTGGGGCTTTTAACTTCCCATAAAAATTATATATTTTGGTTATTTTTTACATTAAATTTTTTGGACGTTGCGGCAAGTTTCATACATCGCATGGAAAAATGTAAAGCAAAAATTATGTTATTTCAAATATATTTGAAAATTAAAAGTACATTATCTATTTTATTACCTCGATATATTCTTCCTTTTTCACAGATTATACAACTAATATGTGTAAATTATATAATTCGTTTAAAAATTGCAATACTAAATGTTTTTTATTTTAGATATTTTCCTTTTTCATTCGCATGTGTTAAAAAATAAATACATATATATATGAACATATCTTAGATTTTATTTTGCATACAATACTGGTCCCTACAAATCACAAAGTATAAATAAAGCTTATTTGTATAATCGACCACATTTGATTATTATATATGCATTTTTTTTTTTTTTTTAAATTTCAACCCATCACTTATTATTTGTGGAAATGGATGATCGTACCAAGCATACAATTGGAATTTTTTTTTCTGATTTGTATTCTGTTTTATTTTTTTAGCTGTCATTGACTGCTCTAACTATCATTGAGTGACAATCGAGTTATAAACGCCGTCATTAAATTGGCCGTCGAGTTGACAAGAGGGAAATTTCTTGTAGATAACGCACGAAAATGTGGATTAACACAATTTCAAGAGGCTATCAACAATTTTTAAAGATTTTTAGTCAAAACTAGAAAAAGAATCAACATGATTTTTTTAATGGAAAATTCTGAAACAACCCAATTTAGGAAATATGCAAAAAAAAATGTTACTGGTTGTCTACCACTTCCGGTCCAGGTTTTACCGCTGACTCATGTCATTTATTGTGACGAAACTTCTTTTATACGTGACGAACATCACGGAGATTTATTATGTCATTGAAAAATGGTCGCTAGTTATATAAAAAAATATGCTACCGATTTATAACTGAAAAAAGGTGTTTTTTTTTTCTCAGGGGTTAAAATTAAAGAGTTTATTGACGCGTTTTCCTTGTTGGAAGATCGCAATTTGCGTTTGTTTTGTTTTTTCCTGTGAGTGGAAACTGCTTCCAGGAAGCGAAATGGAAATTTTCGTTCCGGTCATTGCTAATCTGTTAAGGGTCAGACGAAGCGGGATTTTACATCCCCCTGGATAAACCGTTATTTTTATTATGTTTACGTTTGAGGTGTCCAGAGATGTCCCAAGGCAATCAGGAAATAAGTTTTAAGCACTTTATAAAGCAAAAATATTACACAGTATGAATTACGGTTGCCACAATGCTGTAAGCAATTTAAGGTTGTGTAACGACGTTATTTGTAGATCTTATCTCCTTTGGATATACATCCTGCAGAAACTGCAGTCAAGTCTTTGCAATTTATACGGGTGGAAAAGAAACGAGTTTTTTGTCGAAGCCTTAACAAATAAAATGCATAAAATGCTAAGCTCTTTTTTTTCTGCTTCTTGATAACGCGAATATAATGATACGACACCTCGGTTCGTAGGGCTCACGACAGCTTTCTAAAAAGTATGCCGGCCAAACGAGTATTGAAAGACCATTGTTCGACCCGATAAAAGATAAAAAGGGACAAAATACTGTAAAGTGTGTCAGAAAACAATAATTGTTCGTGAAATGAACTTGCCTCCAACAACAAATATTAGACACCACCACTCGGATAAATATTTTTTAAAACTAGAAAGTTTTTTGTTAACTGAACACACACATTTATTTTTATGTCATACATTTTACAATGCATTTCGGGCAAACTCCCTTTGAACATCTCGTTCTTTGAAGAAATAAATATTTTATTATAATAAATAAACGCTTTTTTTTTAAATCAAAAACAGTAAAAAATCTTTTTTATATTATTTCTTGTATTTCGTGGGTATCTAGGAACCATCGGATTAGAACTAAAATTCCCAACGGGTGCTCAGCAGTAGGTCGTCATTCTGTTGTACAAAGCCTATCCCTTCTTCGCCTTCTCAATTCTCAACGGCTGATCTATTATTTCTTACCTAAGTTCTACGTAACTTTAAAGCTGCGTTAAATTACTTTCAGTTATAAACTATACTATAAAAAATATGTTGAAAGTGGTATTATTCGAGTTGAAAAGAGCTGTTAGCAGTTCGATGAACTCTGGGTTCGCTTATTCTTACCTTTATCAAGACGAATTTCAATCTTTTACGCCCCTTGAGACCGTCATTTTTTAAATTTATAACTTTAATGTATTATAAATAAAAATTAACAAAATATTAAGCGCTGTATAATCATAAAATAACTCATGAACTTATATAAATTCTATACTATTCGCTTCTAGGAATTTATAGCGACAAAAGATAACAATCGGATCTAAGATGGCCTGATACAAACTCAACAAAAAAATTACTAATAAAAATTAAAACTTAACACTGGTGGAGGGGCGAACACTTCCGCATTATTTATTATATCTTCTCCCCGAGAGAATATATAATGGGACGAAGAGTTTTTGAAGTTGAAAGACGGATCCTAAGCCCCAAAATGGGGTAACTGAGGTAGATATGTTAAGTAATTAGAAAAATTGATATAACTTTAGTAACACTTACGCAAAAGTTTGGATCGTTAAACCTTACTTTTACATAATTACAGTAATATGATTTAAAATCAAATAAAATATTTTACAATAAAAAATTACTATCCAAAAACTTCGGCAACATTATTGATGATTATATAAAATAAACAAATTACCAAACCATGAAATCCTAGGAACATCTATGGTTTTTTGTTGGAAACATGAACAGATTGCTAAGTTCACCCACATAATCCACAAGAACGATCTGAAAACCTACCAGCCCAGTTTATCGTTGTCACAATTTGTCTGTATTACACTGTACAGTTCCAAAACAACTATCATTTATAGAAGCAAGACAAAAAAAAATGGGCTTACATTCGATCTGCGCTTATGTATTGTGTGAGTCGGTATATACCACCATCCAACAAAAAATGTGGGAGTGCGTACGTATGTATGTATGTTGTGTAAGTGAAAAGCGGAGAGCAAAAGAAAGAGGGAGAGAAGAATAAATAGCAAGAAGGCAGAGGAAGACGGAGAAGAAGAAGGAATGATTAGAAAGAGAGAGCATGGTGTACAAATAAGTTTGCAAGCAGAAAGACGAATGGGAGTCTGTTCGCTTCCTTATTATGCTTTGTGAGAAAGAGTGTGAGTATGTGTGTTGTATAAGAGTGTGAGAACAAATGCGTTATGAGTACGTGTTTGTTACATGATTGAATGAGTGAGTATATGCCATGGAAGAGAATGCGAGTTTCGTACGTGAAAATTTGTTGATTTGAAAGCATTTAATAGATTATAAGTGAAAAAAGTGAAGTGTACATACTGACCCCATCTCAATTATTTTTATAAAAAAATTTATTTCTTTGTTTTTTATATTTACTCGGGCATAAAGGGAGTATGATTTATATTATTCTCAATCTCAGAATCCCGAAATTCTGTGAAATTGTAGTTATGCTAATATAGTCCGGGGTTCCAGGACGATTGCCTATTATGAGTTCTTTCCGCCGTGAAAGAAAGCAACGAAGGACATTTTCCAGATTAGGAGATAGACCTCAATTATCTGACGTGGGAAACAATGGACAAAGCTCACTGGAAGATAGCAGACCCCCCAAATTCCCAGAATTATAGACTAATACGAGCGACTGTCTGTCCATTTGGCCACGATACGATTCTTCGTATGCTCGTTTTAGATTAGAATTCATACTATCGGACCATTTAAGGGTTTTTTTTTTGCGCTAGTACGGTCAGACCGGATTGAATCGAAAGTCTAGCTGAGAATCTAGTTGGAGCGAGTCGGCCGAGGGTTACTGGACTTTAATATGAAATAAAATCAAGTTGGAGAAGGAACAGTGCGCCCTTGGGGTCAATCCCCACTTCTAGACACCGCACAACCTTTTCTTAACCCCTTCGTCACAATAAAAGAATTGGAATTTTAGACCTCTTTAAACTCTTTTATGACGGACGAATCTATCGTGTCACCGGGGCCTGATAAACGGAAAGATGTCGACCTTTGAAAATCAATTTGCGCAAGAGGAAGACGAATCATCCAGCTGGCGATTGGTCGATCGGCCCCGTTCACTTTTTCTTCACCTTCACTATACATAAAACATTTCAAAAAATCGCAATTTACACGTCTTTATTTCTATGAACAAATGGAGTAACGTTTTTTATGTTTATAATTAAATATTGAATTTTACAAGAAAATCTTTATTGCACCTGCAGCGTAGAAGAAGAACGTTGAAATAAACTTAGGATAAGATTACGATTCAAAATGTTTTTTGAATAAATATTTTTTATTTCAATTTAAATGAAAATAAATCAATAATCAAAAATTATTTTAGATTATAATCTACCGTTGACCATCATTCTGCCAATTTTAAAAATTTATCATAATATCTTGAGAGAAAATCATTTTAAATAAAATTTATTTCAATAAAATGATAAATCAATACAATAAATTTAAATTATCAATATAACAAAAATTATTTTAGAAAATAATCAAGCACTGATCATCATTCTGACTTTTTTTTATATGATTTTATGTTAAGATATTTCAATTTAAATAAAAATAAAAATCAATATTGCAGAAATTATTTTAGAAAAATCAACCATCGAACAACATTTTGATAATTTTCTAAGCGGTTAAAATAAAATTCAATTTAAATTTTCAAAAAATCAATACAAAACAAATTAATTTAGAAAATAATTAACCATTGACTATCATTCTGCCTTCTTAAAATTAATTTTATACTAATATCTGAAGATAAAATAGTTTTAAATAAAACCCATTTCAATTCAATAATAAATCAATATAATCAATTTAAATTTTAAAAATTCAACATATTTTTTTTAGAAAGTAATTACCCACCTATCATAATTCAGATTTTTTAAAATTTTACCTTAAGAAATTGCCCGTCAGGTAGTTGAACGTAGTAAAAAAAATCACCAAAACTAAGCCCATTCTACAAATTCTATTCAATCCACCATTGTCATGCCCGGGGTCCATGAAATTTTTAATTTGCTTAAAAAAAAATTGCCATGGAACGAAGATGCCGGTTGAAAATGCCACTGTTACCCCTCCTTTTGTAAACGCCAATTCGCAGATTCAGTGCTTAACAGCTCTTTATGCCAAGTTTTTTGTACTATTCCATTTCGCATTGTTTGTTGAGAAATAGGGTAGATTCGTATAAAAATGGACATTTTCCCATTCCATTACATTAGTTTTATGGAGTTAATAACAAGAGGAATGTTCTAGGTGAACAACTTATACCCTGAAGGCCAGCCTAAATATTACATAACCATTTATACAATCGCTTAATTACGATGGCAAAATATTAAGACAAAAATAAAAAAAGATGATTTTATTAAAGAGAGAATTATATTTAAACTAATATATTTTTGTTGTGGATTTTTTTATGTAGTGTAGAGTAAAGAAATTTATTCAAAATCAAATGATTTGATTTTGAATGATGGGATTTGGGAGAGGGGGAGAATCAATTAAAAGAAGTCATAAAAGCAGAGGAAAATATACAAGGCCAAACGGTTCGTGTTCCATTCGTAATATTAAACCCTTAAACGAAGGCAGCTCCTATTTTGATAACTTGGGCGGATAGAATTTCACTTATTAAAATTCACAAATGGCTAAAATTCCGAGCTGACTCATTTCCGGCAATTTGGCACAAAAACCGGCGCGCCCTTTTATTACTGAAATTATTGTAGAATTTCTCAAATGTACAGAACCGAAAATGGAAGCGGGTGTGTTGATCAAAGCCAAATGTCTGATAAGTGGTTGTATTAATAGTTTGTGCTAAGCAAACAAAGAGACGAATGCGTACAGAAGATATTCGAAAATCAAGATAGTACAGCACCATTTCGTTCAATAAGTTTCTAGTCCGACTTTTATAACTTTTTAAGGATTTTCTAGGGTGGCCGGTACGGTTTAGGCATTGAGACGGCGCTTATCACTGAAAGGTAAAGGTCCCCGGTTCGAATCCAGCGGCCCAGCAATAGAACCCGACTCACTTAACTAATGGGCTTTTTTCGGCACCCCGAGAGTTGACTGACATAACCTCTGCTGTTGAGAACCTTCGGGGGGGGGGATTTTCCTTTTTTTATTGAACCTGATGACTGACACGATCAGGATCAAAAAAAAGGATATACGTCTGTTTATGAAACAAACAGAAAAAAAAATCAATTTACAAAAATGTAGACTGAAAATTTTCTCGGTATACCAACTCAAATGGCGAAATTGGACGTTAAGTTAACAAAGACAGCAGTAAATTATGTCCTGTCGATATTTACGACCCGACGACGGGGACAATTGTGCACAAACCTTATCTATTTAAGAGAGAAAAACAACCATGAACATTTTAGGAAACAATCCCGTACCGATTAGGTTAAGAATGAGTCATGAGTTCGTTCACTAGTTGTACCAGTTTGGATTGACCGATTTCTATTCACGATCCCATTTTCCGCTATTTAAAATCATTTCCAACTGATTGATAAACAAAGGTAAGAATCCTAGGCTTTTATGTTCAACTGAGAGAACCTACAGGAAAAAACTTGCAGTAAAAACCAATTTAACAACACATAAAAATAAAATAAATTGGACTCATAAGTGGCAAAAGTTGTCTTTTTCTCTTGTCCAACCTACATGTGTATCTATAAATTTTGCAATGAATCAGGGTCGATGTGATTCCTTTTTCTCTCTCTCTCTCTCTCCTCTTGCAAGGCTATCATGTTTAGCAAACGGTAAGCGAGGCACCTTGAAAGTCGATGTCATAAGGTATTTCGCATGCCTTGAGCTATCTGGTATCAATACCACGGAGATTTCGCGTATGGAGTACTTTATTGATTATTTTCTATTCTGTGTATGTTTCCTCCCTCTACGGTGTGGGAGAAAAACTGAGATTTTCCCCAAGAGATAAATCTTACAAAATGTAACAACAAAAAAATTAATAATAGCGCAGATTATTTTTTTCCAAGATTAGAATTGAGATTGTATTTTAATATATAATAAGTAATATAAAATAAGGCGGTTGGTATTAAGACTTAAGAAGGATAATACTTCAAATAAATTGCGGCTGGTGAAGTGTAAAAAAAGACTAAACGATAATCGTTGACTGATACTAAGTACCCGATTAATCACTAAAAATAATTATTACGCGGTTTAGCTAATTAATTCGTATACGTAATATGAACGATCTATCTACAAGATATTTCTCAATAGAAAGAATTTATTCAAAGAATTTTGAACTTGTTAAAACTTATTAAACTGTAATCACCATTGCTTAATAGATTATAATACCAATTCTAATTAATTCGTACAGATTTAATTATAAAAATGATACATATGATCTTAAAATAACTGCAAAGTAATTGCATTCGATTACTGAAACCAAAACATAATATTACTTCTAATTTCCTCGTATTGGTACTACCTTTTTAACACATGTTCCATCTTTAGTCATGAGTGTTGAGAACCATGAGGATCTTTTTCGTCCGGACTTATCCCCAAGGAGACTTCTCAGGCGCTTGGTGCCCCCGAAGGGCTACCAGGAGGATTTTACATGCATGGACTTGTCACATCCTTTGGCTAGCGAGGTAGTGCAATACTAGCCAAGTTCAGTGGTGCCCTTAAAAGGGCACATCCATACATATGCTTTCAAAAAGGCAGTTTTGTGGTTTCCAGTTTGGCCTTGGCCATGCCTTTCACCACCCCCGGAGAGATAGAGAAGGCACTCTATCTCCGGCTCCGGTTGGCCGGTACCCTCCAGCTAAGGTACAAGTTGTTTGCAAACCACGACCACCACGAGTCCAACCAACCTCATTTGGCAGAGCCGCTTGGATGCTCTACCCCCGTGGTACAGTTTTATTTTGACTGATGGGGTGCGGGTTCAGTAACCCTGGAACCCCCTGCCAAAGCAGAGGGGGGAAGGAAAGGGAAAGGTAAGGAAGGATTAGGAAGGTACGGGATAATGCATCCATATTTGGTTACACCTAGGAACCGGAGTAGATGGTAGGATCGTCTAGGCCCATAGGGGAGTAACCCTCGAGTAATTAATTTACAAAAACAGTGAGAATAGGTAGACCAAAATAATAGTTAACGACCAAATTACAGGTTCATCATCGCGCAGCCCATACCATAGGGGAATTTCAAAACTCAATTAATTACTAAAACCGTTAAGAACATTTTTTTTCTTCATATGGTTAATAATAACAGCTAAACTCTGTGTACTATCACACAATTAATTACTAAACGAATTGCAAATTAAATTAAATCATAAATTAAACAAATTAGAACACCAGTAATATTTTTAGAAAAACTACACACAAAAAATTATCACCCGAATTATTAGTACTTTATTTATATATAAATAATATAGTGGTTAAGTTTTGGTTACCTAAATAATCAATTAATTTCTAAATAACATTAGAAATATCTAAATAATCAATTAATTTCTAAATAACATTCGAAATATCACTATAACTTAAAATAATTCATGTAATTCATCCATGAATAGTCTGGATCTTCCTCATACGACTGAGGATTGGTCGTACGCGGTTGACGCACGGGCACCTGCTTTCGGGAAAAAGCCAGTACAGTTTCCTGTTTTGGTTGATGTGAGGCGTGTCATGCCTTGGCTCCGTGTACAGGCATGCCGCCGGATTAAAGAAGAGTTTTGAAACACGGTAGCGAGTTTAGAGGAATTGACAATTTTTTATTGTAAATATGTTCAAATATGTTTTGTTTCTGAGTTTTGTATGAGTGAGTGTATTTATTAGAGTGAATAGGGATAGCAATCCCCCCTTCGTGTTGTGTACCTGACTTGGGTCGATGGTGTAATATTTATTTTTAAAAAAAGTACCCCCATCAACCTCACCAATTACAATTGTTTCTTATTGTATGCTGGTCGATGGAGGAATATTCAGTACTTCAACCACCAAATAGTATCATTGGTGCATTACATACAATAATGCAATGCAAACATGTAAATGTATTTATCTGAGTGAATGAGTATTGAATGTGTGCTGCAATATTTCGCATGCGCTCGAGAGTAGTTTGGATCTCGGTATGTTCTGGCCGGACAAAAAAATTCTTTGCCAAGCGTTTAACTTATCATCAGGGCAAACCAATCTTAAAGATGTCCACAAATTGACATAATTTTTAATAAATGGTTTCAATTTTCTTTGATGATAGGCTCAGCCCAACATTGCCAAGGATTATATCACTTTGTACCAAATAAGTGGTCGGTACGATCTAATTAGTTTAAACAGAAATTATATTTATACATTCATATATAACAAAATATTCATCGTATAACAAAACATAATTAAACAAAAATATGAATTTATTTATAAATTTATATGTATACAAGTAAATTATATGTGTAGTCTATACAATCAAATCTAACGGTTAACATTTATAACAATTAATTCTTAATTAACATTAGCGTTGATAAAATGGAAGTCTTCAATAATTCTACTTTATCATCTTGATCTCAAGCCAAAATAAACTAAATATTTGATTCAGTTAAAAGAAGACCTCTCGAAAATAAATTTTTAAAAATAAAATCATGTATGTTCAATTCGACAATGTGTGGCAAACCGCGTACGATTCGACCTCTGAAATTATCTGTGCCATTTCAGTGCGTAAAGAAGCGTTGAAGAAGTGGAGCTTTTTGTGTTTATTTTTTTTTTTTTGAAATTTTCAGTTTTTAAGAAATCTGTATGAGCTTTAACACCTCATTACTGCTGTTACGGCCGTGTTGTTGCATTCTAGGTGAGATCCTGTCAAGGTCCTTCAACTAGCAATTTGCCAAAAGAACAGGACGATTTGCCCGTTCGCCCTTGGCACCCCCGCATTTAAAATCAAGACCTGTTTCAAACTACTTCTAATTTTAACAGCCTATGATGACAAACAAAAATTTAACATGATAGCTGTTCTATACACTGTAAGAATATCCAGAGAAAAGAAAAATATTTGCATTTTAAATAATTCCTATTTAAATTGAATATAGGAAAAAACACCATTGTTATGAAACAAAATTAATAAATTATTCAGAAATTGTGAGATGCGTCTGGTAGGATGTGATACAGGTTTCAAACCATTTTCGTTATCGTGCCGACGTTTCGATCTTTATTGAGATCATCTTCAGGGCTTTCTGTGTTTCTTTTCTGCGTAAGTGTGGGCACTCTCAACTCGACACGCAACAATGGCATACTTACGTAAAAAAGAAACAATTTGAGCCTGAATATGATCTCAATAAAGAAACGTCAGTACGACAAAGAAAATTTTTTCTGAAACCTACAACACATCAGACCACTTCTCACGATTTCTGAATAATTATCGACTAAACACCACACAAAATTAATAAAGAAAACCGTATTTATGCTGCCTTATACTAACAATAATTGTAATATATTAGACTATTTCCAAAAAAAAAGTTTCATTCATAAAAATTAAAAATACTTAAACGCATGTTGTAAGGCTCAAGAGTTGTGTCGAGTTTTCTCGTTTTTTTTTTTTTTTTTTTTTTTTTGCAAACTTAAAACTTGAGAATTATTTTTATTTCAATATTACATCCATGAGTATGATAATTCATTATATTTTTAGACGTTACGCTGTTATAGTCTTTTTTCAGTGATTCTGTTCAGGTTTCCCCTGTAGATTTGAAATTTATAGAACTCGGTCTCGGTCCATTCTTGTAAACACCTTAAAAGAGCACCAAAAATAGACCAAAGGGAAAATACCATGCTGGACTTTTGAGGTCATTTTGCCCCGTTCCACTTACAGTAAAACATAGTTTCTTTTTTTTTAATCATTAATTCGCTTGTCCGATCTTCAGGAGAAGAAGTTGGCCTGTAACCAGTTCTCTTTGGTTTAACTGGCAAACTACTAACATAAGTTTCTCCAGATTGTTTTGGAATTCTTTAACCAAAATAGCAGGATCACCAACTACCTGTACAGTCCGTCTGCCATTGATTTTTTGTCTACAGCTTAGACTAGGGGTGTGCCTTCTGACGTAGGGGTAATCTGGACCTCATTTTTTCCTCCCTTCCTGTCCCTCTATTTTTAAGACCAGCTCTAAACTCGGCTGATTGATGATTGCCTCAGATGTTTAGGCCTTTATTGGAACCCCTCCTCAAATATTTATCAAGGGCGTAAAACACCATAGAGAAGGCTTAAAAAATTGCAGAAGACAAAAATTCATGAAAATCTGTGAACCCACCAAGCGTGGGATGACTTTTTTTTAACCATGTAATTTACACTGTGGCGGATAGGTTCATTTAAAAACAGCCGGGTATTTATATTTAACAATTTAAGACATCGCAAAAAAAAGGAGATTGTTGCGACCTAAATCGAAGTTGCGAAATCACCCCCTCCAAAAATGCTAGCGAGATTCAACTTCCAAAAATAAATGACGTCCGACAATCTTTACTTTCACCAGCAGGTGTTTACAATCCTCAAAATACAAATACGTAAATTAACAATGGGATAATAAGTCCGTGAACCAGTTTTCGCGGGAGCGTAATGAAAACGTCTAAACCAAAATTCATATAACAAAAAGGAAAGTTATGGATAAAAAAGTGGAATATCATTTGAAAAATATTAGAGAGGAGAATGGGTGTATTGAGTGAATGAATTACTATGAATATATGTTGTGTGAATGAGCATAAAAGTGTGAGTTGTGTGATTAACTTTGTTGTTGTGTGAGTGTATCGAATGAGTGTGAATGTGTTTCTGTCTGTTGAGCAAGTGATGATAATGTCAAAAGCTTACGTCTAAACGAAATGGAAGTTAAATTGAGTCAGAAAGTACTTATAATTGATTTCATCATATTTAATCCTCAATCTATTTGCAATGAGTCTTAATAACTTATTTTGAACCTACTCAATGCTATCAGAGTGGTATTCGAATAGAGTCAAAATAATAAAACCATATAAAAGTTGTGATCTAGAAAGAGTAAAAGGATTTTTAATGGTTCCAACAATTACTAAAGTGATTCTTTTCCAGTATTAATAAATAGTGTCATTTCGTTCAGAAAACAGAAAATAATAAAAAAATTAAACAATATTTTAATAGTATCAACAAAACTAGGTTAATGACTGTATAAATTTATAAATAATATTACAGTTCAAACTTTTCGAAACGCGGACGGCAATTCGTTTTTCCTCTTAAAATAGCAAAAATATTTAAATTTAGCTCGTAACCGATTGAATAACAGACTTTCTTTAAATTTCTTTTTTTAAACTCACTTTACGTATATCAAATATGATTTTCTGTATGGAAGTATTTCTTTTTATATCTTCTAGATCACATTATTAACTGTGCTTAATTAAAGCGACTATCGGTTTACCAAGTTTACTATAATCTTTCAATTAAGGTTTTTAGTTGAGATAAAAAGCCAGTGCACGAGCGGGATTCGAACCCACCATCTAAAGACCTTAATTAGTTGAAAGATTTAATAGGTCAAGTGGACCACGAAAACTAGCGAAGTTAACTATAATGCTGAATTGATCGGTATGTTTTATCGAAATGTTTTTAATATATCAGTCAAACTGGCTAATATAATTTTTGTGTAAACTATACTTATTTCAATTCCCAAGGTACAATTAATAAAATTATCATTGATGACTGGTACGTAAATTAGCACACACGCCAAATGAGAGTACAAATTGTGTCAAACAATCCAAGAGCAGGTGTTGCGAAGCCAGAACTTCGGAAATCGCCCAAGCCGAGGACACGTGGCTGCAATTGATACAAACTCAACTAATTAGGTTGTTTAATTTTCACCCTTTTATCATGCATTTAGGCCAGATCCTTGAAGGGCAACAGCATTGTATTCATATCAGCAGAGCCAAAAGTAATGACTTGCCATACACTTACTTATTGCCCTCCTAAATCATGAATTCAACTGGCGACTGTAAACAACCCATCTCTTCCTACAATGAGGTTGAATATGGAACACAATGCACAACAAGAAAATGTTGGTTGAAACAAAAACAAATCATAAAAATAAAATTTTGCCACCACTACCTCCCTACAATGCAGTTACGATTGAGTATTTCGGATGAATTGAATCATTTTAATTCAATTAACTTTGCAGGAATGCAGGAAGTAGTGTGGTTTTTTTTACAAGTATTTTGCAATTTTTTCTATTTCAATTGGTTAATAGCTCCACAATAGTTTCGCAAGTCGTAAAAACAATTAAAATTTATTAATCAATTTTTTCAAGGCTGAAAGGGGATTGTATATGCATAAATTTTGTGAGTTGTTCTAGTACGTCCCGTACAAATGCTCTATGTAAAAACAAAGTGATTGTAGAATGTAAGTTATTACTTATTATATATAAAATTGAAACATATAGAAAAGAATCGAGAGGGAAAGAGAGTGACCGAGGAGAATAAGAAGAGAGAAGGCAGGAGAATAAGTAAAGAGAGAGCGAGAGAGAAGGCAAGGGAGAGGGTGAGGGTGAGGGTGAGGGTGAGAGAGAGAGAGAGAGAGAGAGAGAGAGAACGATTTATTATTTGTAAGAATCAAGAATAATAGGAGTCTGTTCGCTTGCTTATATTTTAGTTTAACTTTGTGCTTTTTGTTCTTACGCATTTTTTCGTTTTAGTTCAAATCAGTTTTATTTTGTGCACTTTTTGATTATCTGTGCGTGCATGTACACACGTTTGAGTGCAATGTTCTATTGAGATATTTGTTCACTTTGATTCTATTCGTGTTTGTTGTAAGCATGTGTGCGCGCGCGGGTGTTTACAACATACAAGCCAAACTGGATACAACGATTGACACGTGCAAGGCAATTCCCGTGGCTGGATGACGATAAAAAATTAGATATTTTTGATGTCGGAAAAAATAATTTTAATAAGTTCGTTGTACTAAACAGCACCTAAGTTAAACGTTAATTTGTCTTGATTTATTTTTATTTTTGTCGTTTCTATTGATAAAATTCAAGAGAGAACAGTAATCAACTTAAATTGCTCATACATTTTCTTTTGTTCGAACATGGAGAATAAAACATAGAACAGGGACTCGTCAATAATTGATCGATTAAATGCAACAGCATATTATGTATGGGAAGAGTTTAAAGACTTTGACTTTTTGTTTTGAGTTTAAAAACCGTTGACTGATTTGTGAATTGTTTTTTTGTACATCAACTTCTTTCACGTCTCTATTTACATCGTTTCGCTGAACCCATCAGCGACTTGTTGAACAGCCGTTGCGAGGCAGGCTTATTTTTGTTAGGCTTTGGCCGTTATGTTTTTGAATAAATTGTCGTACACCGTTGCGCGACCTGCCCTGACTGGTGAAATAATAAAATCATTTTCTTTCCCTTGTCTATTTTTTTTGTTCTTTTCTCTTCAAAAACAAAGCATCTATTTGTCGATTTGGTTTGAGAAGTGACCTTGACCTGAAGCGACCTCAGGGATCAATACCCCTCGCACCCTTTCCATCCCCACCAGGAGATAGGAGCGACACCCCCTCCAAATCGTCGTACGACTATGGAAAACTAGCAGACAAGAAGAAGCGACCTAACGGTACCGACATGAAAATGGCAATTAGAAAGTCGTTGTGACTCATTTCCCAACAGGAGCCGATCCTAGACGCTAAGGAAATGTTCAAAGACGAATGCGAGTACGACCGTACAAACGCTCCTGCCTGGGGTCGGGAGCACTCACCCGGGATTCCCTTCTCCGCCCCGGAACCCGAGCTCAGTCCTTTCATCGGGCCCCTTACTTTTCACCCACAACGTTAATTACCCATTTTCCTCTTTCGAAATACAATTTGCAACGGCGTAAACCCACGGTTGCGAGGGTACGCGCAAGTACAACCGAACATGTGTCGCACGCTGTTGCCAAGTGAAGAGAGAGGTGACGCTCTGGCAACAGCGCCCACTACTCACACTACCTCATCACATAGAACCCATACACAGACCAGCTGACTTAGAAACTCGTGGTCAAATAACCTCCCTCGAACCTTTGACTCCCGACTGTGAATCTCACAACACTACTTGCAGACGGGAAAGGGAATTGGTATGTGGCCCTCCCTGAATCCACGTACCAAGCAGACAGAAGCAAATTCTTTACAAACGCATACAATTAATATTAACAACTGAATTATATTAAAATTTCTACTTTTTCACTTCTAAAAATATATAATTATGTTCTATTTATATTTCATAACGACACTCTTGATAAAATTACTGTTTTAAAATACATAATACTCGATTTTTGAGATATGAAGTATTTATATTTGTACGAACCGTGTCCTTCTATGAAAAAAGGCTATTTATAAACAAGCTAAAGTAAACATTGACTTGAACGATATTTATTTTTATATTGTACCATCATTTATTCCAGAAAAATAATAAGGTCAATAATCACAATGAAAAATCACTTTTCCCAAGAAGTTTAATTATTTGGAAATTGACTTTTAACACAAAAATTTCTTATTTTCTAGACTCAATCGAGAAATTTGGATCGTACAGTCATACTCTCGGTCCATAAACAATAAAATTCGAGTATAAATTATATAAAATTTGGATGGGAACAAATATGGATTTCCTCGTTGACTTAAATATAAAATTTATAATTGTTATCTACAGAACGTTTATAATTATTGGCGCAAGGATGATGAACTTTTGCACAACTGTTTTCGAGGAAAATATAGGAGAGTCCATGGAAAAATGAAAATCCAAATTTTTTCTCGAACACTACGTATTTTAATAATTGAATACCTCAAAATTTACTCTTGTTTTCCCTTGTGGCATCTAGGAAGTCTGGTATATTGTATGTATATTCAATTAATAACTAGTGGCTTAAGTGGAATTTATTTTTCGATAAAGGTTTTCGAGGAAAACAGGTTACAAGCAAAAAACCAAACGGGGAAAACAACAACGAACACAATAAAATACTTTTTTCGCAAAAACGTATTGGTTTTTATCAATTGACTTTCAATACAAATTTAACTTTTTTTTTCAATTTGCGTCAACTCATTTTAGAACATGCACTTACATAATAAAATTACACTTTTTTTCACGCAAACCCACGGATTCATTAACCACTTTTAAAACATAAATATTACAGCATACAATTCTACAAGAAACGACTAGATGTTAATAAAATGACTTATTATTTGTTATTTAATTTATTGTAAAATAATTTAAACGGACGGATATTAATAAACTCGCTAAGTTTGGAAATATATACAAACCAAAATATTATGTATTAATTGATTCATGATATTTTGTATACTGGGTTAATCTGTGGGCTAAAAAACGTAATATTTCATGAAGTTATTTAGGCCTAAAATTAACAATTCCATAATAGGTTTCAATAAAAATTACTCTGTGATCTGCTACTTCTTCCTTACAGAGACAATATTTGAATAAACATGCTGTTATTTTTTATTGAAATTTTGTTTGTAAACGCTTTTCCAACTTGCTTTTTCTGTTCATTTGCATTTCGATATAATTTTTAGCCTACTCAACAAAAACAAAAACCAAAGGAAATTTTAAAAAAATATTTATGATTTCAACATCATTTATGAATGGTCATAAAAACATTCCGTTTTATTAATTGATTTTGCTTAAAATTGATTGGTGGTGTAACTTATTTATATATAAATATAAACATAAAATTCATAAAGTATGAAATAGACATAATTTTTCTGTTTTGCTTTAAGCATCTTATTTACTCATAAAACGCGTTATTTTAAATTTAAATTATTGCGTTTAATCAATTACTCCATTCAAATGAAAACATTTTTTTCTCGCGTAAAAACGTCATACTCTAAAAATAAGGAGTCAATGAACATTATAAAATCTTTATCGTGAAAAAACCTTGGGTTACATTAATTGAAATGTGTAACAGTTTAATCCCCCTGAAGGAGAAACGTAAGTTTTAGTACAAATTCTTGTTTCAGATTTTTTTTTTTTTTTAAATTATGTATAAAACTTGGCTACGGGAATAAAAAGGTACTTTCCATTTAGTGTACACGTTAAAGTATAATTGTAGTCCTCTAAAAGCATAGGGTCAATTTTGCATGATCAAATTGTATCAATTTATCTGCTACGCTTAAACCGCAGATTTGTGTGCGAAAGCTGTGCCAACAGAACTGTATTTAATAAATTGCTGTTTCGCAAGTACACATTGCTAGCAGACATTTATTTGTGTGCGTAGCGTGTTATCCTAGGAAATATTGGGTCAATGATCATAAAAAAAACCACTTCTTTTTCGCTAAAAACATCTTGGCTATCTTGGTTTACTTCATTATATTACCGTACTGGATAAAGCTATAAGAATATTTTACGCTTGGTTCTAATTAAATTATCAATTTTTTGTTTTTAATTTATAAATGAAACACAAAGGACTTTATAAAATAATTTAATCAAAATTACCACTTTTAGTTATTAAACCTTGGCCATAGTTATTTGAATGTAAAATTGATTAATTCTAAGGAAATATATATCGATTTAGTTAGGTTTAAAATTTATTATTCATCACCCATAAAACGTATTTGTCTAAAAGAACAATAAATAATTTAATAAAAAATTACTAGGGTTGGCATTATACAGCTAATAATTTTTTTTTTAATCTTACACTTTGTTATTTGTGAATAATTGATTTACTTCATACCAAAACATTGATACTATTTGTCAATTGAATTTTTTTTTGTTTTAGGTGCAGAGTTCATTGGCCATTGTTATGGAGGAGATGAGTAATGGGTTTGGACCAAAACCTCCAAAACCCCAAACGCACAAGCCAGTCAGTGGACATCCCGATCCCCCTCTTCATAACTTATTTGGATTAGTATAATCTCTTCTGTATAATATATCAAGGCAAAGGAACATTTCATGAAGTCTGGAACCCTATTCCAGCCACCCATTTAAGGATTATTTTTAATACAAACATAAATCCGTACGTGTTTAGCGGTCAAAATCGATGATATTAATGATTTCAATTATTCTTTTTTTTAATCTAATGTTTTGATTGAGTTGAAAAAGTTAACGAACGAGCGGGATTCGAACCCACGACCTTCGGCGGCGCACGACGCTCTAAACACTTTACACCAGTCACGATAGCCCATCAAGCGGTTAAAGCAGCGGCGTATTGAGCCAATTAAAATAGCCACATAAATGTTGAAGAATGTCGTGATGTATTAACGAATTTGATTATCATTAACATTTTTGGCTAGGGCCTTTATTGGAACATAGAAAGTTTAAAGTAATGTAATGTATGCAGCATAAACCATCCTAATAAAAATTTCTGCTTTGCCAAAACTAAGTTTTAATCACATTCATTTATTCAGGCATAAAACGTTTGAAAATTACAAATAACTTTCGAGACTTTTATTTGAGTATAAAATCTAAGGATTGAATTTTTTAATAAAAAAATTAACTTCTTGCATATTAAAGACTTTTGGAACAAACACTGCCTTCAAAATACTGCAACAATTAATTAAATAAAATATATATTTTATTAAAAAACAGTCAAAAAATTTTGAAGTTGTCTTGCATAGATTGCAGATAACAATTTCAATATAAAAATTGTGTTGTGTTAATAAAAAAAATGTATATAAAGTTAGTGGAGTGAATTAAAATTGCTTCAATTTATAAACTGAAACCATTGTTTTCTAATACGGCTTTTGCTTAGGAAACCGTTAATTTGTATTAAATAATTATGTATACTACAAGGCTCGGTTTAATAAAATTACTCAGTTTGACTGTACACCTGGCTTTAAGTAATGACAGCACTGCCAGGAAGTAAATGAACACTGTTCTCCCTTATGAATATTCTAACTGCAGGAATATTGCACATCAATTCACACAACTGTCATACAGAAAGTTTTAAACATTCATATCCATGTTTTAGCAAATTAGAGAAATAAGCTCGTATTAAATGTGAAATTTCAATAGTCATACGTCTTGTTGGAAATTGCATTTGCAAGAATTACAAAAAATGCCGTGGGATTTTCTCAATCGAACAAGTTTTGCTCGGATTTTGAAATGCTGAGAAATCTTTCCCATAAAGTTGACCCCCTCGGTGACCAAGTTGCGAGAGGCACATGAACGTTCTCTGACCATCACTGATCATCTCTTATCCTTTTTGTCCTTGGATCAATGGATCTAATCAATCATCCAGCGTGAAGCTCCGGCCGAGGAGCAACACGGAATGAAAAGTCGGGCTGGAATATTAACAGAACTTTAGCACGGAGAATGTAGTTTGAAACGAATTTATTTATATCATTTCAATTTTGGTAGAAAGGATATTAATAAATTCTTCCTTTCCAAGCAATTAATAAAATTCCATGTTTTTTTTGTTTGTTTTTTTCAAAAAAGTATGAACATTCACATTTACCATTTACGTTTTAGTGGTAAATTGACCAAGTTACTTCTTTCAATTAATTACTCTTTTTATTAAGATCTTGGTTGAGATAAAAAATTCGAATCCCGATCGTGTAACCGACTTTTTTATCTCGACCAAGATCTTACATAAAAAGAATAATTAATTGAAAGATACACATTTGCATTTATAATTATTAATTACCTAGGTTTGGGTAAAACTGAAATACCTAAATAAATAAACTTCAGTCAAAATACATGAAATTTCCCTTTCTTTTTCAATTTGTCCTTTGCAAATATTTGAATACAGGCATAAATTTCAAGGATTGGTTTTGGCCAGCCAAATTTTGAAACCGTATGCCAGGCCAAAAATAAAATCAATTTCATCGAAGGAAAATATTAAACAAACTCATTTAAAGACCGAGTGATGGTAGGGGCATCGTGAAACCAATTACACATGTGGAAATATTCTGCAAACAATCGTCAGCATGAAATATCCGAGCGTTGAAACGCAAATTAAGCAACAGGAGAAATAAAGGAAGCTAGATGGTTAAATCTATTTTTTTAATCTTCCTCGGATAAAATATGACATAATAAAAGTAGTGAGCGAAAACATTTCGTACAGCCAGGAGCTTTATCTTTTTACATAAAAAATTTCTCGAGTATGGTTCACTGACCTCATTAGTTCTCCTCCCTTTTTTGAGCTTTTCAGTTGTTTACATATTTAAAAAAACACGTATGGCAGTTTAATAAAAACTTTGTTTTAAAGTTGATTTTTTTTTTTGAATTCTAAGTGTAACAAAAGCTCTTTTTTTTCACTTATGCATGTCGTCATCTCATCTCAAGGATATTAGCCGGCCTTTAAAATGCAATGTTGAAGGTTACCGATTATAGAAACCGTTCCTGTTTCTTTCGTAGTGCATATCACAATAAGACTTATTTTTTGTTATGAAGTCCGTAAAGGATGTTGAAATCGAAATGCAAACGTTTCTCAGGAATGCGTTTTCGTTCCGTCCTACAGGGCTTGTACAGTAGTTAAGTAGCAACTAGGGTTTTGCAATGGGTTTGCTAATGAGTGTTGTACAGACAGAAGAAACACTTCAGGAAAGAAGGGGAATTGAAACGACCAGCTGGATCCCTTTCACTCAAAATAATCTTTCCCATTGTGATATCGGGGATGGAATTTTTTTTTTTTTTTTTGATGTACAAAAATTGTCCCGTATGGGTAAAGTATAATTATAAATTGACCCGGGGCGGGTGGTGCAACCAGATAAATTGGCATGTTCGACCCACAAGACTTTAAGATTTTGAAGGTTTAACTCATTTTCATGGGAAAAGTCTAAAATTTTTTTTGCTCTTTATTTTTTTAAAAAACCATCAGATCTGTTCTATTAAATAAACATTGTCGATAATTTTAAATTTAAATAAAAAAGTTGTTATATTTTTGACAATTTTTAGAAAGTAGATACCCACCAACTTTTTTTGGGCTGAAAACCTACAAACATCAATATGATATAACTACGAAATTTCAAAAAATTTAATATGAAAGTTTAATAATTCTACTGATTAATGTATACAAAAATGGGCTTTCCTATAATTTTTCTTTCATCGCACGGGTTAAGAATGATGAAAAATCACAGTTGGACGTTTTTAACTCCTATCATTAAACAAAAATAAATAACTTACTATCGAAATTCTGAAACGGGTCCAGAAATGACAGAAGAGTTGCCAAAAAAACTTTAAAATCACCAATTTCTGGCATGAAGTCGAGAGGGAAATTATAGTCCGATTGATCCCTGGAATAAAAGAAAGAATGAAGAAAAAACAGGATTCAACGTCCCCGAGGGTTCGAATTCAAATGCAATAGGGCAAGGCCCAATTTTACCCGATAGGCCTGTGCCAAGGCACGATAGTTTAGCTTACCAGCGATTTTTCAACCCATAGAAATTCCAAACCTAAGGAAATATAAAAACGCATGGTTTTACAAAAATAATTTATCAAAACGTCCTAATATAAACAACAACGTTTTCGTAATAAAAAAAAACTATTTCCTAGAAAAATGAGAACCCGTCATTAATTAAAAACAAAAATGTATAGAAAAGAGTTATTTACATTATGAACAATTTTTTATTGCTAAAATAGCAATATATATTTTTTTTATTCCATTTATTACTACATAAATAGCAGCCTTAAATAGGATAGGAATGAAACATAATTTTATTTAAACTATGCCTCTATTTACACGACTTACAGAAGTTATGAATTTTGTTCTTGATTCCGATGTGTTTTATAACTTAGTCCGTATTTATCGCTACACTTTTTAGTTAGCAGTCAGCCTATACACAGCAACTAAAACTTATGAACAATTTTGGACATTGACTATTGTTATTACTAGACAGGGTCGTGAAAGAAAGCCAAATTATGAAAATATCTTTTGAAAAACAGCCTTAGCAGATTCACAAACTCGGGACTGAAGATGTCTTAACGCCAAAAAGCTTCTGACAGACTAAACACGCGAGACGAGGCGGACCAGGATGATCGGGAACGGAATTTTGTCATCATCCTTAACTCTTAACGTTTCCTGGGTTCTTATCAGAGATGATGTTAATCAATGAATTGATAAAAAGGAAGATAATATTATCCGCAAGTTGGTTAATACATTTATAAAATCATTAAACATTCAAGCAAAAATAATTACAGTTTATAGGTTATTTTAAAGACAAAATTCCTGGCAGATGGCGAAAAATTGAGTACCCATCGGCCCTCAATTAGGTCATATAAAGGATGATAGAGGAATATCGAGTTCTCCACTACCAATTGAGTGTTTGTTATGTAAATAGGAAATAATGTATTTAAGAATGAGTATTGGATTTGGATCTAGGAACGTCTTGGGTGCTGAAATGGCTTAGCTGTTAACAGCACTTGGAGCTTAGTTGCTGGACGGATAAGAATGAGGCTGACCCCGGTCTGTCGCCAACACTCGAGGTGGGTGATTTTCGAGGACTGCTTCGAACTGGTGTGTACATAATTATGTACATACACGAGCGGATTTGAGTTTACACAAATTCATCCCAGTTTGCTATACGATTTACAAATATTTTATATTTCTTATCAATACTTTTTAAATCAGCTAAGTTTTGGTTACTGCCTTCATCAAAAGCACGTTCCGAACCAAGAGAAATTACATCCGAAAGAAATTATATACCAAGAAACGATGAATCAAGGTGGTCAAATGTAAAATGAATCCGACCCACCCTTTCTACTTACTGGACATTTTTGGCTTTTATTAACTAACTAACAGTTTTAAACGGTATGAAATAGAAGAAAACAAACAATGAGAATGAACTTATCGTTAGCGTGATACACCTTTAAAAATAAACACAACTGTTACTAATTTACTTACACAAGCATAACAAATGAAATAATTGCCTATTCAGACTGTTCAACAGGAGTGGGGCTAAGATTTAGTCATCAAGAACGCTGAATCACTGATCAAACAGGATCAGTCACAAACTTAAAACGAAATCATTATGAAAGGTATCGTTTCTGGATGTTCACAAATTGTTTTTTTAAAAAAAAGGTCATTAGCGTTGTTGTTTTTTTTAATTTGTTGACTAAAAATGGAGCAAATGAGGCTGAGATTTGATAATATGTTTACCCCTTGGCAAACGAAATTTGGTGGAATTAAAAAGTTTGCCTCCACTTGGAAAAAACGTGATATAAATTTCTAAAAAGTAAAAAAGTGATTTAAAGAATAGCCAGCGTGTAAAACCAATAAAACGTTAGGAAAATGAAATTTCTGTACAGCAAAAAAGAGAAAGGAAAAAAGAGAATGACCAGAGAGTAAGAGTGAGTCAGGAAGAAAGAGAGAGTGTTTAAGAGAGAGACAGATAGAGAGAGTAATTGTAAGTGTGAGTGACTTTTCCTCATTTAATTTAATAGATAAAATAATTAAGTCCTTTTTTTTAGAAGGGTGATGAATGTACCTTCTGCAATTCAATTTACGTGGCACAAAGTGAGCTGATGGAATCTAGGAGAAAAAACATCGTGCTGCTAAAAGAAACCTTTGATATTTCAATCTGTTATCAACTTGATAAAACATTGATTAACGATAGAAATTTTTAGTTTCTCAAGTTGTTTTTTTGTATTATTGGCCCGTGAAGCATAAAAAAACTGGCTGATATGAAAATACGAAACACTCACACATTAGTCTCGTTGTTACCAAATAACTGATAAGATTTTGAATAAATTTTTGTTGTTCGTACAAAATAAGAAATAAGAGCAGGAAAAAGATCATTTATCATAAAGCACGTCCTCAATAAATCAATAATAAATTAATAAATAAAAAATAAAATTTAAAAAATGATTCATTGATTCCTCAGCATTTTAACAAACCGTGTAAGAGTTAAATACTATTAAATTAGCATCAATTTTTAAATAATTTTGTAATTATTGATTGCAACTAAATAAATAATTGAATATATAGCCAAAAGTTAAAGTGACGTAATAAAAAAATTATATCATAGTGTCATTTCCTAATCGAAATTTTTAATCATTTTTTTTTAATCATCATAAGAAACGAAAAGTAGCCCTATATTGAGCTTTTTAACGTTTATTTTTTTAGTAATTTTGTAAATAAAATGTTTTAAAAAATACAAATAACGGAACCAATAAGGCTTGAGAAGGAGGAGAGGACACGCTCGAAAACATATCGATCCTCTCCAACACAAGGAAGGAACGACCTTTTGGATTGATTTTCCCTAGTGGAAATTCATGAATGTACAACGGGTTCATTTTGGAGAAAAACAAATCCTTAAGAAGATAAAAAAACAGCAACAGATTTTTTAAAAAAAGTCATTGTTAAAACGAAAGCGACCTACATTTTTGTAGGTTATTTAAAAAGAAAATACGCCACACAATACAATACAACCAGAAACAAGTTGATAAACAGTAAAACAACAACAAAAAGTGCATACAATACAAAAAATTTTTACGGAAGTTCAATGAGAAGCAGAAACATTACTTACACGACTTATGAATTAATTAATTAAAGGAGAAAATTTTAAAATAAAGAGACAGAACAAATAAAACATATTATTTAACATGTTTCATTCATAAAACCAAAGTAGAAGGCAAGAAATAGGTGTATACACAATTTAAACTTAATATAATTGACAATTTAATGGGACAAAAAAATATTTGAACAATGATACATTATTGTCATACAAATTAATTGTTCAAAGTATTTGTCATTAATAAGATTCAATTTAATTTTTATTTAGAGACTGCCAGTATACTTTTTCCTGGGTAACTTAAATCCAGGTATTATTACATAATTATACATGTTAATTGTAAACTGATATCATGGCTGGAGGTCAAAATAGTCTTTTATTTTTATTTTTAATGAACAATTTCCTCTAAAATAAAAAAAAAATCAAACAATACCTGAGATTTAACTAAATTATTATATCATATTCATTAACGTACATCGAGGCAAGAAGGAATTGTTGAAGAAGAAAACTGACCAAATTCGAAACATATTTAAGAAAGCGTTGGCATTTGAAAAAGGTTTATTTTTCATTTTTATAGTGATGTATTTGGGGCTTGTGTGGGGAATGTGAGTAAAGATTAAAATATAAATAAATAAATGACAAAATGTATCACAGGGGAATAAAAAGAATTCATGAAAATCGAACAATCTGAAACAAACAGAACAAGAAAATGATTATATTGAAACCAATGTTTAAATGTTTATTTCCACCAAGATAAATCGACAACTGAGAATCAATATCAAGAAACGATTGGAGACAAGTCACATCTCGAAAAAAACCCACGTGGAAGTGAAACGATAAAGACATACATTTAAAAAGCTTGTATAAATTGAAACCAGTGTTCAATGCGGCCTCGAATTCTTTAATTATAGTCTGCATTTTTCATCTGAATACACGCTTTGGCAGGATTTGCAGCCATTTATTCGAAATGAAAAATAGTCCACCAAATGCAACGTGCTCCAATCCGGAAATAGGGATTTGATTGTGCTTAAACATGTTAAGCAATGCCTTTGTAGCCTAAACTGACATTCAAAACTTTAATATACAGCAATGTGTGGTATCTACAAGCTAATTACGTTATTGGGCAATAAATATTTCACTGAAAGAACATAAATGTCATAACTTTACAAAACGATAAGATTTTTTTAAGAAGATAAATATAAATAATTGAAAACAACAGTACAGCATTAAACGGGATAACAGAACAACACTTTTACTGAAAACAAAAACTGGCTTTACAGATTTATAAATGACGAAAAAACGTTAAAAACCACCACGACAAAAATTTAAAATTAACTAAAAAAGATTATTTCATCAACATTTTTTTGGGGATATCGACCTTCTTTTCTAGTATTGTCTCCGAAGTGAAGCAGAAATCAGAAAGAGGGGAAAAAATAGCACAATTTAATCATATAAGAACAAAGCAACAGAGTAAAGTGGCACGTGTAAGTTGATCAATTAAACGTTTATTAATATTATTAACAAAATTATACTTTAACTTTGTAAAAGCGATTTTATAATTGAATTAATTAAATTAATTTTTCTTATAATTATAATTATAAGAAAAAATCCAACACAAGAATTCACAAAACACTATTTTCTCTTATTCAACAAACAATTTCATGGATTTTTACACCGAGATGAAGTCATAAATCTATATGAGAATTAAAACAGCTTACTTGTTACTTCATGAACAATATTAAGGTCTACAAAGGCCAAATGTTTTATACTGACGATATTGTTAAACAATTTCAAACAATAGTTGATGACATCTAAACATTCATATTGAATATGAATTTTTTTCTTTAATCAGGAAGTAACTTGATAAACTAAACCATTATAAATGTGTTGAAACAACTTGAAACAGATGAGCTCATAAATTTTATACCATATAAAGACGTTATTAAAACGCTCTATAGGTGAAATGAGGGTTCAAGGTGTTTTTTACACCCAGATTATGTGGTAAAAGACGACAGGAATAATAACAATCTCATCACTGAAGCAATGAACTTCCCTTCCCGCTACATTTTATAAAATAAATATTTTTGTAAATAAATTGAAACAGCCTTACAGTCGCCTGGGACAACCCAGCGAAAACAAAACAACGATTTCATTGAAACAAAGACGCGTTTTATCAATGAGATGGTTCAAGGTGTTTTTTTACTCCCCAGATTATTTTGAAAACTACCAAGAACTAAATAGAAAGAGGGGAAAATCTCAGCATAAAAGGACATAAACGTGGAACATCCAGGTTAATTGCTTTATGGACAATGGTTTATTCATAAAAGCTAATTTAACTTTCTTTAAAGCGATTTTATAAGCTAAAACTACTGTAAATAAATTGGTTAAAAAAGTTAAAACCAACCGAAACACACAACACAATAAAACAGGAACAATGATTTTATAGAAACAAAGAATTTTTTAGACATCGATGGAATGTTTGTTAAGGTTTTTTTATACCTAGATTGTATTGAAAACCATGAAAATTTTGTATGGTTGGAAAGACAACATGAACGTGGCAAATATCAACTTATTATTTTATCGATAATATTCTTCAGAAACAAATGTTTTAACTTTAAATGTTATAAGCAAAGATTGTAAATGCATGGACACGACCTGACATAACACTCTAATCAACAAGAGCATAATGAAACAATGGTTTCATTGAAACAAAGGCATTCTTTACCCGATTTATCAACAGAATGAGAGTTAAGGGTGGTTTTCATATGGAAATTTTTCTTGAAAACCAGGAAACAATTTTAACATGTGGATCTCAAAGTAACTGTAATGTGACAAATTACTGCCGATAAAATTACATTTAACTTATTCTAAATCGATTTTATAGGCGAAAGAAAATTATTACTAATTTGAAAGCAGCAATATAAAGAGTGTTACAGCCCAGAATGCGAATAAACAGCACAATTCACCATTGATTTTATGGAAACAAAGCCTATTAACAATAACGATTTAAGAATACTTAAGTCAAAATAATGTTAAAAATGCAGTACTGCAGGCTAACTACAAGAGAAACGTAATAAATATAAATTAACAGGTTTAAAAAAAAAAAAACTAACTAACACGGTTTTAGGTATAAAAGTCCACAAGGAAACAATAATTCTATTAAAACAAATCATTATTTACAAGTTTGTCATTAAAATTAGGATTCGTAAGTTTTTATACACCTGGATCATGTTAAAAAATATGAAAACAAAAGCGATATAGGAAAATCTCAACACACAAGGTAAAATAACTTTACTGACAATAGACCTAATCTAGACACCTACCTAACTTCTAGACACTAAGTTAACCGAAACATGGCAAATTGTTTTATCTATGATACATTATTTATATAAAAGCAAGATTTAAATCAATTTAATGTGATTTTATAAGGATAAAAATATAAATAATAGAAACAAACAACCTCAAGTTTTAATCATTGTCCAGTCCAGGAATAAACAACAAAACAAAGAAACAATGCTTTTATTTTTATCGAAACAATTTTTTTTTTTTAATTTTATCAGTGTGATGAGGAGGTATATATGTTCTCTACTCTAGAATTATTTAGAAAATTATTAAACTGAATAAAAAGTATTAACAAACCAGCAGAAATGAATCGAGACGTGACAAATAAAAAATTCATTAAGTTATCTACAATAGATTATTGGTAAAAGCAGATTTAACTGTTGTTGTTGTTTTAAGTGATTATATACGGGGAAAATACAAATGAACAGAAACAACCTAAAGTTTCAAACACTACCCACTTCATGAATAAACAATAAACAAGGAAACAATGTTTTTATCGAAACAAAGTCATTTTTTTTAGTTTTATCAGTGGAATGAGGGGTTCAATGTGTCCTTCGCTACAAATTACCTAGAAAATTTAATACTAATACATTCATGGAAAAATAATAATAAAAATAAACACAGGAACCGAAAAGTGGCTGTATTATTGTATCTACAGTTGATTATTGATGAAATCAGATATAATTAGTTTTAAATTGTTTTATAAGGGGGGAAATATGACTAAATAGAAACAACCTGAAATTTCAAACACTGCGAATAAACAACAGAACAAAGAAAAAAATATTTTTTATCGAAACAGACTTTTTTTTATGTATTATCAGTGGAATTAGAGGGTTCAAGGTTTTCTTTTCTACAGAATTAAATTGAAGGAAAGATAGTCAAAAAATCAGCACAAAAGAGCCTAAACGAGGCAAATACAAATTAATTACTTGTATCTACAATAGTTCCTGGGCTCTTAGCTTTTTCTTTGTTGTTCTTAATACGACATAAAGACAGAAACAACAGCAGAACATCATAAATGAATGAAGAGGCAGACGAAACAAAAATCGTGTCATAATAAAGGCATATTAACTAAGGATATTGTTGAAATCAGTGTTTTATTGGATTTATTTCAATTTTTCATCGGTTTCTTTAGATCCGGAGGTATTTTTTTTTTCGCTCAGAAAGGCAGTCACATGATCCATGTCCGAACTGCCTATTACCTGTTGTCGGAGCCCGCGGGGATCAATCAATGGGGAGAAGCGAGAAGCCATTTCCACACCCCCGACACGACCTTGCGACAGGGGAAAAAGGAAGAAAGGAAACAAAAATGGGGGGAAACGGTTCACGACACAGCGAGCCCGGACGGACCCAGGGGCCCCCACGAGTACGTCCGACGCCAAGGATAAATAAATAGAAACACGTGCCCAGGCCGTCGGAAAAGCAACACTTAACAACAAAAAAGTGAAAGTGACCAAAACGTCGAGTTGCACAATAAATCCCTGTTCGGAGTTCAACGACACCTACTTTTTTAATTAAAACAATAAATAACTATTTATATTGTTTACCAAATTAAAACCGAGATAGGGCTCGTTTGTAAAGCTAAAATATAACGTACTTTTGCTTTTAAATATTGTTTTTTGTTTTAAAATAACGAAAAATGAAAACTCTATCGCCTGAGTACTGAGTCAATGATAAAAACAGCTAAAAAATCTTTGAGATAACGAACTTAATATTTACATCATCACCTTTGTATGATTTTTAAGTACTTTTTTTATTATTAAAAACTTGTGGGACTTTAATATTGATATTGTTCATTTTTTCCATAGAAATCTCCGATTTTTTTTGTCGTAGTGGCTGGTCAATCGGTGAAGCCAGCTGGCACTGTTTCATTGCCCACGACTCACAAATAGCTCGACGATACGAGAAGTACACGTTCATTTGCAACTTAACCTCCAATCTTTATTTTACTTTACAAGGTCGCGTTTTTTTTCACGGGGCCGGGGGGGGATGTGTTTTTCTATAGCACCCACACACAAGGGGTTGTTTTCCAGTTTTCATGAGGGGTGGGAGTTGTGAGAAAGAAGAAAAATGGTCATTTAAAAAAAAACTTGGTACTCACCTATTTTTTTCGAGCTCGTTATGGGTCGTCCTGTAAAAAATACGACGAAGGTTAACTTTCGGTCAATTCAACATGTAATTAATCATGATAGGAGGGGGTTAGAGAAGAATTTTTCGTTTATTAATGGGGATTAAAATATTGATATTTGTGGGGGTTTTTTTTTGGATATTTTTTTTTTTTTTTTTTTGTATGATAATAGAACACAGACCTGCTTCCCTGGGATTTTTTTGTCTTTGGCCTTTTAATCACGTTTCTTAGATCGTCGGGTGGAAGTGTCGAGGCGTAACCGTGTTCGGCCTCTGAAAAATGAAACAGAAATTGGAAATTGTTAAGAGAAGACGAGAGAATATCCGTGAAAAATCAGCTGACGAATCCGAGAGAAATGACAAGAGTCAGCCATGTTGACGTGGAAACGAAACGGGACGAAAACACTGTAAACCACTCCGATTCTCACCTCTCTCTCTCCGTTCCAAGTACTCTGCCGCCCTTAATAACGCAGCGATGCTCATTTCCGAGTCTTTGAAATGATAAAAAGTCACGGTTTAATAAGAAAAACGTGTTAGTCCGACTGGGAAACGGGCTGAAACCTGGAGTAGTCCGCGCCCTCCAAACTCACTGCTGCATTTATTGATGTCAAACGCGTAGTGAGCGGGGCTCTGCAACGAAGCTTTGTAACGGGCTCCGTTATTGGCCGGCCGGGCCTTGACTACGATCCCTCGACCAATCCCGTCTCTCGTCTCTCCCACGTCCCAGAACCTGGATAGTCACGTGAATCTCATGCCTTGCAACCAAACAAAACAAACAGCTGTGAAGTGAGCTGTTGTGAGCAGCTACACCTCGGCCAAGCTCCGACCTTTCCCTACACACTCACAATCCCTTATTTTTAACTTCATCGCCCTTCAGGAAAATACACCTTTCCGCGCGGACCCACAGAGAAAAAGGCCCAACCCTCACGATCCAAACATTTTTTTTATAACCCCTATTCGATAATAATAATAATAAGGGGGAGTAATGTCTAAAGAGCCAACTACAATTGTCAGTTTTTAACGACCATAAATGCACTGCAGGATAATTTAAAAATATTTTTCAATAAAGAAATAAATTAATCACAAAAAACTTAATTTTCCACAGTAGGATAATCAAATTATGAACATAAACAAAGGAATAAATAATTGACGTTTTTCCATACACACTAATAAATTTATTGAATCTTACAAAGTAACTGATAATTCAAGTTTGCCCAAAACTTGTATCCTTGAGTATTAAACAGCACACATGAGACAAAGATTTAGGGTAGCAAAATTATGAAAAGGAACAAAACCTCCAAAGTTTTGTTATTGTACATAGAAATTAATGTACTAAATAGCAGTGAAAGAGATTATTGAAATTGTCCAATAGTTTAGTTAATTTTACTCCTTAATGCTAAACTGTAAATTTAAAACGTCTAACAGAGTAGGGTAACAAAATTATGAATAGAAACAAAGGAATAACTATTCCATGATTTGACAAACATACCAATAAATTTAGTGAATCGTACAAGGAAACTTAAAATTCAATTACTATCATAAATTAACTACCTGTCCAGAAGTGAAATGTTTTACCCAAAATTTATATCCTTTAATGTTAAACTGCAAATATTAACAAAAAAATTATATATTAGGGGAGCAAATTGTGAAATGAAACAAGTAGCAAAACCTCCAAAGTTTTGTTATTGTATATACAAATTAATTTACTAATTATGACAGGGAAACAGATTATTAAAATTGTCTAATGGTTTGGTTAATTTGACTCTATTAATACTATACTGAAAAATTTAAAAAGTCCTTATGAACAGAAACAAAAGAATAAATCAAACTTTTGATATATTATACACAATAATTCTAATAAAGAAACTGACATTCAATTACAGAATTACCATCTACTACAAAATAAAATGTGCCCAAAAATTGTAACATTTGTGTTTACTACAAATTTAAACAAAGACTAATAGAGTAGGGTTACAAAATTATGAACAGAAACAAATAGTTAAATATAACACTTCTAAAGTTGTGATATATTATATACACATGATATTACTGATTCTTATAAAAAACTGACAAATAAAATAGAGTACCAAAATTATGTCCAGAAGCAAAGGATCAATCCTCCAAACTTTTGAAATAGCACATACAAATAAATGTACAAATTCTTATAGTCCAACATGATTTTGCCCAATAATTGACTCCTTTAGGGTTATTCTCCAAAAATAACAATGACTATAGCACAATTATGGAAGTGAAACAAGGAATATATTACCTACAAATAAATTTACTAATTTTGGACGAAAGGTAAATTTTTTAACTATTTTAATAAATGCATTGTCTCAATAATCACGCGTTTAGACTTTTTTTTTTTAAGAGATTAAATTTTTACTGAGCAAATTATCCTATATAATTACCCCAATTCTTTAATTGTAAGCGTCAAATAACCTAAACGCGCGAACATTATGTCAATGTGGAAAATTAAGACTAATTAGGGTAACTGAACTTACTAATTATTTTATTGTCTTAGTAATGTATTTATTGCCCACAGTTTAGCTCAATTTAAATTGACCAATTCTATCTATACTGCCTTGAAAAGTTGTTTTAGAAAAGATTAAATTTTCTTTCTGAACAGATCAACTAATAGAAATTATGGCACTAGATTTGTTTCCCATTCGACAATTAAAGAAAATATATAATGGAAACATTATGTCAATGTTACATTAAAAGTAAGACTTGTTAGAGCAACTAAATTTACAGGGTAGTCTTTCAAAGGGCCATTCAAAATGTTTTAACCAATTATGCTTAACCTTTTGGACAAGTTTATATAATAAAGATTAAATTTTTCTGGGGGGAAAAACACAAACTATGGCTACTTAATGCATTTGTTTTTTTTTTAATTTACAGAAGAAAACAATGGACCCTTGACAAATCTAATTTTTGTTATTGTATATATTCATTCATTAAGATATTTACAGAAAATTATGCTAAATTGTGTGTTACGTTCATAGCAAGACTAAACTTAGTAACTTAATTTTCATCGGGACAAAGGAATAAAACATCCAACTTTGACATATTAAAACCAATAACTTTATAACTTTCTTAATAGTCCTATTGAACACAGTTAAGAGTACATTTTTATTATACATAAATATTATCCATAATTTTTTTTAAAAGTGTTTTAAGAACAAGCAATGGATTGAAATAATGCCTAGACTCTTAAAAATCCAGGTTTTTTGAAACATTTCAAATTTACAAAATTTACAAGTGATTATATTTTTTTCAACAAATTACAAATATTGCAAAGCAATTATGCTTGGACTATTAAAAAACTGGTAACTAAATTGTCAATAGAGAGAAACAACCAACCAAAATAACCAAATAGAATTAAAATTCCCAAGTTTTTGCCAAAAAACGTCACTTGCCAAAGATACTGCCTTATTTAGATAGAAGCGTTAAATCATTTTTGATAGGGCAATTTTATAATGAATAAATTACGACAAACTTCTCAATAATCCTATTTTTGAACAAGTGCATTTTTATAAGATTGTTGAAACTGAACAAGTCCATTGCACCGTTGAGATGCAATATTTGCACAACCTTTGTACTTTTTTAATTTAAGAGATAAAATTTCTTTTCAGCACCGTTTTGTGCTACTTTTTAACAAGTTAAAGAGAAATGCTTACTATTATATAATAATTTTACAATTATCGTACCCTGACCTAAACCAATTATAATTTTATAAACGTACTTATATATTATTTGTATTTTTTTATCATAAATTGAATCAAAATAATAAAATCTCAAATAAAATTATCTGAACTGAAACAATACAAATGTATAATATTTTAATCAAAATTTAACATGCAAAAATCTTACCGAGAAATTAAGGGGAAGAAACATTCTACAGAAACAAAAGCCCAATGTGATACTACACAACACTAACTAAAGGAATAGACAGAAATTAACTTAGCTTCGACATAAAATTTTCCATACCAAATTTTGTTTAACCAACATACATACAATTCCCACTGTGTAGAGATTAGTGACCGTTAATCGATATCTCTATAATACGCACTATTTCATTTTTTTTAAATAGTTCAGAATATAACATCTATTTAGCTTCTTAACTACTACCTATTTTTAGACAAGTTCATATATGAGATTAAATTGTAATTGGTCGAGTCTATTGAATTGTTGAGATCAAACATTTGCACAACTTTTGTGTCCTTCGATTCAAGAGATAAAATTTCTGTTCAATAGTAGCCTAATTGTCGAAGATAAATTTACCATTTTATTTATTTTTTATGTATATGTATTGACTATATTTTAATAAGAAATTTGAGCATATTAACAAATTTTTTCACAAAAATATCTGACATTTTTTGATAAGATGAGCTTAACTATGGTTTTCAATAAAAATAATTCCCCTTTTATACTGAACAAAGCAATGAACAGAAATTATGCACAACACCCACTTTAAAAAATAAATAAATAAATAAAAGACACCTAGTCAAGTTTTTCTTCTATGGGCCGGTACATATGTATCAAGCTTTTCTTCAATCCCTAAAATTTTCTGGTAAACTATTTCTATCATAAAAGATGCAATTCTCACATTTTTTTTTTTTTTTTTTTTTTTTTTTGCACTGGGTGATGATCCAATATTTGTACAACCTTTGTACTCTTCAATTTAGATAAAAATTTCTGATCAGCAGTGTTTTTTCGCTACCATTAAATGTAATAGTAAAGATAAATGCAGTCTTTTAACAACAAAAATGCAAACAAAAATTTGTTACGAGCACTCAATTGCTGTTTAAAAAAAAATCTACTGGTTGGATGTGTTGCTGAATTATTTGCAGAAACAAGGGAATTATTAAAACATCAATATTTTCACCCCATTATAAATAGATTAAATTATTAATTGCTCTGTTGAAAATTCGAGTAGATCATTTTGAAGTATTAAAGTTGTTTAATTGTCACTGTGTACACAGACATTGTTAAATATAAATGACACTATTGACTGAATCTATTGCCCTATCGAGACCCAGTATTTCTCAACCTTTATGGTCTTCAATTCAAGAAATAAAATTTCTGTTCCCAAGTATTTTTCGATAAATCTTAATCTTAAAATCATTTAAATTAAATTTTGATTTAAACAAAAACACTGCCAAGTCAAAAGATTATGGTAGACTCTTAATAATCAAATTAGCTAAGAGAATAAATACAATTGATTTGGTCTATAGCTATATAGCTCTTAGGATGAAATATTTGCACAACCTTTGTACTCACAAATTCAAAAGATAACATTTCTGTGTTGAACACATTTACGCCAATACATTTGCTTTTTTTTAAGTAATAAAAGGAATTACACACCATTGTTAGATTTGATGTACTTAGATGAAGTAAAACAAATACTTTAATTTTATGTATCAAGTACATTGTTTTTCATAGCAAAGCAATAGTGGAAGATGTATCGGGCAATTTAAAAGAAATCAAAGAATCTGCCTTGAATGACATCTATTTTCAACCTGCACTCAGACACCATAAAAAAAGAGATGTGCCTTTTTTCATATTATGCTTATTCTTATTAAATTTTAATACACTAGTATTGTTGAAGAACCATGTACCTAAGTACCTAAAAGAGTTAGCAAAAATAAAGACGAGTTTTAAAAAGGACATTGGAAAATCTCAAAACCTTGAGTTTAAACGTTATCTACAATGAAAATATATACCAATCAAACATTTTCAGTGCAAATAAGATATATGATATTCAAAACAAGCGTGTTTTGATTTGGATCCTAATAATTTCAATATAATATTTAAATTTTGTACTAGGTGTGACTGCTCCTAACATATGTAAATTTTTGATGTATTATAAAATAGTTTAATTCAAAGGATAAACAAGTCATTTTCCTTACTGATCAATTCATTCTGCCCATTCTTGATGGGTTGGTCTGTCAGATGCGTATCGCCATTGTGCCATTGAAAAGGACACATTAAAGATGTCAAAATGTCGAAACGCGTCTGACAGAACAGCGAAGGAGGTAGAACAAGATGAACAATAAGGATTAAATAACAGGTTTATCACACAAAACAATCACTGAATTTGGCCAAATGCTGAAACGTGCCTGATAGCCAATGCCGGCAAAAATCATCAACATGATCTAGATCAAAATGAATCTCTCATTCTTCATATTGAAGAGACTAGATAGGTGAAAAGTATATTTTTTCATAAGCAAATTTGAGTTTCAACCCTTACAAAGGGTATTATTTTTGTGAACAGTGTTACAATCTCAAATTTAAAGCAAGCTCTTAAAATAATACATCCTCTTTCAAGAAAGAAACAATGGTGACATATCAGCTTGAATTACTATAACTGAACTTTCGAATTACCATAACTACTGCAGAACATAAATTGATTGAAAGATGAAAATATACAAATCTTACACAAATTCAAAAATATAGTTTTTTTAATTAGAAAATTCATGGCAAACAGCAAACGTTAAAATTAAGATCGAACAGTCAAAAAAAAATTATCAAATCCCATTTAGATTTATAATCAATCAACACCAATGAATTGTCTGTGAATGCAACTTAAACTTTTTTTTTTTTTTCAAAAATTCTGATTAAATAAAATAATTTGCAGAACACGCAAACAATTTTTTAAACTGGACAGTATTACATTTATCTTCGAAAATTTGTCTGCTACAAAATTATCTCCGGCCAGAATAACTGCAAGTTTCTGTTTGAATATCAACTTAAAATATAAATTTCACTAATTTCATGGTTCGCTTGACCAATTAATACGTTACGATTAATTATGGCTTTTAGTTGAGATAAAAAAAAGTCAATGGCACGGGCGGGTCACGATAGCTCAAGTGGTAGAGCAGCGGCATATCTAGCCGAAAATCTTGGGTTCGAATCCCGTTCATGCCATTGACTTTTTATCTCAACTAAAAACCTTAATTAATTAAAATATAAAAATTTGTAGTATTTAGAGACCGTTAATTATTACTTTGAGATCTAAGATGAGGTCTGGATTAATTTTCTAAATAATTTCTAAATAATTAAAATGTAAGTAAAGTATTTTCTGTAATAGAGGAGGGCATTCCATCCAAATATCAGGTGTCGCAGATGTGGTCAGATTACTGACTTGACAACTCATTCAAATTATTAAAAATAAATCCTAAAGCAATGTCTTGAATTAAGCCCAGTTCTTGGCACATAAGAATCTAATGATCCTCAGTGACAACCTAGTAATTTTCTATGCTGAACCAAACTGTGGAAATGAACAGGGCTTACTAACACGCGAGAACTAACTATTATTTTGTGTAAAAAATATTTATTTTAAAATTAGGTTGTTATTAATTACATATGATTCAAAGGTTGTAGACAGATTACGTTGAAAGCGTTTTTCACAACTTGCAACAAACCTAACATCAAGTGTACCCTGGCATGTAAGACTGGAATTAAATGGGGCCTGGGTTCCTGAAAGAAAAGAATAAGAGTGATAGAATTCTTTTTCTCTTTAAGATTTCACCAATTTAACACAGAAAAATTCTACTAACTGTTAGTATCTTGATCCGATGATAGTACAGGCTAAAAGTTGTAGAAAAATCTGTGAGGTATTTGAACAAAAGGTGAATTTTGGGCTTTCCCATTTCCAATCCTTCAACCGCCTCTTTTACGACTACAGGCCAGTATAGTATAAAATCCAACATAATTTTCCACTCTACCTGCAAATTGAAATGGAATATACGAAAATTCTTTAAGGAGAATATTTAATTCTGATTTAAAACAGGGATAATTTACTTACATTTTGGGTCAAGAGGGATAAGTCGGTATTGTCCAACTTGGGCAAAGTTGGATACACAGACGATTTTACTAAATCTTGATATTTTGCAACTAAAGTTGACAATCTGACAAAATTGTACATTACGAATAAAGCACCTGCGAAACAAAATCATTACTCGTACTGATCTCTAATCAATTTTGCTATAACGACCTTTGCAAGAAGACGTCTCGGAATTTTTTGCCTCTTGTAAATTGAGTATGACAGGTTTCCTAAGATTTGTTTGAACCAAATCGAAGGATATTGTAGTATGGACGAGATCACTTACATTTTTAAAAGTACAATTTCTTTCCAATTTATTATCACACATAGACTTTATATCCTCCGTCCTCGACCTACAATTCAGTAATATATCATAACACTCAATACTAACATAGTATACTAATGCCAAAGCAAAAAAAACGTCTCACTTTTCATAATCATCGGGGGTTGTATGGGACTTGGGTGATTTCTTCGAACCATTTACAGTTCCTATTAACATCAAATTTTGTGCCTCATCTTTTGCAAGTGTACTCTTGTAAGTGAGAATAAGATTTACATCAGGACTGATATCATGATCGACACTATCGGCAACAACCGTCCCTCCACAATAACTGACAAGGCGAGACACTACATCGAATACCTTCAGGATTCTCAACTCGGTGAGTGAGGTGGCAGTCATTCTCACATCTTTCTTCAGACAAACAATCTAAAAAAAAATGATTACAAAATGCACCTGGAAATTGTTAATTTGTTTTATAATTTTAAACCTTTTAAGGGCTGAATACCAAAATCACTTATGTACAATAATATTAATATTTTATATCAAAAAAGCCTTTTGGAAAGACAAAAATAATTAAAATATTGTTTAAAATTTATTTTATTAGCTAACACTATTTCTATCCCTCCCGGCCATTTAAAATATTTATGTACCTAACTATGAAGTATATTGTCATACATCAACATACATCAAAGTTTTTCCCTGATTATTTATGAAAAAGTCACCAACGCATGACTATCTGACTAGCTAGAAATTGAAAGAATTTATATCATTAAATCACCTACTCTCCTCATTCTGTATTAACAATCAGGTTTCCTTGTGTTATGGCAATCTGTGGAAATTGACAAGTCAATAAATTTGGTTTTTAAGTCAATTATGGGCAAATTGTGAAAATAACAAAAAATAAGTTGTCAGCTTCAGTGCAGGGTCTGGCTGAGATTCCCCCTGCGATATCGAATTGAAGGACTAAATCACTTGCATTGAAGAAGCCGAAACATATTTGGGTAGGCTAAATCAACAAGACTTCCAGACTACCAGCAGACCAGATTTTGAGAACAAGATAACAATTATTTGGCTGCCTGCACATAAAGGACACCAAGACAAGAGGCAGACAACCTGGCCAAAGAAGGCTCTAACACTGAATTTGTCAGGCGACAACTGGTATTATCTCACTCTATGAGCATAGCGAAAGTGAGTATTAAAACTGGGGCATGAAACAATTCCTTAAAAGTGAAATATATCCCCTGGGCACATGCAATTGAAAGAGGCTGATAAGTACCTGATGGGCCCAGTGAAAAGACACCTCTCCATAATGGGTCCAGGGACAAGACCCTTTTTTGCCGTTTTGGTGAAATAAAAAAAGAAATGGCAAGGCACTACTTCGCGATCTTAGAAGGAGCGAACATCACTAAACCACTCCCCGATAAAATGGTCCAAAATCTTGAGGTTTGCGAACAAATCTAAAAGGTTTATGCAGGATATGAGAGCCAACCGAGACCCAGACATTTTAGCGATGGGGTATGAGTCTACCCATGCATTTAACCTCTCAGGTCTTGGTCGCCCCCCCCCCGCGTAATATACATATAAGGACACCAAATGATTGAAAGCATTCTTCAATGCACAGATACCACAGATAAATCTCACAAATTCATCTGGAAGCATGTGTGAACGAGTGCCTAACTATATAAGAAGCCAGAAGTCGATGGTATCGTTTTATCTATGATTATTCAAGAACAACTGAACGATATATAATGTATGTTCATTCTGTCAGAAACAGCGAGAATTTTTTTGTCCTCAACCTGTTTAACTCAGGTGGGTAACGCTGTTATACTGCATACATCCAACACTCAGACTGGACATACAATGGGAGACATGAAATCATCATCACTATGATCACGCAAAGATAAGCTGCTCCTTCTGGCTACATAATTATTCTAGGTTAGACTGATACCGCAGCTCAACAACACTGTTGAAATGAAATCAGTCAATTTGATCGCAAGAAGACAAAATTCAACTTACTATTCAAGATTGAACAATAATTTAACTGAAACATACATAAACAAGCAGAAACTTCTAACATTGACAAGAACCCATACCCCTGCATTTTGACCCTTGTTGTTTGTACTTTTTTTTATCCATCCCGAGGATTCTCATAACATTGTAACGTTACAATACTCTCATTAAAAAAATACAAATAAAATAAATAAAAAAGTAAATAAACTATCGAATCTGACAGATGGATGACTACTCGATTAAAGGAAATTATTGTTTTCCTTATTGTGAAAAAACAAATTAGTTACAATAATTATTCTAGATTGCCCAATACAGCAGCTGAAACAGTAGTAGTGCTTTGCCTATGAAGAAACTACTAAGGACAACATCGATGTACACAGACCTGACTGACATCATTGACTTCAAATAAACAGATCAAGTGGCCGAACAACACTGGTTGAAATGAAATCATATTCAATCTGGTCATGAAAAGACAAAATTCAACTTTTTATTATTCAAGATTGAGCAATAACGTGTGATGATTAGTGACCGCAGGTTTTTGAAAAACATTTTCTTTACAGTGCCAACATTTTGACTATTACTGAGATCATCTTCTGGGCTCAAAGTGTTTGTTTTCTGCGTAATTATGCCATTCTAGGCTGCACTTTGAGCCCTGAAGATGGTTTCAATACAGAAAGAAACACTGGCACAATAAAGAAAATGTTTTCCAAAACTTACATCACATTAGACTGCATCTCACGATCACCAAATAATTTATAATTTAAGCAGAAAATTGAATTGTCTTAAATTCGAATTAATAAAACGTTTTAAATCATCTAGAGTTCGGTTGTTTCTGATCATATTCGATCTACCTACTTTCTCCTTGCTTGGTGCATCATCTTACTTATAACCCTGATCATCCATGTCAAAACTAAAAATTGTCAGAATCAAGCTATGCATTTATCAACCCTAAGATAACTCACACTTTAAACCAACTGGCCTGTTTGACCTTAAACCTTTGGCTTAGGTATCCGGTAGGTACTTCGGGAAAAATATCAAGAACCTCGAAACAAATTTCCGAAAATGGTTCTTTTTGGATTTATAATTCAAGCAAAGTACGATATAGAGGTCGGTCGCTTCCGATTCTTCTCGGCCTATCTTGCTGTATTGTGTTTTGCTATCAACAGTGGTGAGTTCACCTTACCTCGCTCTACTTACTACTCCTCGTCATCCTATATAATGCCATATTGACTTAATAAAAAATAAACAGGAACAACCAATTCACCACCACGCAGGTCTCATAAAGAAACCTCATAATTATTTGGAGATCGTGAAGTTCGGTCTGGTGTGAAGTAGGTTTAGGAAAAAAATTTTTCTTTAACATGCCAAAGATTTTGATCTTTACTGAGATCATCTTCAGGACCAGGGATTTACAAGCATTTTTTACATTTAACAAATACATGCAGAATGTGGAAAAAAGTGAATTTATACATTGATTGAATATAAAAAAACTATTTTTCATTATAAATTCAATTTTTTTCCACATCCTACATGTATTTACTAAATATAAATAATGTTTGTAAATCCCAGGCGCTGAAGATGATCTCGGTAAAGATCGAAACGTTGGCACAATAAAGGAAAGTTTTTGTGAAACATACGTCACACCAGACCACTTCTCACAATCTCTGAATAATTGAGCAATAATTTAAGTAAAACGGTAAGATGTTCTATACGTAGAAACTTCCGCCTAAATCGGCATATTGAAGCTTTTAACCAATCAAGATTGCAAAATATCACCGAAATGTCCTACTTAAACTATCGTACTGGGTGTCGGTGGCCGCAATGGTTTAGGCGTTGACACAGTGATCATCACTGTAAGGTCCCAGGTTGCAATCGAACAGCCCGGCATTTCGAACCGCAAGTAATTAGTTTTTCCACGAACTCCAGCTCCCCAAGGTTCATATAGCCTTGTAGTTGAAATGCCATCTTAAAAAATATTCCCCTATTGGATCTAGCTGATCGATGATCATTCGATTAAATGATATTATTGCCGTCCCTATCACGCAAAAACAAGTTGGTGACTAGAATTATTCTGGATTGACCAGTACCGCAGCTGAAACAATATTGTTGCTCCGTTTATGAAGAAATTTCTTACGCCAACATCAGCATATCGAGTACTGAAATCTTCTGGGCATGAGAGACAAAATTCATCTCCTATTATTCAAGATTGACCAACAAATGAACGGTATGATATAGAATACATAGAAACTTCTGTCTACATCACCGTATTGAAAATTTTCAACCGCTTAAGATCACAAAACACTTCTGAAATACCCTGCCTAAACAAGCAGACCTGGCAGCTGGATGAAAAGTCGCACTTATTTTCAATCTAGAAATGCATCCATGACAGTTGGAAGTATGCGACCGGACTTAATCATAATCCAGTATGTTAACATATACAACATTGTTGTACAAATATTAAACAGCTCTATATAAACAAAATGAAAAGCCTGGAAGGGTTTGATGGTTTAAAATCAAGTTTACTTAAGTTAAGTGCTATTGTGTTTATAACGACATATTTCTCATGGAATTGATTAATTAAAAAGTTGTATAAAGTTCGTGGGCGGTTTTTATAAAAACCGATGTAAAAGGCAAGTCGTGTTGTTAAAAGATTGAAGGAATAATGTTATAAAAAGAGAAATGATGTGAAATGGGCAAAACGTGGTGAAAGGACCACGAGGCGGCAACAACTGGCAATCCGTGAAAGTACGATAAATAACATGTTGATTTACCTTTCCGGCGAGGAGATCGTTGGTCCCGTACTTTTCGCCTAGGTCGCCGACTGCTTTCAGGCCGGATCTGAAGGAAAGCTCCCTCCTGAGGGAGACGAGCACTTCCGAGTCGGTCACGTCAAACCGGACGAATTCCACCAGACGGGGCTTCGCCTCTTTGAGCCGGCCGTCGAAATCCTTCAAAAGAGGACAAGCAATGGTGAGATATGGTGAGAGCGCGGAGGATCCGGCGTCGGATCAACGGCGAGGACGTCGGCAGACCTTCGGCTCGAGTAAGGAGTTTCTCGAGTCGGGAGGCAGGACGGCGAGGAAGTCACGCGTCGAACTCTCCCGCTTCGCCCTCGTGAAGCACAACCGCTCGCCGGCCGAGATGCCAACGAGGTCATCATCGAAAAACTCCAACAATTCACACAGCAGGAGACACATTTTCACATCAAGCACATGTTTGAAGTAACCTCAAATTTTTGACACTAAGAATAAGAAAATCTAGGGAGGGACGGGCAGGGGCCGACGGACCGCATTCCGCCTTCACGATCCCCACCCCGGAAATTTCTGACATTCCTCCTTTTTCAACTGGCCAATAGCAACTATTCCGCCTAACTACAAAACTTCAAACAAAAATTACAGTAAATAATTAAGATTATTTCCAGATTTTGAGAAAAACATTTTTTCGTTTTTTTTTTTCCTATGATTCGGCCTTTATTCCTGTCATCTTCAGAGCCTGGGTGAATTACAAAACACGTTGATTGTAAAAGATACAGTGCAGATGTGTAGAGATTAGTGACCGTTAATATATAATTATTCAGATATTGTGAAATGCGGTCTGGTGTGATGTAGGTTTCAGAAAAACATTTTCTTTATCGTGCCAACGTTTCGATCTTTTATTGAGATTTACAAACATCTTATCCACATCCTATATGTATTTTCTAAATGTAACCTATGCTTGTAAATCCCAGGCACTGAAGATGATCTTAATAAAAGATCGAAACGTTGGCACGATGAAGAAAATGTTTTTCAGGTAGCTACTTCACACCAGACCGCAACTCACGATATCTGATTCTGAATAAATGTAAATGGAAAATTTGTACCAAATATTTCATACTCACATAGGTGTAGTGCCATTTTTTGAGTATGAAATACTTCGTTTCAAGTTTATATTTACAATCAGCATAAAATACTTTTATTTGAATGAAAATCAAGGACAGAACGACAAAGAAATTTCCTGGTTCTTCTTTTTTGGCCTTTTGCTCCTTAAGGGTTTTTTGTTTGGTATATTTTTTATTCTGAATATATTATTCCTAAATAATTAGTAAATATATTATTTACGTATTTTGTAAATAACTATTAATAAGTAGTATATATGAAATAATTACTGAATTTGTAAATAGTCGTAATTTTTTTCTGCGCATTCAAATTTAATTTATTTTAATAATATGCTTTAAAAAATAATTTACATGTAAATATGAAATAATCGGTTAACAACTATTTTTATTTATGATTATCACAAAAAATTAGATATAGAATTAGTTATCATACTTGAATGGAAGAATAAAAGGATGAGAATAAAGATGAGCTAATCACGCTGAGATTGTTGCTAGTCTGACTCCATTATTATTATTATTAGCCATACAAGCCTATGGGGAAATTTTAATTTATGAAAAAAAACTCACAATTTTAATAAAAAAAATAAATAAATAAAATAAATTTTATAATTTTATTAAATTTATTGTAACTTGGCCTTCCGAATTAAGAATTAAGAAAAGAAAATCAAAGCTTGGATGGCAATAGGATAAATTAGGTTACGAGTGAATGTTTGGAGTCAGAGTTTTATAGCACTCAGAAGAGATATAGCAAACCTAAAATAGAATGTTTGGATGTTAGGGCGTGAAATGACCTTAGCCGTTAAAACGCCCTTAAAAACTAATAATAATAATAATAATAATAAAATAATAAATTGCAAGTAAATGCAATGTAAAATTTTTATTTTTATTTATTCATATAAAACCTGTTTCGTAATTCACCCAGGCCCTGAAGATGACCTGAATAAAGGTCGAAACCAAACAAATGAGAAATGTGTTTTTCTAAGTTGCCTCATTTTTGACCTATCCTCGTGATTTCTACAAATTAACAATTATAATAAATTTTGATTTGCCTCTTATTTTACACATTTACCTAAATATTTGACATAATCATTAATTACCAATTTAAAATTACTTTCTAACAGTATTCATTAGGATAATTTTTTCCTGAACAAAAATATAAATAAAGGTCCATCGCAAAGCAGCAAGGTTGAGTGCAGCTGTATTAGGCGACGACACGATCCTAATAGCTGTAAGGTAAAAGGTCCTGGGTTCGAATGCGGGATCGTTAGATTCGGATTCGAATCTCGACCGTGCATTCGAACCCGACATACTTACAAATGGGTTGGTTTTCAAAAACATCGGCACCCGATGGTTCATATAACCCTTTAATTGAAATACCCTCATTAAAAAAAGAGGAAGGAGTCAAAACATTAAAAAAAATATTAATATTTAGTTGTTGTTCTTTTTTTCTTTCTTTCAAAATTGAGCGGCATTAAAATGTGACTTCTCATTGGAACTTCGCATTGGCGGTGGATTCCTTACAATTCATATCTAGAGGCTTGTTTATAACTCCTTTTAAACTGATGATGAACTTTAAGCTTGAAATCCGGACGTGTAAAGAACAAATCATTTATAATTGAATCTACATACTCTCCCCACCTTCATTGCCAGAAAGGGGTGTTGTCTCTAAAGTCTAAACGACATAACGGTAAGGTCAAGCTGCACATTTCGGTCCAGCCCTAGACCAGCGGTTTTTGACATTTTAATCCAAGGATTTTCCCAAACTCTTATACCGATCGGTTCCGGCCTGTGGGACCATCCCACGAAGATTAATCGCATGAAATATCAGCCATGTGTCGGATTGACGTGAAAAAACTGACTGTTCATTAAAATAATTAATTACAGACGAAAAATAAATTTGAATTCCTTAACTGTCCGCAAAAGTGGAAAGTTTACTCAGTGTTGTAATGCCTAACCCTATAAAAATTGCAAATTATGACAATACAAACAATTAACCTGAAGCGAATTATTATATTTTATGAAAATATTGTAACGTTGTCCTGTTAGACTGTTAACTCTTTACAAAATTTGTTTTTTTGTTAATTGTTCCTTGCCATTTTTCTGCGCTAGTAATTATGCGCAGAGTTGAGATTAGAGAAGGGCAGACGCCATTTGTTTGGCAAAGTCGTCGGCTGATTCTTGCTTTTTTCGTACGTCTGCCATTATTTTTGTGTTTTCTTTTAAATTAAATCACGTTTCCTCTTGTTCCCCCGTCGAGGACGTTGATATTTCTATTTTCAGCCGGATTCTTTAGATTTCTCATTTCAAAGTTAGAAACACGATAAGTAACGTTAACACCATGGAGTACCGCGTAAGTCCTGTTTTATCCCATTGTC
>CM077104.1:16127437-16145014 GCA_039619505.1 Cimex hemipterus | reverse complement strand
TCTCTTATATATATATATATATATATATATATATATATATATATATATATAAATTTCGTTTTTTTTGTATAATTTTTATTTTATGTTAATGTTCTTAGTCAGTATTGATAAACCGTGTTCATAACATTTGTTTTGTAATTAAGGTTTTAATAATAATTTGTAAATTTTAAAATCACATATTACACTTCGGTAGATCTATTTACAATGTTCTCTAATTTATGCAAAGTTTTAAAGGGAATTTATTAGTGAAATTTGTTGAAACAAAGAAATGGTTATATGTATAATGATTTTAAAAGTACATTCCATTCTAGCAGTCTATGTTTTTCAGTTCTTGTATATTATTTGATCTCTTAGATATATAAAACAATTTAATTATGAATGTACTTCATACACCATTTATGGTGGTATATACAGAATTAGTCATTTTACTTAGATCAAAGAGAATTTGTTGTTAGAAAATCGATGTTTATATATTTATGTGCAATAGAGTCCGCTCTCTTTATTATTATTCTATTTAGATAAATGTTTTTAACATCATCTAAATGTTGCACATGTTTGTTAGGTTAGATTTTGCCATTATATCGCTGTCTTTTTATTCTTTTCATTACAAAAAGTTGAGCAGTCGGGCTCGTAACGAGTTTAGGTAATATTTCAGTCAGAAAAAATGAAATACATTAAAGAGAAAAAGTATGTTCCATCCTCTACTTCCATCCAGATTTATTCAAATAGAGACTTTGATTAAAAAGAAAAAAAATTATTTATATATTTCCAAATATATTAAAATAAACTTATTAAATGACACTCAGTTATTTTGTCTTTGTAAATCATTAATATGCTCAATCCTTATTATGCACAAATACTTTGTGCTTTCAAAAAGATTTTTAAAAGTAACATGTACTGCAGTGATGTAAATAAGTTTATTTAATAGAAAAAGAATATCAAAAATTATTCAATAATTGTTAATAATAAAAATATATATAAACTGATATTTTTATAAATTTCAAATATTTTATGTGGGAAAGGTGGAAAAAAAATGCTCAAAATTAGTTGACGATAAGAAAAACAATTAAATTTTATTATTATAAAAACAAAGTAACATTATACCTACATTCACCTTAACTATTTTGAGTGAATATACTTCACAGGGTCTTTTGCTTTATTTACGTTTTTAAATTTAATACATATGTAAGAAGAAAAAATTGTTGAGGTAATAGAAAAATAAAAATTCAAATGTTCCCTTTCAAATAGGTCCAAAACAAACAACCTGTTTTTATTTCTTTATTTTATTGTTAATACGTCAAGACTGAAATTGTCTGAGAATATAGGAATTGAATTTTTTTTATAAGGAATTTGAAGCAGGGTCTTAAGTTTGAAGGGGAAACTCTAAGGCTGCCCTTTCAAATTTGGAAGTTAATTGTTAACTTTCTAACTTTGTAGAATAGTTGCTACGGCTTGAAGTTCTACATTATAAACGTTTTTTTTTTTTTTTTACCTCAAAGGTATTTTAATAAGATAGGGAACAATTTATTAACCCAAAGTTGTTTTGTTCACTTATTTTTCCTATCTAATCAAATAGAAATGTTATTGACAATTTATCTGATTTATTCTTTAAAACAGTTTTGAATATCACTAAAACATATAGTTCAGTCGAATCTCATGTTATATGTCCATTTTTGCTGTTTAAACTATGACTTTTTTTAGCATTTAAGACTTTCACATAGTTGTTTTTATGAATAACATTAATATAAATGACCTGTTAATGTTGATATAAATGTTTCCTCGATGTACAATTTTGAATTGTCAATATTTTGTGTTTACCAAAAAATTAACATTTCTGTATCAAATTGGATATTACAGATCGATGTTAAAGACTTGTTATTGACTTTTGTTGTGTACCCACACTAATTTCCTTTCTACTTTACATTTCTTCTTTCTGTTTTTTTTTTTCTTTTTACATTAATAAATTTCTATTTCTTTCTTCTATTTATTTCTTTTTAACAATGAAATAACATTACATAAATAGCAACCGAAGGCACAACAGTAGTCAATAGCAGATATTGCTTATACTTATGTTTATAATAATTAACATTTTAAGAAAGTTAAAACAAAATCTGTATTGACTTTTGTTGTGTCTTTGTTGTAGCTACATAAACGCAACTGAAATGGATTACCTGCTTGGAGTCGAGTTGTCAGGCATCGACGACACTACCATCGACAACTTTCCTGATTTGATGCAGTATGCAAAATAGTGAGAAATTATTGTTTTACAATTTCCCACACCCGCAAGTACAAAAATAAGAATGTGACACGTTTTAATTAAAAGGAATGGAAAAATTTACATTTTAAAAAAAAATTCCTCAGGGTTGTTTGCTATCTTTACATTTGAGGCATTGGGTGTGAATCCCTTGATCAAAGTCCTCCATTTTATTCAAACAATTTTTAATTAATATTTATTTCCGCCCACTATTAAGATTTTTATAAACTTGCATCATAAAATTGCTCTCTGCAACTGTTTTTAGCATTTCATAATTTCAATGCCTTAAAATAATAGAAGAAAGCCTTAAGATTTAGAATGTTAGGACAAAAGTGCCATTGAAAGTTTAAATAGTTTAAGTAAATAAAGTATATTAGAAGAAAAAAATGTATTGTCAATTCATTGTAATGTTTAGAAGTTTATAATAGATATTATTTTCTCAAATTATGTGATACCGTTCCAGACAGATAGCGTAAGACCATAAAAATGGAAAAAATTGGCCTGTGTTGCCCCTTTGCAATATTTTTTTCTTTATAGTTTGTAAAGTTCTTTATCTTGTTCTATTTGGATTGTTTTCTTGTTTGATGTTTTATGTATTTGTTAAGGGTGATAGAAAAGAGTGGATTATTTTTGGAATTGTGGCATCTGTGATATTTAAGGAATGGCGATATATTGAAGGATGGACTCGTTTGAAAGATCAACTGCCTTTTAAACATTTTTTTTATTAATTTCAACATTTTATAAGCTTTCCATGAGCCTGCTATTTTGAAGATATGACTTCCATAATTACATATTGAATTCAATGACTGTTTAGAATTAATAGACAAGAATTAATTTCTTATGCCCAATAGATGCTTAGGATACAAATTACTGCTTAATAATATGAACCGAAGTGACTTTTTAAAAAATATTTTATAAAATTATTGTTCCATAATTCAAAAGAGTTATAATGTCCATCTATTGACTCATCATGATTAAATGTGATTTAATGATTAAATGTACTTATACAAATACTTCCTTCTACAATTTTTCTCACTTGATTGCTTCCAGTTTTTGTCTATTTCTTTTAAATTGTATACAATAAAAATATTTTTATTTGTTTACTCTTTTTTTATACTTTTTGTTAAGAAATAACTAAAGCAGAATGGGTTACATTAGCTTAGTTTTGATGTATTGCTGATGTTAATCACAGAAATTGGATAAAGTGCAAATTTCTGTGAGGAGTTTGTTCTTAGTGTTAATACTAAAAACCTGGTTTGCTTTACAATCGTGTCAAATTTTAAAAACTAATAATTGTCATAATTTTATAATTTCTTTAAATAAATCTATGTGATAAAAACTTTCAGAAATGTTAGTAAATCTAAATTGATTCTAAGGTGGTTTTATTATTTTGTAAAAGTATTATCTGGTCATTTGGATTCAGAATTAAAAAGCAATAATAATTATATGTGATGTGGAATATTATTTCAACATTTATCCTTTACCTCTGCCGAAATGTCAAGTTTGTTCGCATGCATCATTAAGTAAAAGTCAAAGTAAATAAAAAAGGCAATTAGGGCCAAGAACTGCTTACTTAGCAAACACAAACTGAACTGGTGGGTTACAAGAAGACTACTCACAAAAATAAACCATTGTTAAAGAGAGAATTCTATGCAACAGAAAGTAATTTCAAATTACAAAATGACAAATTGAATTGAAGGAAGGACTCATTTGTATTGGGGGGGGGGGGTGCTTTTCACAGCAGGACACAATTAAAATGCCTCTTTCTAAAATGGAGTAGCCAACAGATGACCAATATTGGCTATGTCAAAAGGGACTGAAGCAACAGAGCATGTCAACAAAACGACTATGGTACCTAGAAACGACATTCCCGAGAATCCATTAGATTTCGTGGTCTGATTGTCCAAATAACTTATTTCAATTAATTAATCTTTATGTAAGGTATTGGTTGTGATAAAAAAAGTCAGTGTCTTGAGCGGGATTTGAACCCATGACCTTCAGCTATCTTATCCCAACCAATACCTTATATAAAGATTAATTAATTGAAATAAGTTATTTGGTCAATAAGACCACGATATCCAATGGATTTATTAATATTTAAAATGAAGTATATCTTCATTAAACCTCTCGGTGGCCATTTCATTTGTTGCCAAGAATCGAACAGATTACACGACATTTGAAAAATGTCAAAAAGGAGGAAAAATTCGAAAGGTGGGTTGTGATGGCGAGTTAGTGTTCGAGTGGATCTTTTTTATTACACAAGAAATTATTTAGGATCGCTCAATTTGTCGATAAAAACGTTTTATTGACTGACTATTCACAATTATATACATGCATATATTTTCATTTAATGTACATTTTATTACATTTTTGAGATCATGAAAGTGCCAAACTTTGACATAATATTTAAAAAAAAAAACACTAAAATTTCAAAAATTGAATATGAAAATAAAGTATGAATTACAGCTGGAATAATACTTTTAAATTTTTCTTATGTGATAGACATACATACATAGACACTCAATGTGATGAGAAAAGAGATGAAAGAGTAGAAACTAAACAATCAAGTTTATAAAAATCATAAAATAAAGCTAAAGTAACGACATAGAATACTGGTACAATGAAATTAATAAAAGAAAAAATCGATGTCTTTGACATTTTTTTTTTTTTTGTCGTAAATTGAACAGTACTAAACACATTGAAAAATGTGAGGTAACAATTTCATATCAAATTATGAAGAATCACTAAAAATATATTTTATTTTATTTTTACTGGACTTCCAGGTGAATGATTAGTAGTTTATCACTTGCAAATAAATAAAAATTGAACACAAATTTATATAATTAAAAATTAAATGATAAAATATATATGATTATAAGCACTGAGCCATCTCTTGATTCTTAACCATAAAAAAGCAAGTCCAATTTGGATTTATTCTCATTAACAAATGATCATATATTTTTAGGGAAAAAATTTAAATGGAACATAGATAGCCATTTAAAATATATCACTTATGAAAAACAAATCTTGTACAAGTTATCTTTATACGACAACAAAAAAACCATTTAACCTTATGACACAATCTCTTACATATTACTGTTGTTCTCATTTACATTGGCATTAGAATTGTTTATGAAAATATTCAAATTAAAACTGTTCATTTCTGAGTGTTCTCCTGTCCTACGTTTTTTATGTTTTGGCTCGGTGCTGAAATTCTGAACGCCCATGTTCGTGTTATTGTTAGACGAGCTTGATATGCTAGAAAATACATGATTGTGAATCAGAATCAACAATTAACAAATTATTATTAAAACCATCACTCACTCGGGCGAGGAAGAGATATTAGGACGTTCAGCAGAGATCATGGCAAACTGCCTTATTTCTTCACAACCAGAATTTCCTATAATTAAAACATTAATGATATCAAAATTATTACAAATAATTTTACAAAAATATACAGTAAGTAAATATTAAAACTATTTATACGAATGTTACCTGCTGGGTTTTCGCCCTCTTCCTGTTGTTCAGTTTCATCTCCTCTGAAAAGTTTTACATAAATAATTTTAATCGTTGCATTAAATTATAAAAAAAGCATCTCATTAAAGATTTTGTGGCACTAAAATTAATACTTAAACAAACATTATTAAATATGGATTATGATTTTGATGAAGCAATTTAAGAAAATGTGTAATGTTATGATAAAAGGTTATAAATGTACTATGTTGAGAAGTTTTTTCTTTAAATGTCAAAATATAACATGGGTCTACAGACAAATAAGATATGTATGTATTATGTAATTCATTTGTTGAAAAATTAATTAACATTCTTAAAAAGTGGCAAATGAATTGTGCATGTTAGTTGTTGAAGCTCTTTTTTTTTTTTTTTTTTTTTTCTACAAGCAGTGCTTACATGTCTGTAGATAAAATTTTAGTGTTTAATTCTCCCCCATGATATTCTTTTCTCCTCGCCTTGTTTAGGTTCCTACAACTTATAAAAGTTAAACATAAATTAAATATAAAATAATTAGAACAACCGTGTAAAAAGTTTACTTACTCGGCAACAGGTCGCCATGTACTAGGTTGAGTGGTGTCATCAAAGGTTTCCGGTAAGTGTTCTTCCTCTCGAGCAGCTATACAATTTAAAATTTTTCGTTTGATTTCAAAAGGGTAACAGTGAGAAAAAATATTGTAAAAGTAAAATAAGTACCCATTATATGTTCCCCTTGTTCAGGTGCCAATGATCTGAAGAAAAAAAAAAAAATCAGTACTGATAATTGCAAATTAGTATATAACTTGCTTACCCTTCGTTGACATAATATGGGAATTTATAACAATTGGCCTTTTGCCTTTTGTCAAATTCACAATCGATCTGATGTCTCACACCACCAGTAGTGTTGATTTCTATATCACTGCTAAATGGAAGATTAGATCTAGGTCTAGCCTCATGTTCAATATTGTGGCTTGTTTGTTCTGATGCAGTGTGATACGGTGGAGGAGGCGCACTTGGTGAAATGCAAAACCTCTCTGTTTCACTAATTATTGGCATGGATCCCTTGGTATTACCTGCATATAACGAATTACAAAATAATTTACATCAACTAATTCACTTTTTTCACCCCCAATTTATTTAAGCAATGTATCAGGAGATTGCTGTTACAGTAATTTACAGTAATAATAATTTTTTTTTTTTAACGAGGGTTCCGCAAGAGCAGAGGTCATATAAACCCTCAGGGTGCCGGTGTTTTTGAAAAAAAAAGCCCATTTGTAAGTATGTAGGCGGGTTCGAATGCAGGGTCGCTGGATTCGAACCCAGCACCTTTACCTTACAGCGATGAGCGCCGTGTCAAAGACGGAACCTTGCGGCCACCGACGCCCCGTGCCCTCAAACTACTTCATTATTATGCTATTTGTGTACTTACATCTGTTACACTTTCTTCTCGCATAGAACGCTGCTACTGCTAAAGAAACAATGCAAATAATGCCAAGTAGTGCTAACCATAAGTATGGATTTCCAAAACCTAAACATAATAAATAAATTATTTAAACAATAAAAAAAAGGTATAAGCCTGCATTAAAATAAAAGTACTTTCCTTTTTCTGTTTGTATATCAGGAGGTAGTGATTTGTTGATGTCTTCCATCGGTTGTATTATTTCCGAACTGATTGATATACAAGTGTTTGGTTCTGAGCCATCTATAAGCTTGGGTGAATGATAGCTGCAATTATGCAGGTGAATCATTGATTAACAATACAATTAAAAACAAGCGTTCAAAAAAAATTTTTTTTTAGTTTAAATTAAACAGAATTTAACGATAATAGCTGTTTTATAAATAAATTGAACCAGTGAAATTGAAAGAATCTTGGATATTTAACTGAATTTAGCAAATATAGGAAGTACAGTAGAGGTATAATTAGAATGAAACTTTTTTCTTCCAGTCCAAATATATATCATACAGCAGACTAACTTTACAAAATGCATGTGCATAACAAAATATTTAAAAAAACAGGACATGTAATTAAATTAAATCAATAAATATGATACACGGCACCTATTTGTTTTTCTTGAATCCTATATCTGGCTGGTGAGCAAAAATTGAAATGTAAAATTGTTTAATTAAAGTTCTTCATAAGTAAATAAAAAAAGCTTAAAATAAATCTGGCTAAAAATTCCATGTTATGGATTTTTTACGACATACACAATGATTTGTCTGGTTGTAATTATTCACATAGAAAGAACAGTTATTTATCAATTACCAACAAGGATAAATTGTGGCATCTTTACAAGAACTCTTTTTTTTTTATTATTATTTGATCAAAAAGGATCATTTATTTTTTAACAATCAATAAATTATATTAATTTGTCATGTAAAAACTAATCAACTTTTAATCTATTTTACAATTGTATAAAAATATAAATATTTTTTAAAACTTATTCAAGTACCACAGCATTATTGTTAGTAGCACGGCCTTTAAACAACTATAAAAGCAACACTTCACAGATATTTGTAAAAACTTAACACTTTTTAAATAACTTTGCAACAAATTAGTCAACTGGAAGATATAACTCTGGCTAAAAATTGTTCACGGAAAGATACACACACAAGAAAATATCAAATAACTGAAAAAAAAAAAATTAAAATTCCCTGAGTGGGGTTGTGGACTCACCAGAATTATGATGAAGCCTTTATTGTTAAGGCAGCCACCGAATCACCTCCTCTCAAATATTTGACAACTAAATTTAATCATAACAAGAAAACATAACATGACAGATTGGAGGCTCCAGTCTCAGAGACGGGTCGCTAAAAGTCCTAGAATTGGATTTAGGGCACATTCATGATCAAATTTTTTGATCCGTAACAAACAAAAACTTCAATCCGAGCGGGTATGAAGGGTTCAATTTAGAAGAAAATTGAAGGCTAAATAGCAAAAATTAAAATTAACACTGTAAAATTATTTTTTAGAATGATTTCATCGGACACAACATTAGGATTTTTTTTGCTCGCATAGCCTTCAACACTTTTGTAATAAATAAAAAAATCAATTGAAAAATAAACTTACCCAGCAATGCATTCACCACACTGTTCTGGCCTTTGAGGGCAGTCAACAATTGTAGAATTTTTCCTAAAAAAGCGTTTGCAGTTTGAGCACGGTGCACATTTGTAAAGTGCATTTTCCTTATAGCAATACGTGCCCTTGGGGCAGTCCAGACTGCTGCCGCATTTAAACTGAAAAATATCACAGCGACATTGATATTAAAACTTTTCCCACATATTTATTAGGAAAGAACTAATGGATACTTTCTCAACTCTGTTGTTATATTAATAATAAAAATTGGTTATATATTAGTAGTAAGTATTATGTTATTTCGTAAATGAATTCTTCATTTTTATCTAAATTAAACACTTAAGAAAATTTATTATATATATTTATTATTTTTTCCATCTTGTTTGAATGCAACTGTGTCCATATTAATGTAACGTAATTAATTTCCGTTTATAATTTGTCACATTAGTAATATATTGTCAATAGTGTTAACCAGGTAAGCATTGTATTTTCATACATCAATTTGGTCCCAGACAGTGAGTGTAATGCGAAAATATTAAATTTTCTGGGTGTCTCTTAATGTCTAATGATTGTATCACCTAAAATCTCCCAATCATTTGTAATCAAACTGTACGGTTTAAGGAAATTATGACGATTATTAACTCAAAAATTGTCAAGAAACATTAAACGATCTAAATTCTGTAATAAAATTAATCCTTAATAAACTCCTTTAAAAAAAAGGGGGGGAGGGATCTTAGAGAAAATAAAACAACAGTACTCAAAGTGATTCTCTCTAGATTGTGAATAGGTCATATCAGGCTAATCCATAATAAGATTTTAATAAGCAACTATCTTTCAACTTGTCCTCGATATATTTGAAATATAGAACGTATCTGACAGTGAAACATATTTCGGTCAACTGCTCCGCTTTGCAACTCTTCAGGCAAAGGCTCAACCTTTCGAGGGATTTACAGGAGTTACTGGGTCCTCATTGTTCCTTTCGAAGAGCACTTTTCAGCTTTCTCAAATTTATTCGAATTTATAATGAGATTAGGGCCTTTTCCCAAATTGTTATACTATTGAATGTTTGCCTGCTAATGTTTGAATGCAAGCCGACTTTCAAATTGCGGGGTAATAAACTGCAATGCCCCAAAAATTGCAATTTAAATAAGAAAGTTAGCTCCTCAAAAAATACAATAAATAAAATAAATAAATTTTTAAAAATAAATAAAAATAAGTGATATTGTGTTTTTGTTTCTTATTATTGTTATGCAGCATTTGTTTATCAATCATGCTTGAATGGAAGAATAAAAGGATAATGATGCGCCTACACTCATGCTGAGACTGTTGCTAGTTAATGGGATTTTTGCGTACATTTGGCATTCAAGTAAAGAATTTTAAAAGGATAAATTAAAGCTTTGTATGGCAATAGGATAAATTATTTTAGGAGTGAAAGTTTGGAGTCAGAGCTTTAATTGTTCTTCTTTAAATTATTGCATCATCTCATACTTTTATGTAAAAGTTTTTGATTTTTTATAGTTAGTATTGTGATATTATATATAAATTTTCATGGTGAGTATTGTTGGTTTCTATATTCACAATTGCTATGTATATTATAAGCTCAAACTCAGATTAGCTAACCTAATTAACCTAAGACTGAAGGATGTTAGGGTATGAAATGATCTTAGATGTTAAAACGCCCTTAAAATTTATAATAATAACATTGCTCAAAAATTACAGAAGTTTTAATTTATCATCGCAATGTACTCCAGTACTACAATGACGTTTAAACCATATTTGCCTCGGATTGTTTTAAATATGGTTTTATTTGTCCATTATTGTACTATAAACTATAAACTTCATCAGTAAATTGAATGCATTGTATTTTTCTACCTCAAAAAATTATATCTAAAAATATGAATTGTTCTTCTTTGAATTATTGCATCATCTCATACATTTATGTACACTTTTTCGATTTTTTTAGTTAAATTAGTTCTGTGATATTATACATAAATTTTCATAATATGAAGTGGCATATTGTTGGTTTCTATATTCACAATTGCTATGTATATTATACGTATTTTAAATTTGTTTTATTTTCAACATGGAATTTAATGACTAATCAGTCTTATTCAAATTTGTTGGTTAATGACAGACAAAATTGTCTTTTTTTTTTTAATAAAGTAAAAACATTATTTATTTACATTTATTTTGAAAGTTTTGTTAAATTCCCAAAACATCCCAAGTAAAAGTTATTAATTAATGTTTTTACTTTATTATAATACATGGAAATTTTGTCTGTCGTTAATGAACGAATATGTAAATGTGTGTAAAGTCAAGTTGGATCATTGAAATTATTTGAGAGAGGATCAGGTAAACTGTCAGTGGATAAAGAAAGCACTAAAAATTTACAGATCTTTTGTCACGAATCTTGACATCTTCAGTTATATCTGGGGCCTGTAAATGATTCTTCTGTTAATTTCAATTTGTGTAAATTTTGATCTGGACCATTACTACCTGAATAATTATATATGACAAAAGCTCGGCAATTTTTCGATGTTTTCTTCGTCTGATGGCCATTTACCTGATCCTCATTCAACAAATATGTATTTTAAGATATACAAAATTAACCCCAATTAATTATGAGTCATCATTGTATATTTTGAAATATAATATTCTACTCCGGTAATTATGTACCCATGCTGTTGTGTATTTCTTAATAATATCCAAATTTGTAAATATTGTCGCACAACATGCCAATATTGCAATGTTGGTAATGTTATATGTTTATATGATCAGGAAAAAATTTATATTAAATAACTAAAGAAAATAAATAGATCAAGTGTTAAAAATTATGTCTCACCTCTTCACCACTGAGGGATTTCACGACCTGAAAAACAGAATAATAATATATCCACAATTTTAATAATCAATTTATCAATAATAATATAATCATTTCTGAGAGTGAAAAAAAAAATGTTCCCACCTTCATAAAAGCGAGGAAGAAGAAAAGGCGATAAATTTTGATGCAAAACATATTTCTGACTGAGTCGCACACGTGTAGGAAATAGAAAACCATTTCTGAACTGTCACAAAACCGGTGTCGGGGGTGGCGAGAGGCGAAATATCCTTCACGGTGTTCCGTCTTCTCCACGATTCCTGCTTTCAAATCGACTTTACACCTTGCAGCAGTACCTGGTCCAAAGAGGGGATGAACATGCAAGTGCAAGTCTTTCCCCTACTCGCGTCACATTCAGAAGATTTGCGCAAGGGTACACCGGCCCTCCGGGGCTCTGAGTCTGTCTATTCGTCCGTCTTCGCGGGCTCACATTCTCGTAACATTCTTCAATTTTGCATGAATAAATTTTCACATTTCATTCATCTATACCGATTTAAATCCGTATCTATCCCCTATCACCGACGCCTTCATAATAACAGCCTTCCCGGTGATAATTTCCAATTAAAGTTATCCCTGGGAACATAGTGAGTAGTGACCATAAATTAAACTACAAGATTTGTGCATGAATAGCAATTTGCAAGTTATATCCTTTTTTCTTAAACCAATAAAATATACTGATACATTATTGGCTTAAATATATTGCTAAAACAGCTGATAAATTGCGTTTCATTTTATAAATGCTCAAAAGTATTATATTTAAAAAAAAAAAAATTTCTTTTCAAAAATTATTCCATAACCCTATATATGATATGCTTTCTATTTTTACAGAGTATCTACCTCAAATACCATGTTAATCACAAAGTATTTCATAAGCCTATACTTGGTATTTTTACAGATTTTTTAAATACTCAAAAGTACTACATTTAAAAAAATCATAAGCCTATATATTTTTACAGAAAAATTATTTTACAACCCTATATATGATGTGCTTTGTATTTTTACAGAATATCTGTTTGTTTTTAAAATTTATAAATGCCCAAAAGGACTACATTTTCAAAAAATATTTCATGAACCCATATATGATGTTTTATATTTTTGCACTATATTTCTTTGTTTTTTTATATTTATAAATGCTCAAAAGGACTACATTTTTAGGAACTATTTTTGTTTCTTTTTTTTTTTTTAAATGGACTATTGAGCCCTGAAGATGATCCCAATAAAGATCAAAACGTTGGCACGATAAAGAAAATGTTTTTCTGAAACCAGACTGAATCTCACGAATTCTGAATAATTAATCTTGAAATTGATGTTTTTGTGTGCATATATGGTCTTTTTCAAATAAAATTTCATTCCGCAGGAAAAGGTGAAAAAAAAAAAAAAAAAAAAAAAAACAGATCAAAAGTTTTCTTGCTAAAGATTTTTATTTATACACACTTATGTATATACATGCATATTTACTTTTTTTTAAATTTACAATTTTTTTTCAATATTAAATTTGGAGATCATAAAAGTGTCAAACTTTTAAATTGACATAAAACAATGAAAGAACAAACATTTCAAAAATGAATATGAAAATCTAGTAAGGATTATAGCTGAAATAACAATTGACAATTATCATCACTTTTCATATATTCTACTCAAAAAGATTAAACTAATAGGATTTTTAAAAAATATATAAAAATAAAAACAAATATAAATTTAAAGAGCGAAACCTTTGTAACAATAAATTTTTTTTAAATTATGAAATAAGACTATAATTAGTTTAATGGTAATGAGTAACTGACACAATATGCCAATTACTAGTATAATGAACACATTGAAACCGTCTTTTGACATTTTTTAAACCTAGCCTAAACAAAAATCAATGTAGAAAATATGAGGTAATAACCATAATCTTTAAAATTTCATGACAAATTTTTCAGATTACTGTAAATATACATTTTTTACTGGACTTCCAGGTCTAGATTTAGTTCTATAAGAATTTATTACTACTTTCATATAAGTAAAATTGAACACAAATTATTTATCAAATTAAAAATTAAATGACTAAAATATTTCAGGTTATCAGGGTTAAAGCCATCCATTGGTTCTAAACCATAAAATACTGTCCAGACATATTGATTTATTCGCATCAATGTATGAAAACGTTAATTTTTAAATGTTGATCACTTAAAAACATATCACTTATGAAAAAAGAAAGGTTCTTTGTACAACAACAACCAATCGTTAAGCTTGGGTAACAAAATTATCTTAAATATTATTGTTGTTCTCGTTTACATTGGCGTTAGCATTATTTATGCAAATATTCAAATTGAAACCATTAATTTCTGAATTGGATGTCCTGTGTTTTTTATATGTAGGCCTGCTGAAATTCGTGATAATATTAGATGTGCTAGCCCTAAAAAATTAAAAATTAAAAACATGAACAAGAATTAAGAATCATATATAATAATTAAAAACATCACTTACTCAGGTGAAGATGAGAAATTAGAATGTTCTGCAGCGAACATGGCAAACTGTCTTTCTTCACAGCCAGAAGTTCCTATTATCAAAAGTTTAATAATGTACAGAACTATTTCAAAATAGGTAAAACATAGAATATGTCGATATTAAAACTATTTATGTGAAAATTACCTGCTGGGTTTTCGCTCTCTTCCAGTTGTTCAGTTTCATCACTTCTGAAAAAAATTTTACATAATTATTTTTAAAAGTTTTGAAATATCGCATAGAATTATGAAAAACTCATCAATGAAACAATAAAATAAATTTTTTTTTAAATCTTTATCCGTGTGTATGGAGATTTTCTTATCAGAAAAAATATGTTAGATAAATGTACAATAATGAGTTTTTCAGTAAACGTCATAAAACATAACAAAGGTCTACAGACAAATAAGACAAATAAATAATGTAATTGATTTTTTGAGAATTCATAATCATGCTCAAAATGTGCCAAATAAATTGTGCATGTTAGTTATTGAAGCGTTTCTATTTTTTACAAGCAGTGCTTACATGTCTGTAGATAAAATTTTAGTGTTTAATTCTCCCCCATGATATTCTTTTCTCCTCGCCTTGTTTAGGTTCCTACAACTTATAAAAGTTAAACATAAATTAAATATAAAGTAATTAGAACAACTGTGTAAAAAGTTAACTTACTCGGCAACAGGTCGCCATGTACTAGGTTGAGTGGTGTCATCAAAGGTTTCCGGTAAGTGTTCTTCCTCTCGAGGAGCAGCTATTTAACAATTTAAAATGTTATTATTTAGATATTGTGAGATATGGTCTGGTGTGTAGGTTTCGACAAACAATTTCTTTATTGTGCCAACATTCCGATCTTTATTGAGATCATCTTCAGGGCCTGGAATTTATAAACATTGTTTAAATTTGTGCGGTGATTAGTGACTGTTACTCAACAATTATTCAAAAATCGTGAGATGCGGTCTGGTGTGATGTAGGTTTTAGAAAAACATTGTCTTTATTGTGCCATCGTTTTGACTTTTATTGAGCCCTGAAGGTGATTTCTATAAAGATCGAAACGTTGGCACGATAAAGAAATCGTTTTTCTAAAACCTACATCACACCTGCTCTCACGATTTCTGAATAATTATTTAAATTATACAAATACATGTAAGATTTAAATATGCGTTTATACAATGATGTACAATATAGAAATTTTAGGTTTAGTCAAAGTGTTATTTTGTGTCTACATGTGTCACTGTTGTGTTGTGTTGAGAGTGTGAGTTTTTTTTTTTTTTTTTTTTTTGAAACACTGGCATAATAAAGAAAATGTTTTTCTAAACTTACTCCAGACCATATCTTATTTCTACATAACCATTAATTAACAGTTATTAAATACAACATAAGTATGATTATTTTGAGTGTGATTTCATATTGGTAACACAGTGAGGAAAAAAATAAAATAAGTACCCATTGTCTGTTCCCCTTGTTCAGGTGCCAATATTCTGAAAAGAAAAAAAAAATCAATACTGATAATTGCAAATTGGTATATAACTTGCTTACCCTTCGTTGACATAATATGGGAATTTATAACAATTGGCCTTTTGCCTCTTGTCAAATTCACAATCGATCTGGTGCCTTACACCTCCAGTAGTGTTGATTTCTATATCACTGCTAAACGGAAGAGTAGATTGAATAGGCTTGGTTTCGTGTTCAATTCTGTGGTTAGTGAGTTCAGGTGCATTTTGATACGGAGGAGGAGGTGCACTTGGTGAAATGCAATATCTATCCGGTTCACTGATTATTTCTTTCAATCCCTTGGTATTACCTGCATATTATAAATTATGCACAAAAAAAAACTAGAATAAACAAATTGTATTCTAAAAAGTACAAATTAATTATTTCTTTCATTTCTATTTGCTTTACTGTGATTTTTATAAAAATATATATTAGCATGAATAGAGTTTAAACTATTTAATGAAGAATATAAAGTGGTCTGCCACCTCATCTCTGTCCTGTCAGTCAGTAGAAATTTACAGCAGTTTCATTCATAAGAACGTTCACGGACAATCAAGCTATAAGTCACCTCTTAAACCTTGCCACATTTTCTTATTAATTTATGTTTTTTATAATTTTGTTTTAACTTACATCTGTTACACTTTCTCCTAGCATAGTATGTTGCTACTACTAAAGCAACTATAGAAGTAATGCCAAAAATAGCTATCCATAAATGTAGATTTACAAAACCTAAACATAACAAATAAATTATTTAAACAATAAAAGTGAATAAGTTTATTAAAAAAAAAAAAAAAAAAAAAATACTTTCCTTTCCCTGTTGATACATTTGTAGGTAATGATTTCTGGTTGGTGTATCCCATCGGTTGTAATATTTCTGCATTGATTAATATACAAGTGCTTGGTTCTGATCCATCTACTAGCTTTGGTGAATGATAGCTGCAATTATGCAAGAGGTGAAATAGATTAAAGTTTAACAACAATAAAATGAAATCCAAACTGTCCAAACTTTTTTTTTTAATCTGAAGTTTAAAAATATTTTTTAGGAGCAATGACTGTTGATCTTTTTTTATAAGGAGAATTGAATTATTTGAATTAAAAAGCTTGATAAATATCTTAAATATTTTATTGAAAGAGATTGATGTGATGAACGTGTACTTTGGTTGTTTGCGATCATTTTTGTCTCACAGGCGGCCCAAAACGATCACTAACGTCCAAATTGCATTTATAAAATTGAATTTAGCAAATTTAGTTTGGTACAACAGGAAAAACAAAAATGTAAATAAGATTGTTCCAAGGAACATCATGCAGTGCTAAGGATAAATTTACAAAATGAGTGTGCGTAACTATTAAGAACCAGAAAGACATTTAATAAAATAATTTAACAATGTGATGTAATTAAGTCAAGATGTTGTTATATAGACCTAAATCTTTTTCTAGAAGAATTTCCAAAGGTTAAAAAAATCAATGAGAACATGAAAAAAGATTTTGCTCAAATAACTTTCTTTATGAAGTAAATAAAAAATAAAAAATAAATCTGCTAAAATTAAAGGATTGCTATGGATTTTTTAAGTTTTTAACATGCACAATGATTTCTCTGATCACAAATGATTATACCAATTGAACCATTTGTTATGGTTTATCTTGTTGGATGTTTCTGTTAATGCTAATCTTTGAACATTTGGGATAAAAAATTCTTCCTTTGATGAAACAAATTGGGTTATGAAATTAATTCCACAGATCCGAACTGGTGATTTAACAATTAAACAAAATTTAAACGGTAGGAAAATAATATTTAATAAAGTCTACAATTTTGTGTTGAAAACAAGCTTTTCAAATTTTTATTTACCAGTTGTAAAATAATCTGAAATTTAGTACTAAGCCAAATAACAAATATATATATATATATATATA
>CM077104.1:16032619-16122437 GCA_039619505.1 Cimex hemipterus | reverse complement strand
CGTTAACACCATGGAGTACCGCGTAAGTCCTGTTTTATCCCATTGTCTGTATTTTGTTTTTATCACCTGCCAAGCAGTTCATACGCCCTGTTTCTCATTTTTTGGCTAATTAACGAACATTCCTTTGAAGCTGGGATCCATGTCTTTATGGACGAAGGCTCAACAACTCCAAGGGGAAGCCCTCCAGCAGGTCCAGGCTGTTTACGGGGAGCACTTTCCGATCGAAGTCCGTCACTTTTTGGCCCCTTGGATCGAAGACAAGATGTGGTGAGTTAAGTCGATGCTTTGAAAACGACAAAACTTTCTCTTGTTCAGCTCATTTATTATGACACTTCTTTCAAATGATAAGCAGGTGGTTGGTTCATTTATCATGTTTTGGATTTTTATCAGTCAAACTTCATCTGAAAGAAATGTGTCGTTTTATGTACAAAATTTTTATCTCCTGTCCTTTGAAATCATGTACGATTCAGATCAAATAAACACAAAAAAATTCTGTTGGATCAGGGCGGAAATAGAGCCAGACAATCCTCAACATGAACAGTACGCGACGACTTTATTCACATCACTTGTCCAGGAACTTCAAGTCAGGGCGAACAGCCTGGTTTCCGAAGAACATTTCATAACTAAAATAAAGTTGATGGATGCTGCTAATTTTTTCCAGGTGCAAATATTGACCTTTTTCAGCTTAAAGCTAATTTTTGTTACACTTGATGTTGTAATAACATATTCAATTTCAGCAACGTTATGCACACAACCCCTTGGCTTTGTTCGGTATCCTTAAGCATTGCTTGAATACAGAATTGAAATTAGTGCAACAGGCAGAAAACGTATGTAAACGGTAAATAACAAATATCGATTTGTATTTGAAAGAGATGATTTTCGTCAGGCTGGTGTGGACCTTGGCGGAGGTGGTATGAGCACTGTAGCTGCTGAAATTGCCCAGCAGTTGGAAATCTTAAGAGCTAGGACGCACGAAACCTCTGAAGATCTAAGGAGGATGGAGCAAGAGCAAGAATCTTTTGCTCTACAGTATCACGAATGCACGAAGCTCAATGGTAACTTTACAACTTACTTGATATGCCATTTTTGCTTTGAAGCGGTTTATTCTTGAAGTTCGAGGCGTAGTAAAACCGTAACAATTTCAGCTCATATCTCCCACTTGCAAAGTCAACCGCAAAATGCTCAGAACATTGAATTGGACAGAAAATTGAAGAGGCAAAAAGAGATGCTAGAACAGATCTTGAGTCAAAAAGTAAAGACGAAATTTTCAAAACTGCATGGAAATTGCATTAAAATTTTTTTTACTGTAAGTGTCTGTGTTTTGTAGGTTGGCGGGCTGTTACAACAAAGAATCACATTGACAGATAAATTGAAATGCACTCTTAATTTGATACAGTCCGTACAATGTCGGATTCTAGACGACGAACTGATAAAATGGAAAAGGGAGCAACAATTGGCGGGGAACGGTGCCAAGTTCAACAACAATCTAGATTTGATACAGGAATGGTGTGAAACGCTCGCCGAGATCAATTGGCTGAACCGACAGCAGATCAAAGAGGCTGAAAGGCTTAAAGCGAAACTGCCGCTCGACAGCCAAGGTGTCGCCGACCTTCTTCCCCATCTCAATTCACAAATTACCCAACTGCTTTCGAGTCTTGTCACAAGGTAACATATACACAGTGTAAATTGCATTTTTTGTGGTCGATATTCAGTTTTTTGATGGGTAACATTTTCTTTTGTAGCACATTTGTCATCGAGAAACAACCTCCTCAGGTGATGAAGACTAACACGAGATTTACGGCGACTGTGAGGCTCTTAGTAGGAGGAAAGCTAAACGTTCATATGACTCCTCCTCATGTTAAAGTGACGATAATTAGCGAAGCTCAAGCAAATTCACTTTTGAAAAATGAAAAAGTCTCCAAAGGAGATGCCAGTGGTGAAATTTTGAATAACACCGGCACGATGGAATACCATGCTGCAACGAGACAATTGTCTGTCAGTTTTCGGTAATTAATTGATTTTTGGAAAACAAGTTAAAATTAATCGATGGTTGTTTCTAACAACGCATCACCTTCTACAGGAACATGCAGTTGAAAAAAATAAAACGGGCAGAAAAAAAGGGTACAGAATCCGTTATGGATGAGAAGTTTTCACTGTTGTTTTCTTCACAGTTTTCTGTTGGAGGCGGTGAACTAGTCTTCCAGGTAGGCTTCAACCAATTATATTTTTATATTTATTATTCTACTTTTTTGGTTGTTGACTTTTTATATATGTTGGGTTTCTTTTCAGGGACTAGACAACCATCAAACTCATTTACTTTGAAAATAAAATATATTTTTATTTTTGTAACCATTCTCTTTTTGAAGGTATGGACTCTTTCTTTGCCGGTTGTTGTCATTGTTCACGGGAATCAAGAGCCACACGCTTGGGCCACGGTGACTTGGGATAATGCATTTGCAGAAGCTGGTAGATCACCTTTTGCCGTCCCTGACAAAGTCCTTTGGCCTTACGTCGCCGAAGCTTTAAACATCAAATTTTGCTCTCAAACCGGAAGACAACTAAGCGAAGACAGCTTAAGGTTTCTTGCTGAAAAAGCATTTAGGTAAATAAACTAAATATTTTTTGTTTTTTAATTTTTGTAGTTGCTTGTTTGGTTATTTAAGTGAGTAAATACTAAATTATCTTTCTGTCTTATGGGGTGTCAAATAGTATGATATAAGATTTAAACATACCTGCCATTTTCAATGTTATTTTGGGATGGTTTTATTATTTTGATAATAATTTCAAAATAAATTTATTTTTCATTTTCAAGCCACTTATTTTTTGTGTATATTTTTTAGAACAAGCAATGTTAACGATTTCTCCGGTATGATGCTCAGTTGGTCACAGTTTTGTAAAGAGCCTTTGCCCGAAAGAAACTTTACGTATTGGGAGTGGTTTTATGCAGTGATGAAACTGACGAGGGAACACCTCAAAGGACCCTGGGTTGATGGGTATGAGAAATATTTAATAAACTTTGCAATAGGGGCTCTACTTGATTTTTTTTTACTGTTTTAGTTGTATCCTCGGTTTTGTGAGGAAAAAGCAAGCCGAAGAAATGCTCTTGACTTGTGCCAATGGCACGTTTCTTCTTCGTTTTTCTGATTCAGAACTCGGCGGTGTTACGATAGCCTGGGTTGGCTGCACAGAAGATTCAAGTAAATACTTTTTATATATAATAAAAATAAAATAATACATTAATATACAAATTATTTCAGAACATTCTGAAGTATTTATGCTGCAGCCTTTTACAAGTAAGGATTTTGCAATAAGGAGCTTGGCCGATAGAATATCCGACCTTCACCATTTGGTGTATCTCTATCCTGATGTTTGCAAACAGCAAGCATTTAGCAAATATTACACACCATTTACAGGTACAATTGCCCTGTTATATGTACATTCTTCATGTTAAAATATCACATTTTTTTCTTTCTCAGATAACAATTCCACGACGACTAATGGATATGTGAAGCCCATGCTGGTAACCCAGATTCCAAGGTTTAGCAATCCGAACAGCTTGCCACCCACACCACAAGCTATCTTTCAACCGCAATCTCCAGAAAACAGCACTGTTGGGGATAATGTGAACAGGTATACTGAACTTTAAAGTTTAACTTTTAAAATTAGCATGGGGAAGGGGAAGTTACCACATTTTGTACATTTTAATTCACACGTTGACAGTGGGCCTTCCAGCCGATATTGTTACCCTCATTTGATTTACTTAATATTTAAAATAGCATTGGCCAAATTGACTCATGCACAAGGAAAGGAGGAGATGTCATAGTCGACAACTGCAGTCAATGTAAGATGATTGAGGTGGCAATTTTACTGTATTCTTTATGTATGGCAAATTTAAAAAAAAAGAAAAGAAAAAAAAGGCTCTTGTAGTATTTGATTTCAGATATTTAATGTGGTAACAATTTTCATTCTTAACAAGTTGCCAATTCACTTTTTTATTATTACTCTATCCAATTTTGGTTTTATTCTTTTTGTTTATACATTATTTTATTATTTTTCTCAAATGTTTTGACAGCTTTCATTCCGTACTGGAACTGTAAATTCAGTTCATTTGAAAAGTCGCAAGTGACCTGGGGCTACGAAAACCTTCAGTATTCTCACAAGCTACTGTCCACATTGCAAACATGAATTATTTACATAATCTTTACATTCCAACTATGTAAAAAAAAAAACATTTAACATTTACCATACAGAATTTTTGCTGACAAACAACATATTGCGTTATATTAATTTATTTTTCTTATTTATATGTGTTTTTGTTTGCATTTATTTTTTACGTATGCGTATTATTGTTTTTGTGTATAATTTTGACTTTTTAATGTAAATTAAGGTTCTTAGTCAGTATTTTTAAATTGTGTTCAAAAAACGTTTTGTAATCAAGAATTTATTTCTAGTTGGTAAATCTGGAAAAATTGAATTACATGTTTTATTGGCTGTTCGGTAGGTTTTACACAAACTTTACTGGGAATTTATTGTTGAAATTTTATATTTACAAAAATTATAATTTGTTTAAGATGTACATTCCATGCAAGTTTAATTCAACTTTTTATACTATTTTTTTCATTTCTTGTATATTATTTGATCTTTTAGCTTTACAAAGGAAACTTTAGAAGTATTCACAGAACTGTCATTTTACTTTGATCAATGGGAATTTGTTGTTAGAAAGTAAATGTTTAAAATATTTATGTGCAATAGAGCTCGCCCTCTTTATTATTCTATTTATATAAATGTTTTTAACATCATCTAAATGTTGCACATGTTGTTTGTTAGGGTAGTTTTTTTGATGTTATAATAGCTGTTTTTATGTTATTTTCGTTAAAAAACCTAGCATCAGGCTCGTAATGAGTTTGAAGACAAATGATATTTCAATCGGAGAAAAACGATGAAATTGAAAGGCAAAATACATTCCATCCTCTACTTCCATCCAAATTATTTAACTAGAGAAGTTTGATTAAAAAATCATTTAAAAAATAACTTTATACATAGATTTCAAATCTGTTAAAAAAATGTATTTAATGCTCAAATATTTTGTTTACGAATCTTTGATGCGCTCAATTCTTCAGTTTGCACGAATCTTTTGTGCTTTCATAAAAATTTTAAAAGTAATGCACTCTGCAAATATATGAACCAATTATGTTTAATATTAACTATATATACTGATATTTTTATAAATTAAAAATATTTTCTGAAGGAAAGACAACAAAAAAATGCTCAAAAGTAAATTAGTTGTGTCGATAAGTGGCACAAAATAAACGGGCTGTACTTTTATTAATCTTAAATAGTCGTTTGGATGTGTCACAGGGTTTTGCTTTCTTTGTATTTTTACAACGAGGATACCAAATTTCAGTTTAAGTTTTTTTTTTTTTTTATAAGCAAACTCAAGAATATATATTAAAATGTTTACCTATCAAATAGGAGCACATGAATAAAACTTTAGTTGTTAACTGTTTATCATATTTTTAGTATGGCAAGACTGAAATTTTCAGAGAATATAGGAATTAAATTTTCTTTCTTATTTGTTCTTGTGTTTGTAATTTAATTATTATTATTTTTTATTTATGTAAAGCAGGGTCTTAATTATCAGGGTAAGGTTTGAAGGGAAAACTTGATGCCTGTCCTTTCGTATTTGGAAGTTGATAAATCTACCATTATAGAATTAAATTTTTTGACTTAAAACTACATTTTAAATGTTCTTTACCTGAAAGGTATTCTAATAAGATAGGGAACAATGATTAATTCATAACTGACTTGTTCACTTCCTTTTCCAATTTTTTAAATGAGATGTTATAGACAATTTTATGTGATGAAACGAATAAACTTTTATTGTAGGTAGAAAATTCATTCTAATCTCATGTTTAGAACTAATAGATTTAATAATTGTTCTTTCATGTTAGACTAAGGAAAAAAACTCACAATTTTATTTTCTTAAAAAAAAAAAAAAATCATTTGCCATTAAAATACATTTCTATATCTTAGAATTTGTGAAATATTTCTTGTGTCCATTTTTTAATGGTTAAGAAAATAAAAAATACATGTTTTTCTTACAATTACAGAGTTCACATAGTTGTTTCTTATTAATATTTTAATATAAGCAACATGTTGATGTTTAATATAAATGTTTACTTCATGTGCAATTTTAAATTGTCAATGTTTTATGTTTACCAAAAAAAAAAAATATATATATATATATATAACGTTTCTGTATCAAATTTGATATTACAGATCGATGTTAAATACTTGTTATTGACTTTTGTTGTGTACCCATTTTCACACTTTCAATTTCCTTTATTCTTTGCGACATATTCTTCTTACTGTGATCAAATATTTAAATATTTATAATTTTCTCTTTCTTCTCTTCTTTCTCTCTCTACTGAAACCCGAAATGACATTACACAAATAGCAACCGGAGGCACAACAGTAGTCAATAGCAGATATTGTTTATTCTTATGTATGTTCCAAATTAACATTTTTAAGAATGTTTAAACAAAATCTGTATTGACTTTTGTTGTGTCTTTGTTGTAGCTACATAAACGCAACTGAAATGGATTACCTGCTTGGAGTCGAGTTGTCGGGCATCGACGAAACGACCATCGACAACTTTCCCGACTTGATGCAGTATACGAAGTAGTGAGATTTTATCATTTTACAACTTCCCACAGCCGAAAGTACAAAAATGAGTAATGTAATGTGTTTTAAGTTAACAGGAATGGAAACAATTTACATCAAAAAGATTGTGCCACTTTCCTCAGGGCTGTTTTTTATTTTTACTACTGAGGGCTTTTAGGACTATATCTCAAAAATTAAGTCCACTATTTTTATTTAAGCAATATTTACTAAATATGTATTTGCACATTATTACTCGCAGGACAAAATGGAAGCATTACACTGGTTTATTATAATAACACATTTCTTCTCTTAAAATCATGAAATAATTTGGGAAAAAATTGGTTAAGCAAATTAAAGTTAAAATTGTTTCGTACCATTCAAACCTTTTCCGGTACTTTCTGTTTTATCTTGTACCTTTTATAAATGTAGACATCTTTGGTGGTAACCTTTCAATTATCTGTCTGATGTCTAACAGAAGGTCATCCTTAATTTTGCCAAATAAAATGTCAAACTTCCTTAAATTTTGTTAACTCGTAGGTCATCGAGTTTTGGCATACCATCTAACCATAAATCACTCGCACTCTAACTTGTTCATGTCAGCCCATGACAGAACACTATAATAAATATTAATTCACAATCTGAGTGATGAGCCATGGAAGTCATGCATTTGCAAAAACTTGCCAATAAACAAATGGTTCAAATGACTCCATAGGTTGTTCAAATAATTTATTAATTTGTATAGTGAAATTCCTTCCTGTAGTGTTGAACCTGTAATTTGGTCGTTACCGATCATGTTAGTCTTAACTATCCTCGCTGTTTTGGTCTGTCAGACACATTTCAGTATTTCGCCATTTTTAATGAACTACTGAAAATGGAAAATGCCAAAACGTGTCCGACAGACTAACCCAGCAATGAAATAAGTTGAATTAAAATTATCTTTATATGCCATTCAGTTGGAAGAGTTCTTGCTGGATGACAAACTAAAAGTTATAAAACTTCTTCCAAGAATTAATTTGTGGAGAAAAATTGTATCACCTACCAACTTCTTGTTTATTTAGTGACTGCTGAGAAGCACTTCCTTACAGTCTAGATTAAATTTTTTAGATCCCTTGTTGCTTTTTGCAGAACTTGCTATAACAACTCTGCTTTGTGCTTTTTCCGTTCTTGAAGTTTCTTAAGAAGAAGAAGAATTGATGTAAAAGTAGACCTTGGACAGCTTTGGCCTGGAGAAAGAGAATAATTTTCTGTATCCTGATTTATTTGCATGATCGGATCCTCATCGTAAATTACAATTTTTCCTCCAAACTCCAAACTGAAAAACTTGACTACCGTTTATGGATTAAAATTATTTTGATACTTTACTATCAAACAAACGGCCTATGCCTTTTAAAAATTAAGTGATTTGTGATGCTTTAATTTTACCTCGAGTGTATTAGAATTTTTTTTTTAATTAACTTGCACCATAAAACTGCTCTCTGCAACAATTTTTAGAATTTCATGTTATTATTGCCTTATGAGAATAGAAATGAAGCCTTATACGATTTAGAAAGTTAGTTCAAAAGTGCCATTGAAAATTTAAATAGTTTAAAAATAAAATTTAGAGAAAAAGAAAATAATTAAAATACATTATATCGTTTGTAGTTTATAATAGATTTTATCTTCTAAAATTATGTGATATTGTTCTAGACAGATAACATAGGACCTTAAAAATTAAAATAACCTGTGTTGCTCCTTTGCAATATTTTTTTCTTTATAGTTTATAAAATTCTTTATATTGTTTTATTTGGATTGTTTTCTTGTTCAATGTTTTATCTATCTGTTAAGTGTGAAAAGAAACTATGGATTACTTTGGCTATTGTGGCATCTGTGATATTTATGAAAAGGCTATATTTTGATGGATGGCTCGTCTGACAGCACAACTGTCTTTCAATATTTTTATAATCAATCACTTTTTGCAAATAAGTTGTCCATAAAGCCTACTATTTTTGAAGAAAACACTTCCAAAAGTGCATAGTGAAATGTGCGACTTGTGTGTAAGTTTATGTTGCGTTTAAGTTAACAAATTACTGCTTAACAAATTGCTTCTAAAAGTAAACTTCATCGTTTTTATTTAATTTTTAACACTTCTTTTCGTATATTTTATTAGAGAAGGTTTTTACACTCATGTGTTGACCAAAATTTGAAATACTTTCATTAGAGTTTTGAAATTTTATCTTACGAGGTTTATTAAAAAATTAAATGTGTTCAGACTTTTTTTAAATTAGTATTTTAATTTATATTTTCTTGATTCCTTCCAGTTTCAGTCTGCCATTTCCTAATTTACTGCAATAAAATTTAAAAAAATATACAAATATATAATTCATTTACTATTTTATATACTTTTTGTTAAACAAAAAAAAAATGTTAAAAATAAAACATACTTTTGTTATAATAACATTAATGTAAATTAGTGAAATCATAAAAAAGTACTAGAGCATAAATCATAGTTAAGTTTGTTCTTAGTTTAAAAAATGTTTTGTTGTTGTACGTCTTTATCAAAATAAAGGTGTTTTTATATTACCAAAAATAATCTGAAAATGTTAATTTACAACTGAGATATATGTATTACTAAACTTATTCATAACACTGGATTACTTGTACCCGCTTCCATCGTAAAGATAAGATAAGCTTAATTTTTACAAAATACTTAGCAAGTGAAACAGGTTGTATGGATTCAAAAGTAACCACTTTACTGGGACCATCTGTTCTTAATGGTTTATGCCATACTTACATACTACGTGTTACAGATTACCGAAATTATGAGTGACTAAATTTTACAACCATTAACCATTCACAGACCAAAACCAATGTTCATTTTTAATTAGAAAACTATTTCAATGTTTAATGAAGAAACCAACGGATTCTTGATTGACTTGTTTTATTTTAAATTTACTATATACATTATATACTTATTTTATCGATCACATAGACACACTATAATTTGTTTAGTTTTACAACAGTTATCCACTTGATCACATTTTAATTTTATAATTTTTTTACAGTTGATTTTTATTTTTAATAGATGAAGTTTCTTTTTCTCCTTACTTTCCTCAAACTAAAAATCAATAAATGCATAATGACCACAAGATTTTTCTTGAAGATGGTCATTTAAGACATTACCGATTGTTAGAATCACAATGGAATTACACAATCGAAGAAAAAATAATCTGTAGAATTCGCTTCATTCCTTCCATGTTTGTGTCCAATTTTTGATTAGTTCTGTTACCTGAAATTTAAAAAAAAACACTTATCATTCTATAGTTCTATAAAATGTAAAAAAATAAATAAAACAAATACCAAGACTGATTCAGGAGAAGGAAGTGTTTTTTTTTTCATTTTCCTTGGTGTTAACAGGAAAACGTTAAAATGTTTCACTTTTCTCTTCAGTTTTTTGATCTTGTTCGATTCTGAAAAAAAATTTTTAAATCTGATAATCTGTAATTAAAAAAGTGTGATAACTTACTCAGGTGCACGAATGGAATTAGGAGATTCGGCAGAAATCATGGCAAAATGTCGAATTTCTTCTCCTCCAGAATTTGCTAACAGCAAAAGTTAAAAAAAAAATCAATTATCGAAATAAATATCTATTATATGTACAAAAAAAAATGGAAAGATACACAATTTTATAAAATTACCTGCAGTGCTTTCGCGCTCTCCCTGTTGTTGATCTTGATCGCTTCTGAAGAATTGTATTTTACATAATTAGGTTAAAAAATTTAATAATATACTGAATTGTATGCTAGTGAAAATGAAGAAACAAAAGTAATGATGCTGGGTGTCGGTGAACATGCTGAACCAGCATTCACTTATTGGGTCTGTCTTCACCTGCAATTTTGTTGAACTATTCAAACGTTTTAGCTGTTGAGTTCCTCTCTGAAGATGGTACAATCCGAACGTATTTGAACAGTGACAAGCACCCAATAAGTGACCCAGTACTGGTTCTGCATGAAACAAAAGTATTAATAATTAAATTATGAAATAAACAATATAATAATCCACCTGATTTGAAAAGAAAGAAATTTCAGAGTAAATAGGCGCGATGGAACTTGGAATTTTAACAGGCCACTGCATACCCAATGTCATATGAAAAAGTTCAGTGATGATTAGCATCGTTTATGTGTATATTCAGCAATTTACTGTTAGACAGAGGAGCAAATGGTGAGAATGTTTTAAGGTTTACGACACATTCTAAGAGGAAGTACAACCATTGCAACAAGAGAAAATTATAAAATTTTAAATTAATTAGGGCTCACCCCGAGTACACAACAAAAAAGCCACAGTATAGAAATAACTCAAAACTATTAATTAATATTTCAATATCATAATGTACTAATTTAAATAGCATAAAATTTTAGAAAAAAATAATGTTATGAGAGAAAGCTGCATAAATTTATGACAGTGTAAAAGAAGTTTTTTTCCAAGGAATATAAATAAGAAGTTTAGGGGAGATTGTAGTAGTTGAGATTGTTAAAGAATTACGATTATATTATATTGTTATATTATGTATATTTTATTTGGTTTTGTTGTCCGCTTGGCCAAATAAATTCTTTTCGATTAATTAAGGTTTTGGATGATATAAAAAAAGACATGGTCACAAGCGCAATTCGAACCCACAACCTTCACTCAGACACTCGGTTGTCCAAATGGGTCGAAGTCACGATAGCTCAAGTGGTTAGAGCAGCCGGCGTATTTAGCCGAATGTCGTGGGTCCCCCTTGTGACATTGACTTTTTATCCCAACTAAAATCTTAATTAATTGAAAATTATGTATATTATTATTTATTTTTCATTTATTTATATTATTATTATATTATTCATGTATGTATTTAATAATTATTATTGACCGTATTAATTATTTTAATCAATTGTACTTTTACTATGGTGTCTTGATTGAGTTGAAAAAGCAAGTGTCACAAGTGGGATTAGAACCCATAACCTTCAGCTAAATGCACCACTGCTCAAACACTTGTCATGATTGCTCAATTAGTTGGAGCAGCGGTGTATTGAGCGGAAGGTCGAGAGTTCGAATCCCGCTTGTGACACTTGTTTTTTCGTCTCAACCATGACCTTAGATTAAAAGTATAATAATTGATTATATTTTTATATTTGCATGTAGCGGTTTCAAGTTTTAACTCTTGTCATTGCACTCGGAATATTCTTTCAAAATTTTAAAGCAAAAAAAAAATTAACGGTAGTCTGATTTTTTTAGAACACCCCCCACGTCTTCCTTGACAATAATCATTTAAATAAGTCTACAGACAAATAAGATTGGAAATATTTTTATGTTTATTTATGGTGAAAGTGCATTATATGAAATTTGTGTGTTATTGAAGCTTTCATTATAATTATTAATTATTATTTTTTTTATTTATAAGCAGTGCTTACATGTCTGTAGATAAAATGTAAGAATTTAAATCTCCCCCAATACATTCCTTTCGCCCTTCTTTGCTTAGATTCCTACAATTAATACAAGGGTAAGTTTATAAAGCATAATAAATAAAATAGGTTTTTTTAACATTTACTTACTCGGCAAAAGGTCTCCATGTGCTAGGTTGAGTATTATCGTCATATACTTCTGGTAAATTTTCTTCTTCGGCTATAAAATCAAATAAAACTCTTATCTGGAGTTTGAATTGTTTAAAAAAAAATTAATAAATACCTTGCTCTGCTTGTTCAGGCACTGACCTGTAAACATTTGAAATGAAAGTTTTAAATGAAAAATGTACGTAGACATAATAGAAACACTTTCTTACTCTTCATTCATATGAAGTGGGATCTTATAATTGCTGCCTTGAACTTTTCTGTCGAATTCGCATTGAACTTGAGTGTTCAATGCTCCTGTACTGACGATTTCTATTTCGCTGGCAAAAGGAAGTCTAGACGTATTGTGTTGTATTTCATGTTCGTTATTGTCAATATTGTCCAGTGAAGTACTTCGATAAAAAGGAGGAGGCATGCTTGGTGTAATGAACAGTCTTTCCATTTCGGAAATAACTGGCCTCGCTCCCTTTGTAGCACCTACGAATAGTAAATTATTATATAAATTAGTAAATATCAGAAGTTAAAGTAAGTTTATCAAAGTTGGTAATTTAAAAAAGCTAGACTTACATTTGAGGCATTTGTTTCTTGTAAAGAAAATAACTACTAGCAGAATGAGTATACAGGGGAATACAAGAAGTAGCAACCAAAAAAACAAGTTTTCAAATACTAAACATAAAATACATTAATTAATTTAATATTAAAATTTTGAAAAAAAAAATTTAAAAACCACGTACCTTTGTAATTTGAACTTGAAAGTGTAGAATTCCCATTTTCAATTGAATCAATTAATGTACAAGTGTTTGTTTCTGAACCATCTGTAAGCTTTGGCGAATGGTATCTACAAATATGAAAAATAATTAAAAAAAAGTACATGTGATATCGAAAATCAAATAGAAAGTCTTGTGCAAACATTGATATTGTATGATGTTTGTTATTATTATTATTATTAATTTTTAAGGGTGTTTCACGGCTAAGGTCATTTCACGCCCTAACATCCAAACATTCTATTTTAGGTTAGCTATATCTCTTCTGAGTGCTATAAAGCTCTGACTCCAAACATTCACTCGTAATCTAATTTATCCTATTGCCATCCAAGCTTTGATTTATATTTTCAATTTCTATTCAAATTCTTAATTCGGAAGGCCAAGTTACATTAAATTTAATAAAATTATAAAATTTATTTGTTTCTTTTTTTTTTTTAAATTAAAATTGTGAGTTTTTTCCATAAATTAAAATTTCCCCATAGGCTTGTATGGCTAATAATAAAATAATAATAATGGAGTCAGACTAGCAACAGTCTCAGCGTGATTATAGGCTCATCTTTATCCTTTTATTCTTCCATTCAAGTATGATAACTAATTCTACATAACAATAATAACAAACAAAATACAATAACTTTTTTTTTTTTTCTGGAGGAAGGAGCTATTTTTCTTATTTAAATGCGATATTGGGCATTGTAGTGCATTACCCCACAATTTTTATTGTCTTCCATTTTATTTTTCAGCTCCGGCAGCCTCAAAAACTTCTGAAAAAAGAAATCATGCACGCACAACTCTTATGCCGACATTAGCAGGCATTCAATGGTAAAATAATTTGGGAAAAGGCCTAAATTTCATTGTAAATTCCAATAAATTTGAGAAAACTGAAAAGCGCTCTTCTAAAGAAACACTGGGGACCCAGTAACACCTGTAAATCTCTCGAAAGGTTGAGCCTTCGCCTAAAGTGTAAAGTGGGGCAGTCGACCAAAATATGCTTTACTGTCAAAATGATGCGTTCTCCACTTTGCATAAATCGAGGACAAGTTGGAAGATTGTTATTATTATTTTTGTAATCCAGCCGTTCATTGCTGTCTGAAGTTTTTTAAAAATAATAGCCTCAATGTGTTATTATTCTTGGACTTTTTTTTTAAAAGAGCATAAATTTGCTGAGAAGGGAGAACTGAAGGGCTGAAACCAGTGCAAAAATAAAAATGTTAAAACACTCAAGAGTTCACCAGTTCATATTGATAAACCTCATCAGTTTGTAATGAACAAATGAAAAATTTAAAAAAAAATGCAAACAGACATCATTACTTTATCAATAATCAAACTAGCAAAAAAAAAAAAATATATATATATATATATAATTTTATTGAAATGAAAAAATTTAAATAACTGTAATTGCTTGTTCATTTACTATGTACATTTTTTAAAAAATTTTTTCAATTAATTGATTTATAATAAAGTTAAAGCTGTTAGATCACGGTAGAAAGTCAAATCAAAATTGAAACAAAACTGATTTTTTAAAATAATAATCTGAAAATTTAAGGCTAAATATGATATCTTGAGAAAAAGTTAACGGTTTACAGTAATCCATTAACATTCACGGGTTTGACTTTTGCAGTATGAAAAAATGAGGTAAAATTTAACATTTACCGAAGGTTGGACTTGTGTATTCGCGGAAAAATAACACTTGAGTAAACAAAAAAAATTTAATCAACTGTTCATTCTATCAGTCAAAAGAGTTAAAGAGACCTCTTTAAGGTACAGTGTAGGCAAAAAGAGTGTGCCAAATTAAAAAAAAAAAGGGCTGGAAGAAACTGAAAAAGCATTAGGACTATGGATAGAAGACATGACGCAAAAAAGATTGCCCTTGAGCTCGGCATTGATAAGAGCTAAGGCAAAAAAACTACATGATATGTTAACGAAAATTCTGATTCCAAGTCCGATTTCCAAGCCAGCAAAGGGTGGTTTGAGAATTTAAAAAAAACGTCTCAATCTGCACAACTTGAAATTGGAGAAGCAGCATCAGCAGATCATAAAGCAGCGGAACAATTTCCAGCGACACTCCAAAAAATCATAGAAGACGACCTCAGCAAGTTTTCAATGCTGATGAAATGGGACTTTTCTGGAAGAAGATGCCGAAGTTCATTTCAAAAGCAGAAACAACAGCTCCACGGTTTAAGGCGGCCAAAGATCGTATCAGCTTATTACTTTGTGCAAATGCATCTGGTGATTGCAAGTTAAAGGTGACATTGATCTATACAAAACTCAAGAGCCCTTAAGGGAAAAAGTCAAGATGAGCTCCCAGTTTTTTGGAGATCAAACACCAAGGCATGGGTGACTAGTGCCTTATTCCAAGAATGGTTTCATTTCTCTTTCATCAACGAAATATAAAAATAATCTTTTGATATAAAACTTATCACAATTTTTTCAGTCATGGAACCCTCCTTATAACAGGAAAATAGACTCAACATTCACAGTAATTTTCAGGAACCAAACGCCCGCGAATGTTAAGAGATTACTGTATTATTTTTAATAATTTGAATGTTTTGTTTATAATTAATTATTCAACAATAAAATTTCTTTATTTGTAAATTGTTGATATTTAACAATTAAGCAGTTAGTCGATAATTTATCTCGCGAATCGCCTTGTACGAGGTCTGCCCAGTGACAAACTCATAGCTTGATCATTCACCATCATCCTACTTTTCCTAGTTCCTCTAGTTTCACAGTTGAAAAGTCATTGCAAGCTGAGATCAAATGAAGGCAATGGCTAAAAATTTGGTTAACAATAATTTTTGAATATTTAATACAAAATAATTTTACTTTATTTTATATATGTATACATATATTTGACCTTTTAATAATTGAATTGTGGGTGTCGGTGGCCACAACAATTAAGGCATTGACACAGTGTCTCATCACTGTAAGGTCTTGGGTTCGAATCCAGCGGCCACTGGCTCCCAAGTGTTTATACATCCTCACAGTTGAATTACACTCATTGAAAAAAAAAAAAAAAAAAAGTGATATGAAACACCAAATTAAATTATTAGTACACATTCCATTCTTAAAGAGTGTTATTTTTTTAAAAAAGAAAATGTTAGAACTTAGACATTAGAGAAAAAATTAAATTATTCAACACTATCCCACTTTTTGTTTCAATTAGAATTTTTTGTGCAAATTATTAAACAAAATTTATTAATTGCTTAAACCATTTAAAAGTTACAAATTGTTTCAAGGGAACAAACACAAAACATTGCCAGCATATCAGAGGTTTAAACAAAAAATTAAATTTTTCTAAGTTGATAATGGACTCACCAGATTTACAAAGAAGTGTTTTAATGTTATGCCAGCCAAATCATCTTCTTTTACAATCGACAACAAAATTTATCTCAATAAGAAAAAAATAATATATTGGAGGCTCCAGTTTCTGAGATGAACTGCTTGTTTGTATTAAGCCCTAAAATTTATTAGGGTATAATCATGATCAAATAATCTGTCAAATGGGCAACTGTGCAATCAAATGAGTTTTAATGATGTGACTATCGCAAGAAAATAATGTATAAGATAAAAAAATAATATTAACAATTTTTTGTGCTTTAGTTTGAACATCATCATCAGAAACTAATATTTTTTACATTAATCTTTCACAGTTAGAATATGTGAAATATTAAGTGCAAGGCTAATTGAAAGCAAACTTACCCGGCAATGCATTCACCACACTGTTCTGGCCTTTGAGGACAGTCATCAATTGTAGAATTTTTCCTAAAGAAGCGTATACAGCTTGAACATGGTACACATTTGTAAAGTGCACTTTCCTTGTAGCAATACGTGCCCTTGGGGCAGTCCTCATTTTTTTCACATTCAACCTGAAAAACACTGTCACAATTAATAAAAACATGTAGTGTTTAGTGATCATTAGTTAATGATTATTTGGAGATAGTGAGATGTGGTCTGGCATGATGTAGGTTTTAGAAAAACGTTTTATCGTGCCAACGTTTCAATCTTTATTGACATCATCTTCAGAGCTCAAAGTGTTTGTTTTCTCTGTAGATGTGTCAATTTTGTGTGTCGTGTTGAATGCCGCACTCTCGACATGACAGGCAAACCAAACACTTTGAGCCAAGTAGATGATCTCAATAAAGATCGAAATGTTGGCACGATAAAGAAAATGTTTTTCTAAAACCTACGTCACACCAGATAACTATGGCCCTGATTATGAGCAGTCTTCATAATTGTCAATATGTCAAGTTAAAATATTTCTGAATAATACATTTGATCATAATCGTTGTGCATAATAAATCAAGCTTTGGACGTATAAAGCATCACATATATCAGACAATGGATAAAAAAGTTATTAAAGATTTATATGAAGAATTGAAGCAATATTGGCGATTAAACCATTGATTGGAATTGTACATGATTAGCTATTTAAAAAAATAAATTTAAACAAATTAATTACAAAGAATATAGATTTGTAGTTGGTTGTTTCAGATCATTTTGGCCTGCTTAGGCTTGCTTTTAAGATGTCTGATGCATCTTGAATTTCTAGCATCTTCAGCGGTGGATCTAATGTAGTCATTTTATTACTGATAAACTTTTTTATAAGCATTACAGAGAATCATGACTTAAAAATCTTGAGTGGTCTTATTACTAAAAATTTAAATAGCCCCTATTATTATTTATTTAAAACATAAAAAATTCTACTACATTAACAGAATATTCTAATATATTAATAATCGAAAAGCTTTACCATTAATTACATATATCTCTTTATGAAAATTTTGAATTTGAAAACTTAGAGGGGAGCGAGCATTTATTACAAAATCACACAATTATACAATTTTTCACTAAAACAAACAGTGATTTTCATAATATAGTTTTGAATTTTCGTTTTAACATTGCTATTTTTTCCGGTCCTACGTTGATTTTATTTGTTGTTGACAATCTAAATTATTTATTAGAAAACGATCAAGGATGAGCTAAATCGTAAATTTTCTGATTGGCCACATGTCTAATCGTTTTTTAATGTATAATTACAATTTTGAAGGCTGAGTAGTAATTATAAAAGAGATAATGTTATACATCGCGCTAATCGTTATACATTTACAGAACCGAAGTTTCAACCCTGCACAAGAGTTTCAAAATTTTTTCCCAGAAAACCAGATATTAAGAAAAAATCTTAGAGAAATTGACGTTAAATCGCAAAAATACGGTTAAATTGAAATTGAAATGATTGATTGCTAAATTGAAACGAGTCATATTTGACTTAAAAAAAATAAACAAATAAATAAAACTTTCATTTTCAGTTCAGAAATAGGTAAGACAACGAAGTATTTTTATCTTTCAATTAAAATGCAAATAAATTTTTAATAGACTAATCGTCTAATCGTTTCTGACGATATTCAGCGATTTTAAACTTTAAACCGAAAATAATGGACATGACGTGAAATTTATTTTTGAAAACGCCACAAGTTAAACATTTTCCAAGCGGTCAACCGTAACGTATGTAAATTAGTTGTTAAATCATTAATTAAATCCATTGTATTAGAAATTTATTCAGTAGCGTGCGTGCAACAAGCATATACTTGCTTTTACAGCAAGCCCAGAAGAGAACACTTGCAAAACTTAAATCTGGTAGAACATGCTTATACTTGCTTTTTACTCTAATGTGCAGGCAGCAAGTTAACACGTTTCACACCGCTTTCCTGAAATTCTACCAACAAAGTATAAAAATTGCACAGGATCTAAATTACTGTTTGTCAGTTGCGTATCACTCGGGTCCGCCTATCCTCGCTGATTTGTGTTAATTTCGGCATTTCAAACCTGAAGATGATAAAATGCCGAAACGATCATAATTTAAAATTAAGAAATCGAGGAACCCGCAGACTTCAGGAGGAAATCTTTAACGACTAAATTAGTTTTTAAATCGGTAATTAAATCCACTGTCTTTGAAATTTATTTGACGCCGTGCGAACGAGCTTATACTTGCTTTTGCACCTACAGCCCTGAACCTATGTTAAACCTGTTTGAAGTGTGTGCTTGCTTATACTTGCTTTTTAAAGCAGGTGAAAGCAGCAAATTGACACGTTTTATACCGCTTTTCTTGTTCTATAAATTAAATTCAAAAATTGATTCTAAGAATAAATGATTTTCTGAATCATTAATTAAGTCCATTGTATTAGAACTTTATTCAAAGTATTATATGGCAACAAGCTTATGCATTCACAACCCCGAAGAACTGATGAATAAACCGTGGCTTTTGTTATGTTATGGAAAATTAAGTAGAAATTTTTAAAATCACAGATTACCTTAACTCTCTTGAGCTTATATTTAAAAAAATAATAATAATATTAAAAAAGTAGTTTTGGTTGTATCTGATCATTCTGCTAGACTCATCTAAATAAATAAAACAACCCAAAGCGTAATTTTCAGTGCTACAAATTAAAAAAGTCAACGACCAACCAGTAGTCTTTTACAGTGAAGTCATTTAACAAATTAATTAATAATTAACTGGCTATGTGTGGGTACGTGTACCGATGTGCGAGGCGCGTACGTGTTTGTGAGTTTGACATCTCCATCTTATCACATGACTAATTGTAAGTATAAAAAAACCGGAAGTGAATTGCATCATACATATCAAAAATCGTAATAATCTAAATGTTTATCGGTCGAAAAAAAGTCTTCGTTATATTTCAATCAAAACTATTCAAAAAGTTTGACGCTCATGTCAAAATATTTCATTGTCCGGAGTAGGTGAAATTTTGCAAATTTTGACCCTATTGCTAAGCTATAAAGAATAATTGTATTCAAAAATGTAAAAAATGTAAGTAACATATTTGTAAATTTAGAAGATTTAGATGTTGTACTTTAAATAAGCGAGCAAAATTTCACTGCCATATTTTATTTTCTTGCAAACTTTTTTTTTCGTATAATTAAAATAGGTACGTAACTGTGGGCAGATTATTATTATTTAATCTGAGAAAAAATATATCAAGGATTATGATGTCTATAAAATGGTAAAATTTTTTTTTTATTGTAAAAAATCCTAAAGAATTAACGTTATACATTTATATAAAATGTAACTAAGAGGAAAATAACTAGGACTTACGTCGGCTTCTTCATTGGACAGAGCAATCTGAAAAAAATAATTAAAAATTTAAAAAAAGTAATTAATTTTCGTCAAAAAACGCATTGAATTGAAAATTTTATAAATGTACCTTCGTCAGAGCGATGAAGCATAATATGCCGTAGATTTTGTTGCAGGGCATTTTTCCAACCGGGACACGTGATGTAATTGAAACAAACAAATTTAAAAGAAAACAAACTTGCCCGCGATACAGTGTCAAGTACGAGATGATAGCAGAGTTGTTTTGTAGTGACTGATTCATAGGAAACTTAAGCTGCCCCGCAACGCCAGTTTAGAAAGAGGGGGATGGGCATGCTAGTGCATGTACGGACGTTTCCTACACTCCCTTAAAAAAATTTAAATCTATTTACAGTCTTATAAATAAAATTTTAATTTTTGTACCGTTTTACGTATGTATAAAATATAAACTTTTGCCGCGATTGTACACTTTTTTAATGTATTTAAAAAAAAGATAAATCAAGGAAATACTGCCTTTTTTTACATATTTAACATTCTGCAAGTAGGTCAGGAATTTTTTTAAAACTTGGATTTGACCTCTCATAGATTCGTGATTCTAACGCTACAAAACTCATACCAACTTTCGCGAAAATCTATGTAAATTAATTTTTTGACTAATAATTTCGACCACCTTTCTCCAACCATGGTTCATAATTCGTTTTAAAGAAATATTTAGTGCATTTTGTGTCTGTAACAAACATTAAAATCGGCTTATTATTTCCATTTCAGAAAAAGAGAGGGGGAGAGAGAGAGAGAGAGAGAGAGAGAGAGAGAGAGAGAGAGAAATTTCTGACAATTGACAATTAATTTTGCTTTTTCGTGTATTTTCTTAAATTCCTTTTAGCCGTTTTTGGATTATAAAATAATAAATAATAAACCATAGGTGACAAATTTTCATGATTGATAATCCGTTTTAAAGAAATCGTAAAGTGCATTTTATAAAAAAAAAAAGTGCATTTTATAACAGTATCAAATATTAAAATCCGTATATTATTTCCATTTAAAAAAAATTTAGGATAATTAATTATAAATGATTTTTATATTTTATTATTTTCTTACAGAAATCATTTGTACATTAAAATTGGACTATTATTAACTATTTAAAAAATATATTATTTTGTGTATTTTCTTGTAGAAATAATTTAAAGCTAAGTTCCTCTTCTTTCAAAATTTCAAGTGGTATGTTTGACTCTAAAATCCTTTTAGCTGTTTCAATAACTTTTCAAAATTGTAAAAATTTTAGGAGTTGAAAAACTGAAAAAAATTAAATTCAAACAAAAATTTAATGGGTTTCTAGATGTGCAAAAACGAAATTTCATATTTGTTTCATGAAAATAAATTGACCTAGTTTACTTGAAAAACTATTTGGTTTTTAAATTTTTTTTGGCTATTGATAAACTTTCATTTTTTAAACTATATTTTTGTTGTTATATTCACAAAATATGCTGTAAAAATGATTTTCAATTTTTTTTTGCAAAACCAGGACACTATTTACAAGAAGTGGCAGATACTTGTCCAATATTTTGGGGTGTAGAATTAACAAAAAATATTGCCTCTTTTCATCTTGATGTATTTATCTCATGAACAGAAATTAAATTTATAGTCTTCCTCTAGCTAAATTTTCCATTTAATTAATTTACATCAACTTTATAATGAGACTGGCATTATAATTACAGTAAATTAGTTCATTTATATCGAAAAAGTTTTGTAATTTGTCTTAAAATTTTTTTAAGATTTGGATTTGTAATTTGTCTTAAAATTTTCATTGATATTGGGACTTTACTTCCAAACTTCCTTAACTTAAGACTTGGAGTACTGTTTTGTTTCTATGAGTTTCCAGGTTTGTAATTCCAAAATTAATCCAGTTTTCAAACTGAATGGTCCCCCCCCCCATGTTATCATTCACAGCAGTTTTTCACTTTAATTTATTCCAGTTTCATCTTAATTTGAAGAAACTAGTTAAGATTCTAGATGATTTGGTTTCTTCTCTTTCTCCATAAATTTGACAATTGGGTTTAAATTTTGTCTAAAAAAATGTCTTTGTTTCCACATTGCAGAAGTGATTATTTGCAGTATCAACACCATCAATTTTACAGATTGCAATTTGGTCACTGATGTGATACTGAAATTACCATTTATAAACATTATGCTATTGCCCACAACATTTCTTGTCTGCCTTCTGCGTTTATCATTTTACCATACCATACTAAAAAACCGATAAGGAATATCGTTTGAGCCTAGAAACAATACATTAATGAAAATTATGACCTCACATGAAAACTGCTGTAATAATAATTTTGGTCAGTGCAGTTCCCTGATCATATTCATACAACCATCCCCTCAACAGATGTATAACTAGGTAATAAATTTAATATTTTTTTTAAAGTAGGTCTATTATTTGTTTATTGAATGATAATAGTTACAATTTTTACAAGTTTAAAATCTTAAAAAAAATACTTTACTCGTTATCAGGAATGTAATTACTATGAAGGAACTTCATCTTGAGAGCGAGTTGTGTGGGTAAGTTTTGGAGCAAGGAGTTGGGGGATAAAGTGTTTTGCAGGTGGGCTCTCGTACAGACCGGGATGGATAGATAAGCCCATGCAAGATGGGAAATTTGATAACATTTCCCGTTCATCTCTCTCCACCATTCGACTGGAGATTTTTGAAGCTCCGCTTGGCTTTCCCATTCGTACTGAACTAGCTCAAGGTCGGTTCTCTGACTTATGGGCATCTCATTTTTCGTCATGCAAAGTTCACCAAGTAAAAATTCCATACCTGTAAATATCGAGAAATTATTTACTGTTTTTTGTTGGCATTTTCCTAAACTAAATTTCGACTACTTGTAATTTTACAAGTTTAGCTTGCATTAAAAGTTCAAAGGGTAATGTAAAATTTAAATCAAGTACTATTCACTTAATCAGGAATCAATAATACCACAGCATTAACATATTCGGTGAGTTGTTTTACCCCAGGAGGCAAGAGAAAAAAAAAAAAAAAAACGAAAAAAAAGAAAAAGAAAAGAAAAAAAAAAAAACAAAAAAAAAAAAACAGCCTTCATAGGCACATTGCAAAAGTGATACTAAACGTCTGTGACACCGATTCAATTCCAAAAGTAACCCCATCACCCCACGAGAACCTTCGAAAGAGGGTTTTTTCAAGAAGAAGTGTTTAATGTGTTGTACAATGATCATCATAATAAATGTGTTAAAAAGTTCATTTAATTTCTACATTCAACGTTTATTTACCTGATAATCTCTTTTTAGACATGTTCGTTTTTGAACTGTCATTTCCTTCCGCAGATACAACCTGGTGTTGTAAAAGAGTCTGCAGATTCTTTTTGATTTCCGCTTTCTCTTCTTCAGATAAAAATGGTAGGTTTTTAAACCTAGGATCCAAAGCAGATGATAACTCCAAAATTTCATTTACTTTTGGATTTCGATACCTGTTGTATAAAAATGAGTGTTTTCAATATAAAGTCTTCAAATATAAAGTGAAAATTTAAAAAATTAAATACAAACCTTTCAATCAGTAGTTCCGATAAACTCGCCTTCAAATTCAAACAGAGATCTGAATCAGAGGGGCTTTTTTCTAAGTGTACACTTAACAATTGCCTCATTATCGGTTTTAATATTGAAATCAAGGGGTTTTTCTCTTCGACCAAAGTAGATATTGTCAACTGGAAACCGATAAAAGTACATAGTAAAATAACACCAATAAAATAATTAAGATTATACCTTAAAAGGTGACAGCACGGAGACTACATCGTTTAAAACCTGCCAATCGTCTTCTGTCAGCTCTAAACTGTTTGTAAGGCAAATCGTAGACGTCAGGCAATCATATATCGACGATAACACCGTTCTTCTTGCTTGTAAATGCTCAATCATCGTCAGCGTCGACATCCAGCCATTGGCATTGTCAAGGGTAAGCGGTGAATCTTCCAATTGGTGAAGATTGTCTTGAAGACGCAGTTCAGCCATCGCCGTCGAGTTTCTTGAAATGTGAGCTACTAAAGCCCTGCATTTCTTCAGTACTTCTAAGACATCATCTTTTTCAAAAATAGTCCTTGCACAAACCTGGAAATTTTCAATAAATTGGTGAAAAAAAGAAAAGAAAAAAGAACCATATCCAATGTTGCTATGCTTTCATAAATATACGAATATAAATATTTGTTTTCTTTAAGGTAACAAGAAGATGGGGAAACTGTTTACCTGAAGTGTGTAACTAAAACAGGGTATGATCGTATATCCTCTTGCTACAAGAGAATCAATTGTGTCATCACGATCAGAAGCAACAACTATTGCTTTCACTTTGTCAACTTTTATATTGAATTCGTCCATAATGGCATCGAACTGAGCACCCCAGTGAAGTGTGTCGACATCAGAACAATATATCGTACTTAACACCCTAGTTTGTAACTCGTTTTCTTTATTCTACAAAAAAAAAAGAATTAACATTTAAACTATCAAATTAAATAAATGAAGTTTACAATAACACACTCACTGTAATAAAATGTATGGAAACAGTTGAATAACAATCACCACTTGACGAATACCAGTCTTCTACACTCAACGATATGTTTGACGTTAACGTTGAAACCTCAATATTCACCTGTTCTTTTACAACATCGAAGATTTTCGGTATTAAGTCATCCGTTAAAAGTGCTTTTGAAGGTATTTCACAAGGGGACTTTAACGTTCCAATCAATCTTTGAAAACCTGAAAATACGATTATAAAATTTTTCCCAAATAAAAATTAAAGAAATATATAAAATGTTATACCTTTTCCTTCAACTATGTCGGGGTTTTGCAAATCGAGTATGACAAATTCTGCAATAGCATCTGCAATTGCCTTTCCATCGACAAGAGTATACGACTAAAACATGATGGAAATAATTTTAAAATGCATTTATAAGTAAACCATTTACCAACTTAAACATTTACCGAGTTAGAAGTCGCCTCTTTAACAATGACAGTTAATGGGTTGAATTCATCAACGTCCGCGATGAACTGCGCCTGACTGTTCTCAGCAGACTGTGGAAATGATAAGCAGCCTTATAAACTCGAATTATGGTACATAAACGCAATGATTGAGACTAATATTGAATTAACTCTGAATGTACGATTTGTGATTACATAAATGGAAAAAAAAACTGTTTTTATTTTTTTGTTGAGAAGATCTATCTCATTATTGGACCTTTAGCAAATAGATCCCTATTCTCCTACAACTTACCTTTTACACTTTTTCCAAGTGAATCGATAAAATTTTTGTCTTTTTTTGGTTTATTTTTGTTTTGAATTTTAATTTAAAAATTCAATAAAACAGTAATATATGTTCTATCATACAGGAGGGCTTTATAGGAAGTTTGTCATAGATGAGGGTTCAAACACAGAACCCCTGGGAATACGAGTCTTAGTCACTCCAGCGCCTTAATAAAACAGTACAAATGTATACACTTGAATGTATACTTGAAAAAAAATAAAAATAAAAATAAATAGCCTGATTGTCACCAATCATTATGTGTTATCTATTCTTGCTGGTTTCGTCTGTCAGAAGAGTTTTGGCATTTCATCATCTTCAGTGGCTAGTTTTATCAATACAGACCCACTTCAAAAATATGAAAAACATAACATATATTTATATATATATGAACATAAAAATATTTTTTGCGTTGTATAAATTCACTTTTTCCATATGCTACATGTATTTGTTAAATTTAAACAATGTTTGTAAATCCCAGGTCCTGAAGATGATCTCGATAAACACCAAAACGTAAGCACGACAAAGAAAATGTTTTCCTGAAACCTACATCACACCAGACCGCATCTCAAGATTTCTGAATAATTATCAATTGTTCGAATAATTATTGTTTATTGTGATGAATGTCTGTTAGTTGATAATTATTCAGAAATCTTGAGATGTGGTATATATATTTTTTACATTCTGAGATATGGATATATCTTTGTTCTAAGGCCATTGAGTGAAATTTATTACTCTTGGGAAATAAATGTAGAAAGTCTAGATTGTGTTTGATTAATTACAATTTTTTTCATAATAAATCTACACGATTGCACACATATTTTGAAATGAGAAATAGAAAATTTTTATTCAACAAATCATGACGTTGTGACCAACAAACAATTTTGACCCCTCACTGTTCGAGTTGAACAAAATATTAAAATATAACCCAGCAATGATTTTTTTTTCTTTTTTTACTGGACATCCATAGCATCTATTGGGCCGAGGTTTTATCAAATGTGTAGCAAAGCACAGACACCTTCCAACACCCTCCCTTTCCCGTCCTCATCATTAGCGAACCACTGTCCTTCTGTTCTCTATCTGGCCTCTCTTTCAAACTTTTGCAAAAATTGCATACAATCTTTTTTACTGGATTTTCAGCCACAATATCTATCATGGCCAACTCTCTACCCTTCCCTACCACGAAGGGAAAACATTCCCACATAAGGACATACAAATTTCTAAATTTCTGCATTTTAAGAATTTTTTTAAAACAAGGATATTTATAATTTTAGATCCCGTTCTAAATTCCTACCATCCATCCCTCAATTTGCAGGCATATCTGTTCTACGAGGATTTGATTTATGTGAATAAAAAATTGTGTAAGTTGAGTCTGTCAGAATAAAAGGACGATGTCGTCATCCTCTCAACATCTATAGTCACACTGTTGTTCGCTTCGAAAATAAGGCCCAGCAACAAAGTTTCTTTCTGCGTAAAGCGTTTTTTCGACCTCTCATAATACTGACTGTTTACAACTATCAATTTTAAAACTTATAAGAAAAATATGTATGTACATATCTGGCCACATAAATCAATTCCACGAATAAATATTTCCATGTAAATTGAGGTAAAATTTGCCGCATAAGTTGCTTGTAGATACAAGGGAAAAATTTAGGAAATAAAATTTTAAATTTCACACCTGCTCACTTTGACTGCTGACTGGGAAAACTTGCACCACCGGCTGGGGCGATGTTTTCAGCGGTAGGACTTTCCTAGGCCGTTTCAATGAACGCTTATCTGCATCGCCCTTTTTGTTGCTCGGCATCGGCTGTACCAGTTCCAAAGTTGCCAGTTCACTCTTGTGCTTATTTTGAAGATGCATCCTCAAATTTGTCGTATTCCTACAAAATCAGAATAACAATTAATTGTAAGTACAGAACTGTTTTGTTTTTAATATTGTCACCTGTTATAGGTCATGGTAGATTTGCAAAGAAGGCAGACTATTTTAGACCTCGTTAAAATTTCGTTGTCATCGTTAGCTGGGAACCCGTAGCATTTCCAGTAGATTGACCTCATATTAGACGGGACGACTAAACGTTTGTAATGAAGGATCTGTGCCTGGGGCTGTTGGTTGCTGGCTCCAACAAGCTCAGCGCTGGAGTAATCATTCGGTTCCATCTTCATTATGTTAGCTACTTCAATGCCAAACACAAAAATTAAATTTATGTATGTTTAACATGCATTAAAAATGACAAGTTTTTTTTATTACAAATTAAATTTTAAAACATAAAACTATATAAATATATCTGCATTCCTAGTTCTACAACAAAAGTTGTTTAATGTTGAAATATTGTTTTACTGTTATTAGGTATAAATGTGGTGAGGGCTAATTTGTAATGAATAAAATAAATTGTATTTACAGTTTTGAAAAATCGAAGTTAACGAACCAACTAGGTCATGCATTTTTAAAGTCATCAATCTATTTTTATGGTTTCTCACCACTATAGTTTTATGTGGCATGGTGTGTTAATGAAATATGTAATAAGTCATGTAAATGTGGCCAAGTAGCTCCATATTCCAAAAACTGTTCAGAGAATATTTCTTCCATTTTGAAAAAAAGAAAAAAAAAGGGGGGCTAGGAGTTCAAGATGACAATCATCAAGGCTGTTGAAGTAAGGTGATGAACAAATAGATATTCAACCAATACACAGTAAGATGTGAGCTTTATGTTAAGACTTGCAGCTAGACCAGAACTTACAATACCTAGTTGCATTAGATTCATCTGCCTCAACATGGCATAAAACATTAGAATGGATGAACAGCTTGGCTTTAGACTTGGCCCATGTACCCCCATACTCAGTTCACCCATATGGTCTATCTCATTAAAAAAATGTTTAACAACAAAAAGAAAACAGGTCTGCCTGACATAGAAAAGGCATTTGATATTTTTTTGGCAGGACGGGATTATGAATAAGCTAATTAACGTGAACTTTCCAGGGTATATCATTGAATTAATTTCCTCTTATCTAAAATCCTACTACTTCTGTGTCCATGCAACATAACGTGAAACCCTTTCCCCATCGCCCCAAGGTTTCATTGTGGGACTAACACTTTTCCACCTACTTATAAATCCTATCCTTAAGTTAAGAAAATGCAAAATTGCACTTTATGCAGATGATATAGCAATATACAGTTATGAGTAGACTAATTGGGGCTGAACAGTAGGTTCAGGTTTGGTAACGGAAGCTCAAAATATGTCCCTAAAACTGAAGAACTTCACTAGACGACCCCCAATCTTCAGAGAAAAAGAGTCAATAGTTTTCTGATTGCTTGAGCTTAGGAGCAATTTTAGACACACATAAATGAGATTATTAAAGAGGGAAAGGTGGCTATGAGCACCCTATCCCCGCCTTTTTCTTACAACCCAGAACTGAGTGTTAAAAAAAAAACTTTGCAAATGTGTGTGTTTAGCCCTGCTTGGAACCACACATGCCCGTCAAATTAAGCAGAGGTATAATGGACACAAAATAAATTTTTAAGGCTAATTACCTCTTCGAACTTCGAAAGAATTAGCCTTGGAATTGGGTTATATAAAAAGGGAAAATACATAAACTTTTTTAAATAAACTAATGGACTATAGTAACCCTACATGCTGTGAAATTAAAATCTGCCCTATGAATCCATTTCAGAAAAATAGGAGAATTAAACATGAGTAACAAACAAATCGAAATGAACGTGATGGAGGCGATGGACTTTGGAACTCATGGGAGACTAGAATGCAGAAAGGCTGAAAGGCAAAGGACTGGATTTTTTCCACTGGGAGACTGCGAACAAACCACCTCGAACTAGACCATTTCACCTTTGCTTGTGAAGAATCATTATATTAGGAAACATCAAGAAAACATCATTCATCATGTGAATTTTCCCATTTCCTTGGGGATTGCGCATACATAAATTTTAATTACTTTATTTTTATTATAGTTACATGCTTGTTTATTATATTTTAATTTTTTTAAATACTGGTTCAAGAAGAGTAGGTTTTATTTTTCTTGTAAATTTTAAGTTTGAAGATTACAATTAAAAAGAAAAAAAAATGGCGTAAATCTAATTTTCAAAAAGAAATAATTGGAACGAATGAATTCTGTATCCCTGTGTGTTCTGTATCCTAACTGTGCCTTTTATTAAAATAATAATAGTAATAAAAAGAATTATAATTACATTTTATTTTTTCATAAAAAATACCCTGAAGGTCTAACAGTTTTATTATTGGTATCAACATTATTCTATTTATGAGCAATAACTAAATTTATTTAATGTGATAATCTTGTCTTAAGATCGTTCAAAATTGTTACTAGATATGTACACAACTGTTACTGTGCCTATGTTATTTATTGTAAAGAGTTTACAGAATAGAAATCATGCTAAGGTAGTATTGTACTCTATGTACCTGATTTAAATTTCTTAAATTCTTTTTGTTTATGGCATGTTTCAAATAATTTACCACAAGTCACTTAATATTTATAAATTTCTACTTAATCCTTGGGGTATAATTAGGTTTTACTTATATATATACAGGATGTAATTTTGCCCCGGATCCTTTCCTTGTTAATACAAAAATTTAATGTTGTATATTTATGTAAATTTTGTAACAATAAATAAAATCAATCATGTGTCAAAGCTCGTGTGTGTGTCTGGCATGCAGAGAATGATTGCTCGATGTAGCCCACATAATAGGATGGTGTTATTCCTTGGTTTTGCAGAGAGCATGCAAGAATGCCTCCAGATACGAGAATTGTGATTGAGCACGGCAGTGATTATTCGGGGACCCTGTTCCGATTGGAAACGGGATTGTTCTATTGTATATAGTAATAATAATTGTGTATATTTAGTTTGTATTAAGTGAATTTATTATTGGCTTGAATGTGTGATGCAAGATGGTCGATGGTGGAATACTGAGTACTCCACCATTCTAATTGAATGAATGGTATGAAAATAGGAGTGAATGGATTTAAGAATGAATGTATGACTTTTCACTGCAGCTGCATTGACCTAGATGTTGAGAATGCCCCCAGAGGGCAACCTTGCTGGACGGATAAGACTAAGGTCTCCATCCGAACAGCCAACACCGCAATTTACTTAAATAGCAATAGCCGGAACTGCCAGTTGGACTATGAGTAGCAAACAGGCTACTTATTATGTTTGTATGTACATACATATATGGATTTGCACCTATATAAATTCAAATATCAATCAATATTCTTTACTAGTTTATGGGAGACTTTATAAAATCAATATACACATCCATTACTGAATCATGCAGAATTGTAATATTTTGTAGAACCACCATTGGGTCTGTATACTCGTAGAGTAGACGGACCCAGCGTCAGTTCAACATGTGTACACCGATTCGCAGACCAACACCCACTACTAACTTTTAATAAATAATTTCTATATTTCATTCTCAATTTACCTTCTTCCAAATTCCACATTTTACATTAACTCTGGATACGGTCGAAATACAATAGTTATGTTTTGTATTCTTGTTTATAAGTAAAACAGGTAAACCAAAGGGCCTGTTGTTGCTTCAATTTGTTAAATATGTTATGTAAATGAATTTTCATTCGGTCTGTTCCGGTTGTACCAAATAGGTGGAATTTCAGCTAGAATCATGCTAGAAGAAATTTAATTGATCATTGTACATATCCGTCTAAAGGTTGAACAATCACAGTAATTCATAATATATACATTAAATATGTAAACAAGTATAAGTTAGTGTTAGATAACATGTATTGAAACTAGATGGTTTGTTTTATAGTTTTAATCCTGTTTCTGTTGGAGGAAACCGATAATACGGAACAGTAAGAATGGGTTTTTAATATAAAACATGACTTTCCAGCTTTACAAGCATGACAATACTTGCTGCCAGAATATTTGATACGGTTTTGAGCACTATTGACGTTTGGAAAATTGGGACAATCAAAGCTTCAAGTGTGAATAATACATGCGATTTCCAAGACGGGAAGCAGGTTTCGGCGTACATGGTGGGAAAGGGCAAGTTACTGCAAGCGGCAACGGGAAATTTACTACGTAGTTTTTAAGTAAAAGGTATATTGTTTGATAAGGGCTTTGGTTGATTTTCCGGTCTTCTAACCTATCAATGTTGTTTACGTATTTTTATTTTATGAAAATTTGTTTATAGGAATGGTGAAACGCGTAACCGTACTTCATAATCGTGAATAGAGGTTGGGCAGAAAAGGGTCGGAATAGGCGCGTAAAGGTCGGCGATAAGCATTCCCTTTACTTTCTAAAGTCGAATTTGTCTATATAAGAAATAAAGTATTGAATAAAAGCGATTCCGTGTTCGCGAGAGAGAATCGAAACAATAAAACCGAATCACGCCACAACGGTCATCGATAATCCAAAAATAATCAATTAAAATACTCGATAATATCTAGAGAAGCGGGGAGAGCTAAGATTGCATTTACCTTTGTGAACGTAGACTTGTTTCACTTTGGCGTCCATAACTCAATTCGAGTCGAGGGCGTTTTCAGCCTGGGAAGTGGCACCTCCAGGCCGTCTGGAAAGCTCGTCGTTCGGCGGCGATCCTCTTCTTCCTCGCGTTTCCTATCAAATAACGAGCATCGAACGGCGATAAAGGCGAAAATCATGCGAAGACGGCTCGGGAGGACAGTCGTCGTCGGGAATTTGGTTAGAAATCGATCCAGACTATCGCCTATCGGCACACGGCGAATCAACTCAACTCAATAGCGGGCCGCTTCAACAGGGCGAGCCAGCGGCGAAGCGGAGACGACGTCCTCGCGTAAAAATAACTCGAAATCGACTCGAAAGTGAACCTACTACAACAGCTCCCGCCTCCCGCCTTCCGCATCCTCGCAGTGTCCTCCGTTCGATCCGTTACGCAACTCTTCCTTCTCTCCCGCCCTACACATCAAATGAAGTCAACAACAAAATTTAATTATAAATACTAAGTATGTAAAAGTTTGCCTACTCGTGTTACAAACTTTCCCGTAGATTCTACATTCAAAATGAAAAAAACCAAAAAGTCCTAATTAACTAGTTTCGGAGTTATTACAATTTTTCTGATTTTTTAAGATTTCCCTACCTTGCTTCAAACAAACAATGATAACTCCAATACCAAAAGGTTGTGGACAAATGTGTTGATACCATTGAAAACTACGTCGAATTTCCAACAAGATGCGCCCAATACTTGATACTTCGCGAAATAAATGTTTTTCGTTGCAAGGACAAAAAACAAATTTTTTTGAAGTTGAAAAACTTACTATGTCCATTGTTAACTACTATTAACAAACCTAGAGACCAGCAAATTTCAGAAAATGTACACCATTTAATAACCTTTTATGTGTGGTTTAATTTCTTTTTTAACGTTTAATTATTCATTCAAAATTTCCTTACTTTTTTTAAAAATTTTTATTATTATTCTTTCCACCTTACCAATCCTTCAACCACGGTTCTTTATTTTCCTTCATCAGTTTCTTCATCTTTGAAGAAAGTAATTAAAAAAGCAATTGCACCACTAAAAAGGATAAGTGTTACACATGGGACCTGGTTTTCTTGGTTGAAAACTACTTTAAAAATTTAAAAAATTTTTTGCTTTTTTTACTTAATACTGTTATTATTATGGAAAAATTAGGGAAAATTCAAAAGGTGTAGTTGAGATGGGGAGTTGGTATCCGAGTGGATCGAAGTTACGATAGCTCAAGTGGTAGAGCGGCGGCATATCAAGCCAAAGATCGTGGGTTCGAATCCCGCTGACTTTTTATCTCAACTAAAAACCTCAATTAGTTGTAATATATTAATTGATCAAGCGGACCACGAAATGAGTAATTTTTATATTTTTTAATTTTATTGTCTCACATTTATAAAAGCATTGTGGCTTCTCCATTTAACTTTGACACATTAATTTTCATAAACATTGGGTCAAAATATTATTTGTTATTATGTTATATTATTATTATTATTAGTTTTTGCCATTGTTTATTACCTTTCTTTTGAATTTCATGCTTGCCTTGGCATCTCACAAGGCCCCCACTTAGCACCACTTTTATTTGTTAACAATATTTATTCTTCTTTTTCTTAGAGAGAACGTTCTGTGTGACTTTCAATGAGGGTTATGAACGAAACACAGTTGTAAGACTAGTTTACTTTGGGTGACAGAAGATATTCGCACTGGTTTTGAACATAATCAGGTTAGAATTATGGTATTCCTTGATTTTAAAGATGCTTTTGTTTCTATTCTGTAAGAGGCTTTGCTGCAAAAATGTCAGCATTGTTTCTTTTTCTCATTTGCTGTTTGTAAACTTTTTATCATCCTTTCTTACTACGTGATCAGTTCACTACTGTGTATAGCAACTGGCGGGATTTGTTCTTCTTTTTGACATCAACTTCTGAAGTTTCAACACGACTCTGTGTTGGATCTCTCTTACTTGCTGATTTGCCCTAGATTTAAAGAATTTTCTGTGGCTTTCAATCAGTGCTCCAACAGAGACACAACAAAACAGAACACATTCAAAGTTACATGTGGGATCTGGTGTATTTCTTACATGGTTCACATTCATCTTACTCATTCTAACACTAGTCGTATTCAGAAAATAGTTAATAACCTCATTTAGTAGTTTCCTCAGAAGAACTTCAGTAGTTCTTTACAAACCATCAGATCATATAATCTTCAAAATAATTAATTTTACTACTGAGTAACTTTCAGAACTTTTCCTAAATTAAAATGGTTGTTTCGAACAGCCTGGAGAAGTTTCGGGCTGTTTTTATTAATCTGGTGTTTTGGGTCTAAGCCTTCCTACAGTACAGGATTATCAAAGGAATCCATTTATTAAGGATTACAAGTTCTTGCCCGTCATTAATGTAAACTTGAGCCTGAACTGCCAATATTGATTTTTTAAATAAAACTCCAATTTCAAATCTAATAGTTCATATTGCTTCTACACACATTTGCCCATATTTAATACAACTTAATTTTCCATTTGTTAATTTCTTATCATCATGGTTTGTTCTATTCTCAAAGTTTGGGGCAGATTTTAGCAACGATGAACACAATGTGAAGATGGTGAAATGATAAAAAGAATAAAACAGAAGGGTTGGAAATTACCAAATGGAACTTCATTAGTTTGAAGACCTCGTAGAATACCTGTATTTATCATGTGATTAATTAGAAGGGTTAAAACAATCCAAATATAATTTGTAATTATGAAAATCACTGTAAAAACATTCTTCTACAATATAAATTTATTTTCTGCATGATTAGATACAATTTAATTTCATATTATTAAATAACAAAGACAAAAATAAATACATTTTATATTTTCATGATATACATTTTTTTTTTGTTTTTTTCAATAAATGACAAATGTATACACAATTTTGTCACGCGTCTAACAAATCTTTCAACAGAATTAAGTTTTTTTCTCTCACAAAAGTTAGCAGAAGAAAATATTAATCAAAGAGACGCAAGGCGCAATTGTGTACCACATCTATTTCTGTAGGGCGATTCTTTGGCTTCCATGAGTGTTGAAGATAAAAGGTTAAAACTTACATAAAAATAATCTAACTTGAAAGAAACAAAATTTCGCAAAAGTTATACTGACGTTATTTAAATTAGAAACATTATGGGCATATTTTTTTTCCATATAGAACATAAGTAAATTATAATAAATTTTTATTAAGAAAATAAAATAAACTATATAGGAATGTTTGCTTAACGCCATTTTCCAACATTTCCATTAAAATTTAATACAGAACAATAAATTTGGTTCTTTTTGAGCACAATATGATTACATTAACAAAATTTCACGGCTGTTCAATTATAAATTATACATATACTTTTTTGGATGCTGCATTAACATAAAACAATAAAAAATAATCTTTATTTCATATCACAGTCTAGTGTTTATCATGAAGGGTGACAACTATGATGGTTGTAAGGATGACACCAATTATGAGAGATAATGCAAGAAGAAAGCATACTGTTTTTCTCCTTCCAGTCTGCAATACATTTGAAAAGAAATTACCACAGAGCAAGTTTTACAATCGAGTAATTTTTAAACTTCCAAAGTAACACAAAAATTTCAGGCTTAAATTTGTTTGTTTGCTATTTGTCTTGATTTGTTGATGTACTTACTTCTAACCTCCTATTGTCTTTAATGTCATTGTTATTGTTAAAATTACAATTTGGAATATCAGAATCGTCATTCTTAACGAATGCAACATCCTCTTTTGTATCTTCGACTGAATTGGTCATCCCTGTAAGATTGATCTGGAAAAAACAATTTCTAGAAGAAGAGAAGATATAATTATAAGAAGTTTTCTTCTTTCCTCCCAGAATTTCAATCTTGATAAATTTGGTTGGTAAAAACATTAAAGGGAATTAAATTTTTTTTAAACTTTGAACGGAGTATATTATATCTTTAATTTGTGTGTTGTGTGTGAAGTACAGCCGTGAATGCTTTAGTGAATTCGTTTAAAGGTGAAGGCCATGAAAATTTTTATGTTAATTTGGAAGTTGCAGTATAGTCTGACTCCATGCCTATGACAACTGGATTGTCACGAATGCCTGAATGCCGAATATTTCTGCATGCCTTAGTTAACTAAATAAACAAGAATTTCAATACACCATTTTCAACTCTTAACTATTTTTATTTTAAACTTACCTAATAATGTGTGGCGATTAGTGTCTGACTTTTAGTTGATGATTTATCAGAAATCGTGAGATGCTGTCTGGCGTGACAAGGTTTTGAGTAGAAATACTTTGAATATAAAAAAATAATTTTTTGCATTGTATAAATTCACTGTTTTCCACGTCTTACATGTATTTGTTAAATGTAAACAATGTTTGTAAATGCCAGGCCCTGAAGATGATTTCAATAAAGATTGAAACGTTGGCACGACAAAGAAAATGTTTTTCTGAAACCTATGGCATATCAGACCGCATCTCACGATTTCTGAATAATTACCTAATAATTATAACAAGTGTTAGTCATAATGCGTACCTGATAAGTTGAAGCTTTTTCTAATTCTTCATTGGCTGCTGTCACATGAACATGTACATCTTCAATAGCATTTTCTATCCTATCTAAAATAAAAATTATATAAAACAATTACAAAACTGCATTAATATTTATAAAACACTATTTGCATAAAAATTTAAGCAAGTAAATCAGTACTACTGAAAGCTAAAAACAGGATGTACAGTAGATTTTAAACAATTAGGAAAAAATTATGAATTTTTAACCTCTTCGAGATTGATTTTTTAAATCCTAAAAGGCGCTTCCCCTGCTTATAGCCCCAGCCACTATATGACCTTCCCTGCAGTGAATTTCAAATCATTCTCTTTGAATCATTTTATGTTGTACCGATTCTGTTCAAAATTAAGAGGATTGCTGAACTTTTTACGTACATACACACAAATATAGCATTGAAAAAATTTAAAATGTGTTTAAAAAATGTAATAAGTAGGTATACTGAGTATTAATGAGGACAACACAAACAAAAATATAATTGAAAATCTATGAATGTAATGTTGCATAAATAAAAAGTGAGGCTACTTGGAAACAAGAGACAATAAATCAAAAGGGCAATAGGGTAGATAGTAGGGAAGGGCTGGAGCGAGAGGCAGACGAGTTACTTGCCCCAAAAAGTTAAACCCTTGGCTGAACACATTTGACTGTCTGATACAATTTGTTGCTAGATTCAGTAGACATATGGCCAACCGTACATTTCTTATTATAGTTGGACAAACCCTGGTCTTACATCTTTCTTTATATCTGACATTTCATTATCAGATGTGTATGATATGGTCATCAGTGATAAAATTTCCAAGCTCAAATATAAATATATGAAAAGTAGAGCTGATGATGGGTTTTGGTCTGTGAGTTGTGAACTCATGTTGAACTGGCACTGGGTCACTTACTGGGTCTACCTATACTCACCCAGTAAGTTCAACATGAAATAAAAAGTAGTTTACATGTATTTTTTATGTATATCCGTCACACAACTGAATGCTTAGTTCACACAGGCTTCACATCGAAGCTGAACTGAGCAATGCCGAGTTAACGGTTTTGACTCGATTCGCTGCTAATTCAAGCAGAATTGGCCATGTGTTTTTGCGGTCTAGGTTTGTAGTTCAGAAACTTCAAAATAAGCAACCAAACAATAATTTTTTTACGGCATATTAGAATCCACTGTATTAAGTCAAATAACGCAATCTCGAAACCTCAAAATAAACGAGATATATTTAAAAAAAAAAATTATAATAAGTGTTTTATAGAATCGACCTCCTAAGTCGATTACTGCACTGATTTTGAACTGTATAATCAAAGAGGAAATAAATACACATTTCTTTATAAGGTCAGAAATCAACTGACTAGTATGAAAGTGTCATATTATTTGCTCAGCTTGGTGTGAAAGCCAATTAAGAGTATACGGAATGAACATTAATAAAGCTTTCATTCTAGGTTATTATAGAATTACTTAGTACAATTTTGAAAATTGTTCGACTGTTTATTCTGGAAAAGGATTGATAAAATTGATTTAGGTAAAAACGTCACTGAAATGTGACGAGTTCTACAATGTGACAAAGCTGTAGTTTAACCTTCCCTGATCATCCTGAATATATTCTAGTTTTTATCTATTTTTCCAGATTATTACCTGTCAACCTTTAAAAACGACCAAACACTGAACACATTAAATAGATAAAGCCAGTATAAATAGGCAGAATCAGGCAAAATTCTTCTATGAAAACATACTGATGATACTGTGATAAATTATGTAATTACCAATATCCTCTCCTTGATTATGAACCTGCGCTCCCAATTCCTTCATAATTTGATTAATATCGATTATTGTGTTGGCTATCATCGCCATTTTCTCTTCTCTTTCTTTGAGCAATCCTGTTTCAAACTCTATGGCTTCTGTCACCTGCCTCATTTCCGATGTGGTTAGCTGATCAGAATCAGAAAACCTCTCTTGATTTTGCTCTAATATTGCCAACTCCGAGGGTAACATGTGACATCGCATTTTTGCAACTACAAGCTAAAACAATGGGATAGATGAAACAAAAATTTAAACGATTATAACGTTATTATTCAACGAACTATTTCTCCCAGCGAAGTTCTGAGAGCCCACCTCTACCTTTACTTAGGTACAATGAGTGTGAATATTGCACCTTTTTTCTTTTATACTGAATTTCAAAACTCAATGTGTTGTTTATTTAAATTTAAACATAAAAACTTAAACCAAACACTGTTACAATGAAGTCGAATCTAAAAGTGAAGTAGAGCATGATGTTTTTTCAGTACCTGCATATAGGCTGGGATGTGCAAAATATCATGCTACCAGTACCAAACTAGAGGAATGAAGAGTGCGATATTGTCCTGAACGGGTTAACAAAAACATTCACTAATTGTCAAAAAACAAACTTGCTCTTAAATGTTAAATCATATTTGACTTGTATTTGTCAGTGGTTGTGAGTTCAAATCTCGCCAGAGACTGTGCTTTTTAATTGATTGTAGTATGAAAAGCACCCAACTGATAGTTGAATGTTAAACCAAGTTGCTACTAGTACTTTTAGTATTATTATAAAGTGGTTTTGACATTGGTTGGAGTTGAGACCTCCAGTAGAAAATTACTTTTACTGTTGTGATATTTTGTGGCTTGAAACGTGACAAATCTACACGTAAGTAGTCTCCGATCATCTAAACCTGCTTACTTGCTTGTCTATCATTTTGTTAATGACAACAAAATTGAAAGACAGGCAAGTAATTTCAATGTAAGGCCACAGATTTTTCTTTTTTTGAAACAGAAATAACTTATCGGATTTCATTCTTTATATGTAGATGTAATACCATTCTACTATGTGGGAAACTTGAAGAGTGACCTTTGTCAAAATACAGAGCCAACTTGAACTTTGGCTTAAAAATTGTCTTTTTGTGAAGCGTGTTAAGATAAACAGGTAGGAGATATCTTTTTTTGTCTTTTAGGGTATTTTGTGAATTAAGACCAACAAGCCCTTTATTATTATTATTATTTTTTTTTTAATAGTTTAAGTGGGCCAGATTGTGGTGACCTGATATGGACTACCTCTATGACTACTACAGTTTTGACAGGATACTCAAGTTTGACATACTTTTCCGACGAGAGCATAAAATGGGACACAATGTGACATACAACATATACTTTGTTGAGCTCTACAATAAGGTTTATTATCAATATTAACTTTTGGTGGGTATTTATTTTTAATTTAGCAATGGTTCTGTTTGCTTTGGAAAATATTAAATATTATACCATTAATAATATAACACAAACTTACCTCTTCTACTGGTTTGCACATTTGTATCGATTCTTGAAACGTTTCTGTGATTTTTTGAATTTGGAGTTTTTGTTGCCATCCTCCCTTTCTCATTTTTTCATTCAACAGTTTTATATCCAAAGTAACTCGTCTTACTTTATCATTAATACTCACTAAAGTGTTTTGCCTAAAATAAAATAAAACAAAATGAATAATAGAAAAAAAGTTTTATTCGTGGGAACATTAGTATTTTTCCCTTTCGGTCATGCACGCACATCTTTTCCCTGAGTTCCTGTGAATCTTTGGGAGTTCCGATGAATTTTATAGACTTCTCCAAGCTCATCCTCTCGGTGTTAATGCTGTAAATGATCTTGCTCACATTGTCCGCGAGGGCATCTGCCTCCTTCTGGTCGTATATACTGCCGCCACCAGAGAATCCGACCTCTGGGACCCTTTCGGCGGTAGAACCGTAATTCGTTGGGACAAACCCTGACATCCTACAAGAATAATTTAAATATTTCTAGTGAATAGTAATTTAATAAGAACACTACAACTCACAATATTAAAAAAGTTAACAACTCTGTTTGAACATTAGCAATGCAAATTATGAAGTTATAATTTCACTTATTTATTATATGTACAATAAATTAAAATATGTGGTTTTAGTCATGATTATTTGAAGATCGTGAGATGCAGTCTGGTGTGGTTTTAGAAAAACATTTCCTTTATCGTGCCAATGTTTCAATCCTTATTGAGATCACCTTCTGGGCCTGGGATTTACAAACATTGTTTACATTTATCAAATACATGTAGGATGTGGAAAAAAAATGAATTCATACAATGCAAATTTCTTAAAAATCTTCAATAAAAGTATTTGTACTCACTCAAAGTGTTTGTTTTTTGCGTGTGTCATTCTTATGTGTTGTGTTGAGAGTGCCTGTGAGACATTGCTGTTTTATGTATGTTGGATTTTGAAGGGGGGAAGGAAGTTGGAATAGAAATACATTTTTGTACATCGAGGTGAAAGGAGTCGACAATGGGGAGGGAAAATGTGGGTAATGGTTCAGCCTGATTATCCTTTCAGGATTATATAGACAGGGATAATTAGGGAAAGGAAAGTCAAATTGTTGAAGAATTGGACTATGTAGAAATGTTTGATGTGAGGAATGTGATGATTGTTTTATGTTATAATTTTTGTATATTATATGTATTTGTAATTGTATATATTATATTAATATGTATTTGTAATTGTATATATTATATTATATTAAATGTCCTTCCCCATCCCTTTAAAATTCAGTGTACATAAACAAACATAAAACAGCAATATTTCACTGGCACTCTCAACACGACACATAAGAATGACACACGCAAAAAACAAACACTTTGGGTGGATTATTTTTTGCATTGTATAAATTTAATTTTTCTACGTCCTACATGTATTTGTTTAATTTAAACAATGTTTGTAAATCCCAGGCCCTGAAGATGATCTCAATAAAAATCAAAATGTTGCCATGATAAAGAAAATGTTTTTCGAAAACTTACATCCCACCAGATCACATCTCACCATCTCCAAATAATCATAAATTAAAATAGTGTATGATATGTAAACTATAAATAAAATTAGTGTCATTTCAATGATATATTATCTCATGTAATTCATATGGTAGTTTTAAGAGGCTCTATAATTGTGATATAATCCTATTATTAGTCAAGTTGGAATTTGTATGCAGTTTTTTTCATAAAAAACATTACTATTTTTGCTTTTAGCTGTTAATGATTTTGTTCAATATATATATCTTTTTTATTAATAAGTTCTTGTTTACCTATCCATACTGTAGTTTTACAGGTGTGCCTTTTTCAGTTGTACGCCTCCTTTCAAACAAGTAAATATCAAGTATGACAAGCAGTTGGTGGTACTTGTCAGTACATCAGTCATTGATGATCATCTTTAGGTCGAAAAGGTAAACAAAAAATAAATCAACGACAGCAATCACTGAGAAGAAAGAATAATACATTTAATAATTGTTTATAAAATAGTTTAATTATAAAAGCGCAATAATTGAACAACAATAATTAATTGTATAATTGTTCTGTAATTGTTTGTACAGGAAAAAAATAAATGAAAGGATTTTCAAACCAAAAGCAATGCTGTATAGTTGTAATTTGCTCTTAATATTCAAATCAATTGTTTTACAGTACGTCTCAAAAATGTTGTGGAATGATGTTGTGCTTAATTACAGAAAGATCTATGTTAGACGTAGTTCCAGTAAAATCATCATATATTTTTTTTAAATCAAATATCAATAATACTGAAAAAAGTGTAAAAGTTTTCAATTCTTGTAGCTCGGTCTGCAAAGAGATAAACCAGTAGCTTCATAATTTTCAAACTTCCCGTCTGCTTATTAGAACAAGTACTGCAGAAGTAAAATGCCAAAGCGTACCGGAAAGACGGGGAAGGGGGAAAAAAGATCCATAATGTACGGATAATATCTGCAATTGAACTTTGCAAATCAAAAAGTCAAGATGAAAAAACGACCAAGTACATAGTAATACAACATAATGCAATACAAATACTTAGTAAATTGCATTTAATCATAAGAACTCAGGTTTACTCAACTTAAAGACACATTTTTGTATTTTAAAATCCTTTTTAAAAACTGTTAAAAAGTGAAATAAAGGAACAGATGAAACAAATAATGGAGTATATAAATTGAAAAAGAAATAAATCTACTTTGTTGGAATTTTATTACATAATTTGATATTAGGCATTGCGGTTTCTTACTATATTGTACCTTATGATGTATATACATTTCTCAAAAATTTTCAGCAAAATTTACCAGTTATTAACTGTTAGAGAATGTCTGATTTTTCAATTGACCAATTTAACAAATGAGTACATTTACAAAAGACTGCATCTAATAGTATGTCTTTGTTTTAAGGGTAAAGAGAGTGTGTCATTTTTAATTTTAATTAAATGGTCAGAACTCAAACAATAGAAACAGAACAATAGATTGACCTATTAATACCTTTATATAACTAATTCCATGACTGCCGAGTGTGACAGAGAAGGCTTGGTACGGTGCATGTTTTGTTATGATTCATAAATATGAATTGAATTCAAGTTAAATCTTATCAAGAAGTGATATTTCTTATTTATCAATTTGTCAGTTTCACTAAAAAAAAGAAGCTCAAAAGCAGATAATATTTTTCTGACTAAGAGCAGTAAATATTTACGGGCAAAGAAAAAAGTTGTGATTAATTAGAACATTTGCAATCGTATATGAATCTTATATGAATTGCAGAGCTGTCATATGCAGAATCGCAGCTCCCGTTGCAGTGAGTGTCTGTGACCGGTACCATTGGTGAGGGGTAACGACCTATTCGTAAAATTACATTTGAAAGAATCACACAAATGTGCTATATCAACTGAGGGCTTAGTTACACTTAAGGCCACAAAGCACATAGTGGAATACCACTGCTGAACATCCACAGTGTCTCTGGATGCAACAACAGTAAGGACTTGTTGATTACAGCAATTAAACAGCACTTGATTCATGTAAGAAAAAGTTTTTCCTGGGATGCTGTATTGAGTAGTTTTCTAATTACTTTCAGCATTTACAAATGTCTGGTATCTGCCTGCGTCTGTGTTTACATTTAATGTACGTCATAGGTGTGATTTTCACAAGGCCAATTAAAAAGGCAAAAGTTAGGTAAACTATTAAATATTTATGATAGTTCTGTACTTTGCAACTGTTTTTATCTCTAAAAAATCTTGGGAGTGCAAAATCCAACAAGTTTATGCAAAACAAGTTATGTTCAGAGTAAATTTTGACATAGGATCTATGATTAATAACATACATGGCTCAACTTAACAAATAATAATTGTTTTGGAAACTTTTTGGTCATAGAACATCCACAAAGAAGTTGATGTAAAAAAGATGTTCCTGACTTTTGAATAACCTATTTTACTTGGTTAGCTTAATTTTAAGTATCACACGAAGTTCAAAAGAAGACAGACATTGTTCTTACTATGAACAGTAAATTTTCTCTTTTATGTGTTACAAGTTTTAATTTAGAACAATTTTAAAATTAAATAAAACTATACATTGACCTAATGATATAAAAACTATAATTTGTATTTTAAATAAACTATTGACAATCTATAAGTGTACTTTGTCGTTTTTATTGTTGTCAGAAAGAGAAACGTCTCGAACAATCTAGGGTGGGCCTTTACAAATGCGCAATTTGTCGAAAATGTCTCGTTTAGTCAAATAACATTTCAGGAATTTCTTACCTCGTACGTTTTAAAATGTGTGGAACTTGGTAGTTACGAGTGCAACATTAAAAGCTTACAACCTCCTAAGCACTGCGTTAAGTACCGAGCATCGGAGCCCGGAGGTTGATACATAAAAAAATAAAACTGAGCAAGTCACATGACTCATGCAACCTTGATAAAACTTTTCCCCCTTCTTAAAACAATTTACTTTGCTGAAAACGCACAGATTCTGTAAAGGCTAGGTTTTTGCTTTATTTAAAGAAGCTTATTGTTTAATAATTTAATAACCGGTCGCTTGATTTTTGTTTGTAATTCACTTTTTTTTTGGTATAAAATTCATTCTTGAAAGTGGTACAAAACCTATTTGTTTTTATACTTCCTCTCTTTTTTTTTTGTATTAAAAAATTTTAAGTTAATTTTGTTTTTAGTCCGTCATGTTTTTTTTTTATCGCGTGTTACAATGGAAAAAAATTCTGACTAAAACAGGATCGTAAAGATTAGCAATTTTTGTTTGCTCGGATCGCACTGCGAGGAAGCGGCGTTTGTGGATAGAACGATCTAGTCCTTCGTGGAATCTTGCGGTTACGTTCTCCCCTTCGACAGACATTGAACGATTTGTAAGTAGACAATTTAAAAAAAGAAATTATATCAAAAAGTTTACAACGGTTCGCACCCGTGGTTGAATTTGGTATTGTGGCTTGTCTAATTTTCAACGATTGTCTTTTGTTCGGGGAAAATCATTTTTCGAGGGTAATAAAAAAAAATACCAACGGGTCATGTTAGTAACACATTCTAGCAGTTAACTTTACAAAACAAATTGTTTAAATTTATTTATTTATTAAGCGACAACACTACTGTTTTAGTGAATAAGCTTTTAGTCAAATTTCTGATTGGCAAGTAGTTTTTTAGGTTATAAAGTCTGATACGTAAAGAGCTTACACTTACAACAAATTGAAATTTATTTTATCAGAAACAATGCCGTTTCGTACATTAGTCATTCCATGAAATATGATACTGCAGTAAATGTTCGATCTATAACTGTTTTTTTCCCCACTGCTTAACAAATTTTAATATTTTTGCTAGTATTCCATTACAACAATGTTACTAAGTTAAAACTTTCAACTTGCACAAACGGCACAAGTGGTGTCTATATTTCTTATGTATAAATTCTGAAGAATGTTTACGTTTATGAAATGTTTATGAGTAAACACCCACTGAAAAAACGTTTGCAGGGATATTTTGTTTTAAGTAAAATAATAAATTCTTAAAATAAATGTTGCAAATATGATTATTTGGAGAGTGTGAGATGTAGTCAGGTGTGATCTCCAAATAATCATTAACTAAAAGTTGCACGTATGCTAAAATTGCTTTGATTCCACCAGATCTTCTGGGTTTATCTAGTTCTTTTTTCCCCCTTAAATGTCTTATTTTCTATGTTGGATCGATGTCTTATGCATTAATATACAAGGTTATTTCGAGGTTGTGAGTTGTGGTCTGGTGTGACGTAGGTTTTAGAAAAACATCTTCTTTATTGTGCCAACGTTTCAATCTTTATTGAGATCGTCTTCAGAGCCTGGGATTTATAAACATTGTTTAAATCAAATGTAGAGTGTGAAAAAAAATGAATTTATATAATGGTAGAAATTTTAGACTCAATCAAAGTATTAGTACCTTACAAAGAACACAGTCCGTACAAATACTTTGATTGAGTCTAAAATTTCTACCATTATATAAACACTATTTTTTCAAATACTACATGTATTTATTAAATTTAAACAATATTTGTAAATCCCTCCAGAGGGTGATCAATATAAGGATTGAAACATTGGCACGATAAAGGAAATGTTTTTCTAAAACCACACCAGACTGCATCTCACTATCTTCAAATAATCATGACTAAAACCACATATTTTACGACGAAGAAAATGTTTTTCAAGACCTAAGTCATACCATACAATCTCCAAATAATCATTAACTGTCACTAAACACCTCTATTAACATGCAAGCTTGTTTGCATCATCGCTGATCATTTTTATCTGCCTATTCTCGCTAGCTTTATCTGTCAGATGGCAAATGGCTAATACGTAAGAGTGCCAAAGGAACGCTGTAGTTCAAAGTCTGGTATTAAAGATGAAAGCAAATTTACTTGCTACTGCCAAGTTTTTAACCTATTTTAAGGTCATTATCAAGTTGAAAATTTGGCAACAGCAACTAAATTTGCTTTCATCTTTAAGACCATACCTTGAGCCAAAGTGTTCAAAAGTGAAAAAGTAGTCGATACTTCTAATAGTGAAAACAGAAACTTCAAAGGTAACTAACGTTATGTTGGTCCTCAAGAAAATTTAAGATTCCTTGTAAAAACTGTCAATTTGTTTGGTGTATTTAAGGTTATTTTGGCCTGATATGACCTTAAAATACGATGAAAGCTTGGCACTTGGTCCTCCAGATCATACCTTGATCCAGAGGTGTTGTGTTTCTATCATATTTCTAATAAAAAATAAGACTGCTGAAGCGAGAGTGGCCAGAACAGGGTCAGGCTACAGGGCATCTTGCTGACTTTAGTCACTCTGACATGGTTAATTTTCACATAATGTAAATAAAACTTTACAATTTGGCACTTTTTCAATTTCATAACCTTTCATAGGATTTATTCTCTGTTTTTTGTTGATGTCAGTGTTCTATTTTTTTAATTGGATCATCCCTGATTTTGGATTTGACTGTTGCTAATTCAATAGTGTAAATTGCCCCATTGCGCCACCATCCCTAACCATGTTTCATCTGTGTTTGATGATGCTAAAAAAATTAAAAAAGAAATGTTTTGCAGATATTGAAAACCACTTCTGCTTTGTCTTCTTCACCTTTATATACATCATTTTTTTGAGTTAAAATGTTATTGTTAAGCATTTCAGTAACTGCAACGTCATTATTAAAACTAGCAAAGATCTCTAAGGGGATGGAATTTTCTTAATTTTGTGACAAGAGATGTCATCTGATGAGGGCTCGGTTTCATATTCCAGTTTCATGGCTGATATATTCTCCTTTTGGAAACTTGGAAGGAATTTTTTATTATCGTTGGAGTTGCCTTTTCCACACTTTTTTACTTTCATTGCACTAAGCAATGTGGTTTATCTTCAGCCAGTGGCATTGGGTGTATCAAACATAATCCTGGAAACTGGTCACAGTAGGTCCTTCCGGCGTCTCGTGACATGGAGCTCAGTCCATTCTTCTAAGTAAACCCTTACCATTTTATTTACATGTTTAATCAGGAGTTCAATACTAAAATGCGAATTATAAGATGTTTTGATGATCTTGAGGTGGAAAAAAAGTTCACCAAGGGGACTAATGCATTGGTTTTTATGATTTAATGAATTTTTTTTAAGGGATCAGCAGTTTGTTAAAATATACATTTAGATACGAAATATTGAGATTTTACTATATATATGTATAGGTTCTTCAATATGATGATGAACATTTAATGCTTGAAATCGTTGTATACAACAAAACTAAGTAGAACCATCATTTACAAAAAGTGAATATACATATTCACCCCAACTTCATCATTTATATTAACTTTAAAAATATTTGTGTAATATCTAATGACCGTTAATTAATGACTATTTAGAGATTGTCAGATCTGGTCTGGTGTGATGTAGGTTTAAACAAACATTTTATTTATTGTACTATGTTTCGAACTTTTTGAGATCATCTTCAGAAATCAAAGTGTGTTTTCTGTACAGTTATCATGGTTGTGTGTTGTTGGGGCACTGATCCAGAGCTATATTTTTTGTGCTGTGTTAAGGTTTTTTAACTTCCATCTGTTTGCATATTCTGCTGATTTTCTCACAGATGCCTGGATCATCAGACTCTTACAGAGAGAATATAGAGAACAAGATCAAATTACAGGTCCACCTCACACACTTTGTTGTTCCAACATAAATTGCTAAATAAAGTAAAAGCCTTTTAACAAATACAGCTCATGTTTACTGTGTTAAGATTTCATTGGATAATGGTTTTTCTTCCAGTTTTTTTCTTTATTAGGGATAATTCTAGGTGCTGTGTCAATGTCAATGTTAATTCTGCTTGCTTGATCATCCTTGATCATTTTTGTCAGCTTGGTTCAAATTGTAGACCTACAACCATACCATTCTATTTTCAACTGTTAGGTTTGGTAGTTATGCAAGTATTTTTGTATTTTTCTTTTCATTTGGTAGAACTTATTCTTTGTTCCATGGTTTTTGTAATGTGTTAATTTGCAAGCTTGAATTTTCAAATTTAAAGAAACTGCATTAAATTTTAATTTTTCTTTTCTTAATGAGCTGTTTTTCATATATTTAACTTCATTGTTTCTAATTAAAAATTTTGATTGTATATTATTCAGCTAAGTATGCCCAAAGTATTTCTTTTGATAAAATAATGAACATCGCTAATCAATTCCCTCAACCGATTTTTTTCCTTTTAATTTAAATACATAGTTTTGTTAAACAAGTTCACTCTTTTCACTATTTACTCCGGTTCCAGCAATCAATATTTTTCTTAATTGGGTTGATTTTTATTTTATATATACACATTGTAGGGTAACTGCGTAATATGTATCAGGATAATAAACCACTGAATATTATATTCTTATTGAATATTTATATCTTTATTTACACGATTCCAAACACAATTACACAATACAACTCTCCTAAAACCCATGGCGCACTGTCTTTTGTCTCCCCCTTTCGCTTTTTTCCTTTCAGTCCTTCCAACCCTGAGGAGTGGAGCCTTCTCCAGACTATCTCTCTTTCCTTGAGTTGGGGTACCTTTCAATATATATATTACATATTTAAAAAAATGAATATATATTTTTTTACATACTTAATCAACATTTTTGTTATTGTTTTGTAATATTATTTATATAATATTTTAAATATTGCATAATAATTTACAATAACAATGATTAATGTGATTGTGTTTTATGTTTATTTATACAAAACATTCTTTTTTTGTTTAGTGGTTGGTGTTATAATTATTGTTTAATACTTGAGTGATTTTTTCCCTCTTATTTTCTTATTTTGCTTTATGTATTGTTATGTTTTATATATTTGTGCATTTAAACATTTTTTTAATTAGATTAATTCCTTAAATTTTTTTTTATAATATATATTACATTCAACAATCTTGTTGCTGAGTCTTGTTTGCTTATTATAGTGGTTTTAATTTTGCTGTCACCAGTGTTTTGTCTTTTGTGCTATATTATGGACAGACCAACTGAAAATCAAAAGTCAAATGCGGGATTGCGTGAAATTGACAAAGCTAGGAATGTCAGACATGTAAAGCTATTTACCGCATCCTGAGTTCAGCACCATTTCATCTAACGATAAGTTTTTAAATAATGTAAATAAACTATACACTATACAACTGAATTATATGTTTAGCATTGGGATTTCTTAAGTATATAGTTTTGCAACAAGTTTTTTTTTTTTTGTTTGCTTTTAATTTGTTAGACTTATTATGCTGTTTTGTGCTGATTGCTTTTTGATAAATCAATTTATTGAGGTAGCTTTAAAGCCTTGGTCATATCGTTGATCAGATTGGTACCTTTGTGCTTTTTGTATAGTTATAGCACTATCAAGTCATCAGACTTTTACACTACTCATTTATTTAATTTTTTTATCCTAGAATTTTTTTCCTTATTAAGCCTTCACAGTTGCATATATTTAAAATGTACTCCCGTTATTTTCAAATACTACCGATTTGACAATTGCTCTTTTTTTTTTTTATATATATTGGAACTTATTCTAGTGATAATTTTAATTTCTTCTTTTATTTCTCTTGTGGTAATCTTGATTTGCCAGTATTAAGTAATCCTGGATGATTTAAAAGTAAGCATTGGCACGACCCCACTCGACATAAACAACAACAACCAATTTTGGTGTATGGTAGAAAAATGAAATTAATGGCTAAGATCCTTTGAGGGACAATGGTGATGGCATTTCAAACTTTAGTTGGACTAAACTGGCTTTTCATCTAATACTAACCACCATATTATTGATAGCATGTTTATAATTGACTATTTTATGCCATATTTATTTTTAACGTTAACAGGGAGGTTAAAAAAAGTCATGAAATATGTTTAATGTTACACCTTGCTTTTTGATTTTTAATGTTACATATGATTATGGGGTAAAAACAAGGCAATTGATCTTCGCCATCATTCTGCTATCAAGTAATGTAAACATACTTTAAAAATGTATTACAAAATTGCATTTGGATTGCATAAAATGATAAAATATGTATTAAACTAGGAATAATATAATTTAATATCTTATTGTTGTCTTTTACCAGCTGATATAAAATCCTGGTATTATAGGCAAAAAAATCATGAGACAAGGAACTTACACGACACATTTTTTTTTAAATCGCACGAATTAATTAGAGTCAATTTTTTTGAATATTTTTTTATTTGGACCTTCGCTCCCTTCGGCTGATTATTTTAAGAAATTGCTTGGAAATTAGTAAGTAGAATGGATTAGATTTTATGTTTATTTTTTTAATTTAAAATAATGAGTCAGGTGTTTGAGTCTTTCTATCGATAATGCAAGGTTTTATGTTATCACTACTTTCATTGAAGCTACAAATCCCTCGTTCTTAGGTTAGTCAGTGTCTCTTTTTTTTGCCCTTAATGTGATAAGTTAACAAATGTGCGAAACTTCACTGACTATTCTAATGACTCGGATATCACTTTGGTTGCGTTAAATCTCCAGTTGTGCAGTGTTAGCTTTGAAAGTGTTTCGTTTGTTCTGAAGAGCCTCCTGATTTTACATTCAGAGTATTAGATTAATACCATGTGCAATGGTATTTACTAGGTACATGTAAATAAGCAAAGTGTATTTGGAAATTTGAAGGACCTGTATGATCTTGAACTATTTTCTAAAAAAAATACAATAATAATGATAATAATAATTTGATGATTACTTTTTTGTGAATTTATTCGATAACAATAATTGTAAAATTACATAGATCAAATGTACCAAATAAAAGAAAGGAACGGGTTGTATGATCCTAAGATACAGACATATGTTTTTTTTATTGCTATTACTAAAAATATCTCAATTTTACAATTGTTCCTTGCTACTTTATAGTTAATTAATAGAAAAAGTCAGTTAACTTATATTTGTATGGACAGAAAGACATAAGGGCTTAATGGGCAAGTTGGCCAGAGATGTTTTAAGTCTTTAAAAGCCCCAGATATGCTGCTAAGATGTTAATGGTAGTTTTACACAAGCCATGTTCAGGCAAAAAATGTCAGAGCCAACATAATTTATAAGGTTTGGATTTGGAATTATATAAGCTCAAATTGTGCATGTACATATACACATATGCGCACAGTTGAGTGTATCATTTCTCACAAGTCCATTGGAAATTCCAGCTTTTATGATTTACAGTAAATTACTGGAAGACCAGATGCACCAGGTGTTAGCATTCCAGAGGCAGACCTTGGTCTTATCCGTCCAACCATTGGGGTTGGTCTTAGGGTGCTGTACACTGCTAGATCAGATCAGCACCCATTGCATTCAGTTCCTAGATCCAAATCCATTCACACTCATTCATTCTTGTATACATTCTTTCTTATTTACAAAACATCACTCAGTTTAGGGTGGTGGAGCAATCGAGATTCCTCCCTCACTCTTTATTCCTATTATGTAACTAACATAATTGGGGGTCGCTGGAGACTCAGTATTTACGCTAACATACTTTAATTAACTCTCAACAGTTGCTAGGGACAAACTGGACTAAATACAATATTTCCTCCAAATAGTATACGTTTCAAACAGTTTTATTATTTTTTTTATATACAAATATACTTAAATTTGTATTTTACTAAACAATGAACAACCTTGAAGAAAATAATTCTGTTTAGTGAAGAATGTCTGATAATATTAATAGCTGAACTACAACATAAAATTTGCTCGTGTCGTTTTATTTTTAGTCCGTCCCATTATAATAATAATATAAACCGTCATTAATTAGGAGAAAAGCCTGAACAGACGGTTTTCCCTCTGGTTTTATAATAAGAATAACTTTGAATTATAACATGGGACTGAAAAAGAGAAGGTGTTTTCTCTTTCTTCTCACAGTATTTGTAATTCTGTTCACCTCGTCTTTGAGAGTGAATATTTCTGTTTTAACGTGTAAATCTCTTGAGCTGTGCTGTATTACTTTTCCACTTATTAAAGAAGTCCATCTCCCAAGGATATTTTATTGTCGGAGTTATAGGAGCGTTTTCCTTGGGAAATGTTTTAATTTTAAATCATCCGTACCCTCAAGGGAGCCCGAGCAATTTTATGTTGAATTGCAAAATCCTGGCTTTGCTCTGGGAAAACGTCGAAATAAATAGCAGCTGCTAAGCCGGGCTTGATCTCACAAGTCAGACTGGAAGTCATTTTTTTTCTTTTTTGCCACTTGTTTGTTTTCGTTAATTTCAATATTTCCACTCATTTCTTCAATTCGTGTTACAAGTTTGAAACTATTATACTATAACTAGGCATAATGGACGAATCGATCTATAATTTACATTTTCACCCTGAATGCTTTTACGGTTTAAAATTGGAAAACGGGACCGGTGCAGTTTAACAATCACCGACTTGCCTTCTCTGGCCTACTTTTCCTGGAAAAAAACCGCGTTTGGATTATTCACGCTGCCTTCCTGGTGGTCTGTTGGAAAGAGGTTGATTATAGAATCAATTACACGTTAATCACGAATATATGGTGCGCAAATAAATTTATTACCTCATTTGTACAAACTTGACTGTATTGTTTACCACACTTCTTTTGTACATATTAAATTTACACCTTGCCAAAAATGGGATTTTATCTAATTGCTATTTGTTCAAAACGTGTTTATTATTCCGAAAAAATAGCACAATGAATTTTAGATAACTTTTATGTTAGTGGGACAATCCATAATATTTGTTTGAATTGTCCTTTGTTCTGTGGGATAATGCTGAACTGAAAGATAGGTACTGTCTTTTTGTTTTTGTAGTACGTTGTTAAAAAAAATTTAGTTCCTGCTGTACTACAACATTTTTTTGTCACAGACGCATATATCTGCTTCCATAGTTTTCCTCGCTGTTATTAATTTTTGCGTTTTTCATCATTTTCGTTTTACATTCATCCTTAAGCTGTGATTTTACGGTTGTTACAGGTACGGGTAAAATGGTTGTTTTTCAAAAATACCCATTGATTTTTTAAAGTTTATTTCCGATAACAGTTGGCAGCCAATAGGTTTTTTTCCCCTAGAAAGAAAACGAGGCGCCAGTCGTAAACATTAACGTTAGTTCATAGAAAAAGAACAATAGAAGCAATTAAGGTCCGATGTACCTTTTTCAAATTCACCAGTTTAATGATTGATTGAGTGATTTTGTTTGTTGACGTAGGTTTAACGTACAATATGATGATTAATTAAAAATGACTAAGTTAAATTTGGGAGAGAAAATCTGTTCATGATGATGAGGAAGAAGATCCAATAAGGGTCACAGTCTGTTTTATGTCATTTTCCAACTTTCGACATATGCTATGTTTAGGACCTGTTTTTATTTTCAGATATTATAAAATACGTGTAAATAAATAAATTCAATATTATAAATAAATTAGTGACCGTTAATCGATAATTATTTAGAAATCGTGAGATGCGGTCTGGTGTGATGTGGGGTTTTGAAAAAACGCAATTACACAGAAGACAAACACTTTGAGCCATGAAGATGATCTCAATAAAGATCGAAATGCACGGTAAAGAAAATGATTTTTTGAAACCTTCATCACACCAGATCGCATCTCACGATTTCTAAATAATTATAAAATACATTAAAATCTATTTGTTAATAAAAACACGCCCTGAAAAGCACATTATATAGTGTGATTCATTACTGGTGCAACAAAATTTGTCATCTTGTGGTACACCTCAATGCAACAAAAAAATGTCTTATGAACTATGTACCTTCCGATTTTCAACCCTTTCGTAGATATTCAACATTTTATGTCTGTGTTTTTTTCCCCAAAGTATGTACGGTTTTCGCCTTTAGTTAGCTTTTGAACTAATCATCTTTCGGGAAATCCAAAATGCAATGAAAAGGGCGTTAAATTGCCTTTCACCCTTCCAGGACTTTCACTTTAATTTTTGGTAAAAAGATAAAATATTTTTCAAAAACTGGTAAATCTAAAATTTGTATGAAACAACTTAATTTGCAGCCTCTTTAGAAAATTTTACGGTATAGCTCGGCAAATTTCATAACATTTAGCTTGTTTCATAAGATTTCTCCTTCTTTTTAATCGAATCGGACCAAAAACAGAAAATGATAATAAACATAGCGAATAACGAAAACAGAAAAATGTACTAAATAACTGCACTAAACACAGACAAAATAAAAACTAAAGCATTACAGAATTGTGGGCCATCGGTGGCCTGAGGTTTTATATGACCTCTGCTGTTGCGAACCATCGTAAAAAAAAATTACAGAAGTCGTAAAACACAAATTCGTACGAATTTTTTTGTTGCATGTAAGATATAGAAGCACCTTGTGCGGACTTATTCGTACGAGTAGTGAATCACCCTGTACAATGTCTTCTTCAGGGCCTGTTTTGGGTCTTCTCATCATTTTTGAAAATGATTTTTATTTTTTCTCAAGTGTGAACATTAATTTGCCCAGGTTTATGCTCATGAATTTATCGTGGCCTGCGAGTTCTAGTAAATATGCCGGTTAATTATTTATTGTAGTATCGGTTTGGCCCGAGTTTTGTCGGCACCCTCGTTCCGCCTGTTCTCGCCATTTTGCCTTTTTTATAGATGTGCTCAGAAGGCAAAACCGAATCTTTGACCTTTGTTGTACAGTTTAATCTCAAATTTGAAGGACATATTCTGTTGTGTACGATCATCAGCCACCTTTTGCTGAATACGTATTTGATCCGTGATCTCTCCTCGGAGTTCGACTCTTTTAAACCACGCCCTGCCACGAATGAGTCATTTCTTGGGAATCTGATTCTTTAGACATATCGCCTCTCTCTTGTGTCGCCCTGTCGGCTCCAATTTACAGTTTTACATTGTTTTGGACTTGGAAAAAGCCCGATATTAAATTGACACCCCCTTTTTTATCCAAAACTTGCCCTTACTCACAAGGACAAATTGAAAACAGTCCTTTGCTTTATTAAATCCGTTTAGTCGAGAAAATTTATTGACCCTTTCCCTTTTATACATTCGTTTTTGACAAATGTGCTAATAAATTCGACCTTCGGAGTGACGGCAGTGAATTTCAGTAGAGCAAAAAAAAATCTGGCCTCAAATTCTCAAATGGTCTGCTTTTTTAAATTTTTAACAATCTCTTTCTTCTTTTCGGATTTCGAATGAAAGCTTTGAAATATCAGACCGTATTTGAATCGCCTTGCGGTTATGACTTACGAATAAAAAGGCAAATGAAAATGATAACTGCCATTTATTTAGTTATAGATAACATTCAAACTAAATAGTCTCAAAACAACTCCCAATTAAATTTTACCCAAGGGTTATAAACTTAACAAACAGGATTCTAAATAAAGGGTTAAAATTTGTCCAAAAACAGAGCTAAAAACAACGAAACTACTACCCCTTGATTCTTCGGTTGATTGTCGTAAAATAAATAAAAATATAAATATGTGCTGAAGCAATAAAACTAAACTTGAAAAATCTAAACGTCACATGATATTTAGTTAGGTGTTTTGGTAAAAAGTTGTAACAACGTTATTTTAAAAGCCGATAAGGATATACATAGTATAGTTATCAATGAACACCAAAAATATGTTTCTGAAGTTGAACAATTCCTAAACATTAACGTTTGTAAAGAAATTAAAAAAAGACCCCACCTTAAAATTAAAAACTAGACTTCAAGCAACTATAAAAAATACTGTCTTTCTATTCTCAAATTGCGGGTAAAACTTATATAAATGAACCCGAAATCCTTAAGAAAACGAACCCATAAGACCAGAAAGTCTAATGATAACAATAGATAAAATAATTAAAACCCATACCAATTTCGGTATTAACTATTCCTTAGAATTGATTAAACAGTAAGGACATAACACCTAACAACTGTGCTTCAGTGTCATTTGTTGTTGGTAATTTATTAAATTCATTACATGTTGTGTTCTGATTAACCAAATAACTTCTTTCAATTAATTAATTTTTATGTAAGGTATCGTTTGAGAAAGGTAGATTGAGATGGGAAGTTGCTGTCCGAGTGGATCGAAGCCGTGATAGCTCACGTGGTTAGAGAGCGGCGTATTGAGCCGAAGGTCGTGGGTTCGAATCCCGCTCGTAACACTAGCTTTTTCATATTAGTCAATACCTTAAATAAAGATTTATTAATTGTTAGTAATTTATTTGCAAACATCCCTGTTAAAGAATGTACTAAACTAATAAAACAAAAACATAGGGAGAATTTTGATAAAAATGTAATAATATAATTATTATAAATTTAATAATAAATTTTATGAAATGAAAAGGTTATCAAAAGGGCTCATGTTCATGTGTGTTACTTTGAAAAAATCTTTTCAAATCAAATTAATTAAAACAGACCTTTTTTTTCGAGATGTACAATATTTTATATTGTCGGGGACACTAGAGGTTCGAAAAGAATTCCTCCACCGACACCATGATTCCAGCAGACTATTCCCCTCGCCCATGAACCCGAATGGGCTGGATGGATTCATTTGGCTTAAAGATGATATGTTCCAACTCCCATTATCCCCTGCTAACCATTAAAAATAATTACAATCGACCAAATGTAAAGACCATTTAAATGAAACAAAACAAAAATCCAATTAGATTTAAATTTAAATATAACAGTGTTACGCGGTTTCAACAAAGAGAAGGGGATCAATTTTGGTTGGAAATTTGAAAAAATAAACATTAATCCATTTTACGTTTTCGTAGTCAATTGATTAACATACTTCCTTTCATTCAATTAATTATTCTTTCTAAGGTCTCGGTTGAGATAAAAAAAGTGTCACGAGCTGGGTTAGAACCCACGACCTTCCGCTAAATACGCCACTATTTACTTACCACTTTTATTTTCAAGATTGCTCAAGTGGTTGAGTAGCGGCGTATTTAGCCGAAGGTCGTGAGTTCGAATCCCGCTCGTGACACTGACTGTTTTATCTCAACCGAGACCTTAGAAAGAATAATTAATTGATAAAATTAAACGTGTAGACAAATGCACAAATATCATGTCGGAGATGTGCCTATAATTTTTTTCAACCTGATGATGAGCTTTTAATGGTTGAAATATAAAAGCAATTTGTTACTTTTTTACCTTAAATAAAAGTATTGAATAAACTAGAGACTTTTATTGGCATTTTGCTTATTAACGGACAATACATTTTAGAATGTTTTAGAATAATTTGAGAATAAAACAAAAATTCGCAAAAGAAAGAAACGTTTTCACAATAGGCCCTTCAGTTTTGAAGAATTCATCGTTATTTTATAAGCCTTTTAGAAATAATTAAGAAACATAAAATGCCGATGATTCTCGACTTTCTTATTGCAAGGTAAACCATCGATTTGCCGATAATTTTTGTACTTGTCGGTGGGAAATATCTCCTCAAACATCCACAAGGTCGATTCGTTGTATTTAATTTGACCAATACTGTTATGAAACTGTACTATCAAAAGGCTTGATAATTTGTCAGATCTTATCGCTTTATTTGGTTAGAAAAAATGGACAAGAAAAGAAGAAAACAGAAACGTACAGGGAGAAGATGTGACTCATCAATCGGGGTCAACAAAATATTCAAGACACGAGCCACAATTGACGTTGACAGTGACATTGACTCGGCTGCTGCCGATTTAAAAACTATATGTACACTGCTGCCGGTTCAAAAATATCTACAACTGTCTTTTGGTAAAATAAACAATATTTTCCTCAATATTCGTGTAAAAATTAATTTCCAAATTTTTGGTCTTGATTGAGTTCAGTTTGTTTTGATTGGAAATTACATTAAAAATGTATTTCAAGATTTGAAGCTTAAAGCCCATGTGTGTACTTCATTTTTTAAGTACATCACATTTTTTAATAGATTTTCCTAATCCATTGCTGTTTTATCTTAAGTTTATGCCAGTCATTGAAACATTTGAAGTGAAATAATGCAAAAAGAAACAATAAATATTACATTTTCAAAATGATTATATCAGCGGAAAATGTGATCCCATTTGAAAAGTATGCCAAGTGAATTTGGAACCCCGGGTACTGGAGGAAATAAATTATAGCCCCGGGGGGGGGGGGGTTGCTTCTGAACTATCGGGATCCGAACTATTTTTCGTACAAAATGTAAAATTCCCACTCTAATTTTGCGTTTCAGAACTTTTGAATATTTTTTTTTCTTCGTCTGTCTGTGGTCAATTCCTAGTTACTCCGAAACTGATACTAATATTCATGCAATTCTCAGAAATTGTGCGAGTTGGTTTCTAGATGATCCCCCTATGAATTTTATAACGGATTAACATACGGGCATACCAAAAGGGAGAAAGATAGACTGCCCACCCATTTGGCAGACGTTTCTTGTCTTCTTTGTTAGTCTTTGTTGACCCACTAACGAGTACTAAAATATTATTTATTTGAAAACAAATTCAATTTTTTGTAAGCAATACGTTTAAATTTTTAAATATTTGTTTAATGTATTTTGCAAAACAGTTTAGTGGCTTTTACGCAATTTGATTTTGAATTGTTTACTCTTTTATTTCTTTTTGTAGGACATATTTCAGAAAAGAAAGAGGAGAAGGATATTCATTTTGTAAAAGAAGTTTTGTTACGAAATAAGTTGTACGGTAATACGGCCAAAAAGAAGGGTCCACAATTTAAACGTAAATTTAATTTTTTCGCATTTATTTAAAAGAAAATTGTATCAATATTATTCTTTTGATGTAAGGTCTTGGTTGAGATGGAAAAGTCAGTGTCACGAGCGGGATTCGAACCCACGACCTTCGGTGAATACGTCGCTATTCTACCATTTGAGCTAGCAGTAGGTTGAGATGGAGAGTTGGTGTCCGAGTGGATCTAAGTCACGATAGCTCAGGTGGTAGAACAGCTGCGTATTTAGCCGAAGGTCGTGGGTTCCAATCCCGCTCGTGACACTGATTTTTCCATCTCAACCAAGACCTTAAATCAAAAGAGTAATTAACAAAAAGAAGTAACTTGGTCAATTGACCCTAAAACATAATTAAATATATCGGTTGTTGGAGTTTTACCGACGCGAATCCGCGATGACGAACCGTGTCAACGATAACAATAGGAACAGGCCAATTTTGATCCGACTCCTTTCAAAATAAATTTATTCCCAGAATGAAATACCACCGATAACAATTGTTCAAGTTTCTGGCCGTTTTCCCAGGCTGTGAAAATAATTAGAAACCGCCTCGTGAAAATTTACGCCGTAAGTATTTTTAAGTTTAACGACCCCTGGGCTTTGTTTGTTCTGAATTTCCGCGACACAGATGCAATCGAGGTTTTTTCTTCTTCTTCTATTGGTGCTTTTTGCTATTTTATTACTTCATTACCGACCGAGATGCCGATGCTAATGTTATTAGCTAGGGTTTTAAACCTAATTTGGTATCAGATAATTGATAAGCTATTCGCCTGATAGTGGATTGTTCTAGAAATTAATATTGTAACATGATTAAGTAAAAAGTGAAGACGGTTACGAATTTTTAACCGCTAACATTGAAATACGTAGATTCATTTCGAAATAAACGCAAGGCCAGTTTTACTTGGCAATGCTTAGTTTTCAGTTCGGATTTATCAAATCGATTCATAAAACATTCAAAATTATTTTCTCTTTTCTATTAATAATCTCTGAAGTGGAAAAGGATAAACAAAACATTATACATTATCCCAAAACATATAGGGGAAATTTTTTTAAAATTTTTTATCTTCTTTAGGCCTTAATCTTACATGGCGCAATATTAAAATATATCTCAATTAGTTATTCTTTTTATGTAAGGTCTTGGCTGGGATGGAAAAGTTAGTGTCACGAGCGGGATTCGAACCCACGATCTTCGGCTGGGTTCAAATCCTCTCTCTCCTTTTCATCTAAACCAAGACTTTATATAAACATTAATGGATTAGTTTAAAAAATACTCTGAGAAACAGTGAAGGGAGTTTGTAATATCCAAAGTTAGGTTTTTTGAGATAGTAAATATTGTTTGTTTTTATTATTTTTTTGTTTGTGTCCTGTGTCGTCTTAGCATTATTATACGATATGGGAGACATTACTTTCCTTTGAAGTTTTGAAATAAATGAACAGAACAATAGCTCTTCATTTTTTACTATCTTAAAACTCTTAATATGACTAAAATTAAAAAAAAAACTTTCTGCAAATTGACAATCAAACAAATCAAACCCGAAGAGAAAAGATGTCTTTCTTTTTGAACGGTGGATTTTTATATATTTTAAGGTCATGAGTCTTAGAAATGTATATAATTAGACGTAAGACGGTGCGACCACCGTCCTTGGACCGAGCCAACGGCCTCAAAGGTTGAAGACTTTACAGGGCAAAAACTTCACAGAATTCCCCTTTAGATATAAAACGACGGATGATGAAGCAAGCAACGGGGTGGGGCGGACGGACGGAATGAACTCTTCACCAGGACGTGACCCTTGCTTCTCCTTCCGGCGTGTGTCTACCCTTCTATGAACATGCGCCGTCAAAGCGAAAAAATGAATTTAAAACAAAACTCGGACTAGTTGTGATACCTATATTTAAACACAGAAAGGATTATGTATTATAAGAGAAATTTAAATAAGAATTGATAGATATTCGGCCCTTTGCTTAGAACAAACGATTAAATAGCTTGGCTACATGCCTATAAAATTTGACCTTATATCTACATAAGCAATTCCTATATTATTTCAAATTCTTCCTTTCGACTATTTTATGCTAGATTTGTTACCATAACCTTATTTACAGTAGTACTGCAGTACCTAACAGTTTTGCCTTAAAAAATTTTCAACCATGTTTTCGTCTTTTGTATAAAAAGTAATATGATGTTTGTTGATCGATCTGCAGACAATCTACGTAGGGTTCCGATCTTGGTGGAGGTCATTATACAGGTGAAAAAAGGAAGATTAATTGCTAGGTTCATCAAGCTTTTGGCACCTTATAACATGGAAATCTTTTTCTTCATTCTTGGGAAAGCTCTGATGATGCAACTATAAGGTGCTCGAAAGCATGGTCAACCGAGCAATTAGTCTTCTTTTTTCAACTGTCTAATGACCTGTACGAAGATTGGAACCGTACATAAAAAGTAATGTTTCACTTTCTCCTGGTGGCAGGTATTGTTTTACTAGTTGATATCTCCCTGCCTAGTCTTCTACCTTCGGATTAGTTATCACACAAATGGTTCTCATCTTGTTAAATTAGTCGAGAAAGTTTTTTGATGTAGGTGTGCTATTTCTGAACGAACAGCACACACCGTCCTGAGGTCTGTTGACCGGTGGGTAAGTGCGATTTTTTCTACTCTTTTTAGGTTAGGCTTAGCACCTAGTTCCTTGTAATAGAAATGAGTAAAAAGGACTAAAAAAGAAAAGATGAAAAAATTGCTTAAAGCAGGTCAAAACTTAAAGATTTTCAATAAGATACATTTGAGTAGATTAGTGATTCCCTTTTTGACTCATCTTTACGATTAATCTTCCTAGACATGTTAGCATAATTTTGAAAGATGTACTCGATGCCAATCCTCTGGTTTTGGTAACAAAAAACACCTTACCACATTTCAAGCTTGCATTGTACAAAAAATTTTATTTCAAGCAAAGATGAGATATGTGGAAGTTTTATTTTATCCATGTTTTTGTTGTTTTGAAGTTTTTTACTTACTGTCCTATACGTCAGTACCCGATGTGTTCCTCTTTTCTAATACGCGTGCCCCTAAATTGCAGGGACTTGTACACCAAAGAATTAGGTTCTGAATGTTTTATGATATGATCCTGCCATACTAAAAGCCTGAGTTATAAAATTGCTTATTTAAACGTTCCTCCTGAGAGCTAGTTTAAAGTTATTAGTTAAGCAGCGGCGATAGGATACAACCCGGCCTTACACCTTCATTTATTTCATCGTTTGAATGTTAAATCCTTACATAAACCTTTTATTGTGTATGTGAATGAACATGCAATTGGTTCGTTACCGTTCATTTTGGTCTGCTTATTCACGGTAGGGATTGGGGTTGGTCGGTCAAACGCGTTTCGGCATTTCGCCATCTTCACCGTTGGGTGAAGGGATTTTTGTACATAACATGATATTTATTGGAAAAACCATTTACAATGGATGAAAACGTTTTTCTCTCAATCAAAGATTAGTTATTCCACATATGAGGTAGCGTGAATGGGCAAGGTCAGGGCTGCGCGTGGACGTTCCATTTTGTTCGTTTTGCATTTTCGATGTCTGTTCGGACAAAAATTTTCATTCAGTTCACTACGGTAGTTTGAATTAATTTTCATGGAAAAACCGCCACCCCCGACGACAACTTTTTCCATGTTGAGCTAATCTGGAAAAATTTTCCTTTTCCTATCTTGTGTAGGTGGCTGTCGATAATTGACTGTGACAAACCTGGTTCGCTTGGTTGTTGGTTTGTCTCGAATCGACCTCAATCCCGTCTCCTAAACCCTCGCCGTTAACAACAGATGGTCGTTCACAACCTTGATCCCTTTACAGGCTTCTATCGCCACTTTTGAACTTTTCAAGCCACCTCCGCTAAGTTCGATCGTTGGGTACTACCTCCTACTCATTCCTATATCATCTAAAAACCTCTTACGGTTTCCCTTAGGAGGATTTCTACTATGTTGTACATCAACCAACAGAAATCAACTATAGAAATAAATAACAGTACAACCACCCAAAGGGTTTCCATCATCTTCCGAAGAAAACGTTGTACATACCATATAGTTTAAAAACAATATAAAACAGGTTTAGTTATACTACAATTACAGTGTAATAGTACGTATCCAAGAATTGGGAAAGACTTGTTATCTCACGTTATAAAATATATGGTAATTATATTATCAAATTTACCCATATTGCATAAGGCATATTGCCTTCTTATTTTCAGTTAGTTTCTTTGTTGAGGATAAATTGTATGTTTTTCCTTTGGTAAAATTATTATAATTTACCCTTCCGCCGCCAAACCTTGTATCATTTCGGAGATATGACAATCAAATATAAAATGATTGTATTAAGATATTATTATTTGCACAATTCCTTTACCATTGACCAGCGACAGTAAACGTTATGATATCTACAACGACCTTTGTTCGGTTTTCGTTGTCGTGTAACGTTCTCAGGGCCGTTACTGAGTAAAATTATGCCACACCGGACTTGGTAGTTAAAAAAAAAGAAAAAAGAACACGATTAAAAGTACTTAGGAGGTCAATCATCCCGCTTTTAGTTTTGGTCGGTTTAATTTTCTGATGGATTTTGTCTTCAATCTCTCGTGCAATAATATAAAAAATTCTCTTGTGAGATTACTAGCTCATCGAAACATTTACGAAGTTAAACCACATTGGTTGTACATAAAGCCAGTCTCTGTCAGTGGTGATGTCGCTTGACACAAAATTTGCGAAGGGAATCAGCTAAATTGTTATTTCTTTTCATAATAAGATAAGGCAGAAATGTGACAAGCCCAATGGCATTTGGGTGAAGTCCCGACAAATCTTGAACATTTCTAAGCGTTCTGATCACCCGGCTTTGCAACTACGTGGGACGACAATATCTCATTCTTGAAAGTAGCAATTACATCCTAATCATGAGGTCTTTTATTTGAAGATCATCGTTCAGAGTGACATAAAATTTAATTGTAGGTGAAGCCATTTTCCCCCCAAATACTTACCTGGTTGTTACTACAGCCATGTAAAAATAACTCCTTTAATGTGGGTGTTTGATGAGAGCATTGTTAAATCTGTATAGAAAGGCGTTGAGAACACCCAATTTATTCTGTGTTTGTTATGCCTTATTTTTCTGCCCTGTGGTTTTATTCAATCATGTCATATCCTGCCATATCGATATTAATATTCTTTTTCATCACTTTTTCATAATCTGTTGCATGCTCCCAATAATTTATTGGCTGATCGGAAAAACGTCGGTTTTGTTCACCTTGAGCCTAGGCAAACATCTGAAAATAACCGTTTAGCTCTTTTTTACCTTCAGAAACGTGTGCCGGTGTGGTTTATCTATCTAAATTCAAAAATTTCACTTGTCTTGCTTGATAATAAGAATGTCTTAATATTGGGTTGTCCGGAAAATAATGCAGGATTTTGGTATTAAACAAAAAAAAAAGAAACTAGTTACTTTAAAGCAATGTTCTTTAATCAAAATAATTTCCCATACTCTCAATACATTTCTCCCAACGTGTTGGCAACTTATTAATTCCGTCTGAGTAGAATTCAGAATTTTTAGAATTGATAAAGTCAATAAATGCATTTTCCAGTTCCGTTTGATTTTTGAATATTATGTGTTGTAAGTAGTGGTCCAGGTGTCTAAAAAAACGGTAGTCAGTAGGCGAGAGGTCCGGAGAGTAGGGTGGGTGAGGCAAAGTTTCATAGCCAAGCTCCAATAATTTTTGTGACGTTACACGTGACACATGTGGAGTGTGGAACCCAATTTTCGAGTTTTTTCACTTTTCCAATCGCCTTGAGGTGGTCAGCGACGGTCGTTTTACTGACTTTGAGTTGCTCTGCAAGTTCTCGAACAGTTGTTTTGGGGTTTTCTTCCACCACTGATCGCAGAACATCATCATTAAGAGAGGAAGGCCTTCCACGACCTTCTTCATCTTCAAGGCTGAAATCTCCCTCCCGAAATTTTTTAAACCACCTTTGCACAGTGCACTCATTAACACAACCCTCGCCCCAGACTTGGTTAATGTTTCTAGCCGTTTGGGCTCCGCTTCGGCCGAGTTTAAACTCGTAAAAGAAAATCGTACGAAATTCTCGCTTTGACATTATAAGGATGACTGAATTATTTCCAAGTAGCGGAATGCTACAGAGGTAAACAAACAATATCATTTGGAAGAGGATTAATAAGTGTTGACATTCATACAAATGAGTAATCCTGTAGACGTAAACAGAATATTTTATATAGATTTTTTTTAATGAAAACTTAAAATCCTGCATTATTTTCCGGACAACCCAATAGTAAAGAGCTTTTGTTTCAGTAGTTTATGCTGGCGGAAAGCAGGAATCCAGTAATGTAGTAATTCAAGATTATATTTATTTGAATTATTTGAAATTATTATTATTTTTTTTTTTTTGTTGGAAACGTTAACTTTTAAACCATTTTTCATCGGACCATAGATCCACGAACATTCATTTTTTTGTGCGGTGTTTACATTCCGATGGTTATTCGGTGATCGTGAGATGCGCTCTGGTGTGTCGTTGGTTTTATAAAAATATTTTATTTATCGTGCCAACGTTTCGGTCTTTATTGAGATCATCTTCAGAACTCAAAGTATTTGTTTAATTGTGCCAATCTTGTGTGCTGTGTTGGGAGTGCCACTGAGATCTGCTGTTTTATGTTCGTATGATATAAACATATAAAAGCAATATCTCACTGGCGCTCTCAACACGACACACAAGAACGGCAGAATTACGTAGAAAACGAACACTTTGAGCTCTGAAGATGGTCTCAATGAAGATCGAAACGTTGGCACGATCAAGGAAATGTTTTAAGTAAACCTTCGTCACACCAGACCTCATCTCACGATCTCCGAATAATCATTCTTTTTTTTATTGGATTGTGAACCAAATTTGGAAAATGTGGATTTAGAAATGATAATCATTGTTCCTATATTGAGATGAATCGGATAAACCAACCTTTAGGATTGTAATTTCTCTGGCTATTCCCACTTCGTAAGATTTAATATACACTCCGGGACGATGATTTTTGTGTTGGGTCGGTAGTCCATGTTACCCTTACTCCCCCTTCGTCACGAAGTACACAACGAATTGTACTTCTCCGAACACGATTTTTCCCTCATATGTGGAGAAAAATTTTGTGCCCTGTGTTAACTGTTAACTTGAGCGTTTTTGATTTTTCAAGTCAGATTTCCTAACGAGCATTTCTGTTTCAACGAAACGTGACATCTTACGCTGTTGTTGTTATTGACGTTCCTTTTTGTGTTGAGAGTATTTGTAATGATACTTGTTTTAAAAGTAGAATTTGACCAACTTAAAAAAAAAAGAATTAATTTTCGTTTGTACAAAACACTGGCTGGCGCTTATTCCTCTGCCGAAGCATGATTAATCTTTTATTTGACTTGTATAAGTAAAAATAATCTGTTACGCCAGCTTAGGCGGCAAGGGAGAATTATTCGAATCCCCAATTGCCCGGAATTGTAAATGCTCATTTTAGCATTTTAACGCGCAATTCTACTCCCGCGGTTTTGCGTACTTTGGTGAAAGTTTTGAAAAAGAAATTGGAAGAATTTTTCACTTTGGTTTTTCATATCATTGTGCAATAAACGAGATAAGCTTGAGCTTATCATTTCTCTCTGACCTCAGTCCAGTGGGAATCGTAACATCTTACTCACTTTCAACATGACATTCGACGAGATATATTACGATCCTGAAAATTTCGGTCATTATATTCTCGCTCTGTTGCTTCCTAGAATTAAAAAAGCAACAACTAAATCTACAAAGTTCAAAGCGTATGGAAGAATACATAAAAGAAGTTTCGTTTTATGTGCCCTAAATTTTTGTAAAGTACTTTTAGGTCTGTCTGCTGTTTTAATTTTATCGAGTTTGATCATTCACGATCAAGATGGTGTTTGTTTTGAGAATTTCGACCTAAAAGTGGAAAAATGGTACATTCTCATCTTAACATCAGTTAAACAATAATAAAACAATGTTTAGTCTCATGTTGAACCGGAACCGGTCAATTATTGGGTCCGTCTTTTCCTCCCGGTCTGTTAAAGTAATACGCGTTTCGGAATTGTTCCATCTTCAGTGAGGAACTGTCCAGCATGGACCACTGCACACCAACTTCAATGTTCAGCTTTCGAATGTTTAACAATCCGATTAAACTTCAAGTCCTGATCCTCATATTCTCGCTGTTTGCCTGTTTGATTTCCCCAGAATTTGTATCTAAACAAAACTCACAGTGCATGCGTGGATCATTTTCGAATTAAGAGCCTTCAAATTGTTGTAATCATTTTATGATCTGTGTTCTGTTTTAATTTTAAAGGTCTGTTCACCATCCTGGTCCGCATTTCTCGCTCTCTTTATCTCCCAAGCGCATTTCTCAAATTCAATCTGCTGTTACAAAATTCAAAATGCATAGACGGAATGTTCTCGACGGATGTGCATTTATTTTGTAAAATTATTTTGTGGTCTGCTTGCTGTTTGAATATTAACATTGGCTTGATCGCCCATGACCGTCCTGGTCTTCATATTCTCGCTCTGTTTGTCTGCCAGACTCCCAGTTTCCCCACTGCTTATGGTCTGTTAAGGTTTAAAGAGAAACATAAAAAAAAAGTAAACAACTGAAAAGTACAATTTAACACTGCTCTTAGGTGTTTTTCCTTTTTTATTTTACCTTAACATAACTTGTTAACTTTCGTCTATAAAAATGTGTGACCAATTATAGTTTTGTTTTAACTATGGAAAACGTTAGTCAAAAATTGATTAGTTTTGAGAGAAAAGTGGATAATTTATTACAATTATTGTTTAATGGGCTATTTTGACATTTTAATCAATAAAATTGTGAACTTGCTTTTCGTCGACGCGCAATTTTGTTCATTATGTCAATTTATGATCAAATACGATTTGGCTATAAATTCAACGATTTAAATTTATAATTGTGGTTGTTTAATGGTTTATCTCGGAAAAACGATTTTTTTTAAATTAAATTAATTTTAAATTAAATTATTTTTTAATTAATTAAAAAAATTAAATTAAATTAAATCATCCCTGGTTTTTCAGGTACAGGGCAGTTGTTTTCTTCAGTTACCAATCATTCCAGTCAATCAGTTCTCGCCCTATTTATCGGTTTATTTCGAAAAATTAAAATATTTAGATCCGTGAAAAGGAAAACACCGAGAATAGGCCAGAGGTAGGTGAGGGCCAATGCCAAGGAAGTACAAACGTTCATGTTTTAAATTAAATCTAGAGGTCTCTAGATGATGAACTATAGTCTAGTCTTTTCTTATGATTTTGGTCTGCTTATTCTATTAATATATATTTATTAATTCAACAGCACGGGGAAATGTCCGTATTGTTAATTATATGTATTGATCATCCTGGTTTTGTTATTCTTGTTCGTACTCTTCAAGACTTTCAGGTCGCCTGAAACTGATAAAATCCAAATAGTTTGAATACATTGAGCATAGGCCAGGATGTTACGTTATTTTCAAGGATAATCAAAAGTCAAATGTGTTTTTCATCAATTTTCAATTATCAATGACCCTGCCATCTTCTGTTTTTGTGAAAATTTGTCACCGAGAATGTTTTGAGTTGGAGAATGAAGATATAAAAATTGCAATTTTTACAAACATTTTTTATGTAGATAATCAATTTTTTTTTGCTTTGCCTTGACTTGACTTTGCCAGGCGCAACGTGATACTACATCCAAAACAGAACCGCCTTGAGTATGAAGCAGCGCAATATTATGTTAATTTTTTCCCGGTGGTGGTTTCTTTCAGGTTTGTGCATTGGATCGTTTGTTGGATTGTTTCATATTTTCCTTCGATTTGTGTAAAGAATGGAAAGTAGCTAAGGGGGTCGCCGCCCGTGATGACCAGGATAGGCGCGCATGCTTGTGATGCAACTATGACATCATTGCAAGACGTCATCATCCACCTACAGTGCACGTGCATCCAAATTGGCCCACGACCGCACGTGTACGTACACGGACCTCAATGACACGTCGACAGATCCGCAGAAATATTACAAGTTGTCTAATTTCATTTTAATTTACCGTCTGCCCTTTTTCCCTACCTCGGTGCCTCTGAGGACTGGGTTTTCAAGGCAAGAGGGAAAATCGTAGGTATAGGAAAAGGTACGGTTTAAACCTGACTAAAAGGAATTCCTTTGTCGAGGATCCCCCCCTCCCTGTTCTTCGTCCTCTTCAGGGTCTTTTCTCCCCACTCGGCCTTTTGCTTTAGTCGGTTGTTTGATGTTGTACCGTTCGGTCGATTTCAACAAGTGGCGTAACTTGCGGCGATTTTGACTTGTTTTTAAAATTATTTTTTAAATTTAACCCGGTGAGTTCTTTTCTACTACGTCGCCCCTTGTGGATATAATTTTACGGCTTGGTTTGTGTGTGTGTGTGTATAGGCATGCGTGCTTGGTATAGGTCGCCCCCTCCCCCTAGCAAGGGTTCAACCCTCCAGACAATATTGATTATATCTTCTTTCTACCAATTCTACACCAGACATGGCACCCCTACGATTCAGTTCCGAAAGAGGATGGGGGAAATTTTAAAATTGTGTTAAACGGTTTTCCCTCCTGTGAACGTTTTCCCTTCGAAAGTAATAGAACAAAATAGATCAGTGCTTTTTTTATTAAGGGACTACGCCAGACGACATTTCCTGGTTTTTTTGCTTCTAGAAAAATTGTCACAGTGTTAAAAAGTAAGTTTGTATGGTGATTTTTGCCGTCTATTGTAGCCAGGTCAATGACCGTGTTCGGCCATGAGGCACCGACGCTGATGTTCTTTCCCATCACGGTCGACTTCAAAAGGATTCACTCTTTATGTTCCATTTTCATATTTTAAAACTTTAAAAGTCAGGAAGTTCGGTCTGACCTCGGAGGATTCGAAGCATTACGCAGTATCGTCGACTGCTACCGTAACCTCAATGAAAATACCCTTAGAGATAAGATTAAATGTTTCTTTCTTGTCTTTATTTCTTAAAACTTGATTTATTTTTAAAAAACAAGATTTTATTTCTTACGCAATTCTGTAAAAAAACAAACAACTTTTTACATTTCTTTGTATAATGATTCAGTTGAGTGAGAGGAAAAAATGTATTTATCACTGTGACTTTTTGGAACTTCCGGTCGTAACAGAAAGACCTAAGGGTTTTATAAATACACCGTCACCTTGTATCAGACTTCCGTAAACGATTCAGTTCGATCTTGACAAAGCGGTTCATAGAAAGGATCTATAAATAGAAGAGTTCCTTTTGGCCTCTACAGTGTTTTTTACAGACGTTAAAACAGTTTTTTTTTCGAACTTCCGCGTGGGACTGGAAACCCAAGGACCTTTTACTACTTTTTTTTGACCGTTGTTTTAATTCTTTTATGTTTTTTGTTTCAGGAGCTTGTGTAGGAGGAGGGCTTTGTGTTAGTTAATTCAGATCCACAACGGAAGGGCCTACGGTAGCAGGGGGGGCTTCTCCTGTCAACGGAGGAAGGTAAGAACAACATTGAAAATTCTTTATAGCTTTTTTTTGTAAATTATTCTAGAAAATTGGCTACCTAACTGCGTCAGTTCAGGGCATTAAAACAACGGGTCTTTAACCCCGATCGTCTCTCTTAACCTGATCGCCTGTAGCCTACACTGTAACATAAACATTGCAACCAATGCTGTTTTCCAAACGTGTTCGAAGGGCGTCGCCTACAAAGGCAGCATTTCGCAGCAAACAAAAAATTGTACTGAGTTATTAAATCTGTCAATTAATAATTGAAATATTTAATTAATAATAGTGTATTAGCCATAATATAATGGCGTTTATGCTATGGATGAACACAGTGATGATACAAAAAATGATTCAAGGAAAATTTTCCTGATTAGAGATTCAACTTGACACCTTTCAAGTCATATGGGTTCATACTTTTCTATATAAATTCATACCTTAAATAGTATTGTTAAAGTACATAATGTTACTGTTCTGCATCATGTTGAATAGTTTTGGCATTTCCAGTGATTCTGGTCAGACCACTTTCATTTTTATTATTCTATCCTAGGAAGAAATGCCACATCACCAACTTTTTAACTTTTATCAATATTATTACTATTTTACCATTGTAGTTTTAGGTACCTTTTCTGTTGAAAGTTTTCAGTGCTGGTGTCTGTGAGGTATTTTGTCCATTTTATACTTACCACTTTTTACATTATAACCAAAATGATCGTAATTGGCTAAATTAGAAGTTATCACTCTGCTGGTCCCCAAGAAGAAATTTCATAAGGATTTACTTTAACTTTTTTTTTTTTTTTAAATGGAAACATTGCCCGAAGTGGATATGAGTTTTCTTCTTCAGTATGCGTTAGTTTGTTCGATATTCTATCTAGTATGAATAACACGCGGGAAAGCACATTTCTGAAGGAAAGAAAGGCCTTTATTTATTTATTTTAGTGGCCCCTTATGACCTGAACATTAGCCATTTAATATGCTTATTTGGGGGGAGGGTATTGTGGAAAAAAAGGCCAGAGGTAACGGTGGGAATCGAACCCGCGACCGAGGGGGGTCTAAGAGCCGAGGGTCTCACACAAACCATTAAAAAAAGTTCACAATTTTAAATTTCAAATTGATGTTTTTCCACTTTTTTTTTCTCTTATTTTTAAGGCAAGGAATTGGGTACATTTTGAATCAATCTTGATTATGAGATTAAACACTGGTTCTGTTAATGTGTATTTAGAAGGCTGTAAAAATATGAATCCAGTTAATTAAGTAAAAAATAAGTTGACTTCACCGTACTAAATAAATAAAAAGGATTTTGTCGGGACCTGTCTGATGCTGTATATATAATTCTCTAACAAGTAAAATTATGAATATGTTTTTTATAAAAAAAAAAAGAAAAAGAAAAGAAAAAGTCAAAACAAAAAATTGACTCCTTATCACAGATATTAATTACTATAATTTTTTAAATATATTTTTTATTTTATGAATTCACATGAATATTACTGGGTATTAAGTTTCATGTGTACAATATAAACACTTCAAAAATGAGTAGAATGTCAAATTGTATTTTGTTTTTGCTGTTTGACACATAAATTATGATGTTCAACATGATTTCATTGTTCTGGTCTGATATACAAACCACAAAACTGACAGCATTGGGCAGACTAGGATTAGCTCGAATATAATATTTCACAATTTTAGTCATTAATAAAAATGAAATGCTAACTTATTCATGCCAAGGCTGAAGTGCAGTATGCCAAGGCTTGACATACATGAGAAAATTTAGGAGAAAACTTATAAATGAAAATATAACGATTAATTAAAAAAAAAAAAAAAAAGAAAAGAAAAGGAAAAAGAAAGTGTGTGGCAATATGCATTCAGTTATTAAAATTTTAGTTGTAAGGACAGCTTGATTTGGTTTACATTAAAAATTCAAGGATGGTGTATAAACAGGCAAAAATTTAAACTTATTTGAAAAAAATTACATTTTTGCTTGTATTTTTGTATTTATACAGTTACGATTACATTTTCAGAATTTTTGAAGAAGTTTTTTAGAAATTATTTACATAATCTCTTTACAGACAATTCAATTTAAAAACGTGTTATCATTTGGCAATTGGTTTTAATCAACCTTAACTGATTAATTGTTGATAAGGAAAAACCGGGGGAATGCGTGCATTAAATAATTTTACTTAATAAAATAATGTACAGTGTTGATACGATGTGATAGCATTATTTGTATTGTTTTCTTCAGGGACAATAATCGTGCCATTGCTGCAACTAAGCGCTGGGTTCCTCCTTCCATAGTCAGGCGAAATGCTCTTTCCCAAGAGGACAAAAACAACATCACTTTCCGCAGGGTAGGTTTTTTTCTAATTCAAAGTGAATGCCTTTTTCCTTAACTGTATAAATCATGAATCAAATTTTCATAGGTTCGTGGAATCCTTAATAAGCTTACACCTGAGAAGTTTGATAAGCTAAGTGATGACTTGCTGAAGGAAGAACTAAATTCTAACTTTATTCTCAAAGGTGTTATTCATCTGGTAAGTTGTCAACTATAAATTAAATCGAGGTAGCAAATAAAATGACTTACTTTAATGTGAAATTTTATTTTTTTCTTTATTTCCAGTTGTTTGAAAAAGCTCTAGATGAACCGAAGTACAGTTCTATGTACGCACAGCTCTGCCGAAGGCTTTGCAAAGAGGCACCTGGTCCTAACAAAGACGAGCCTTGCACTTTCAAAAGCATCTTACTCAGTATTTGCAAGACTCAGTTTGAGAACAGGTCAAAACAAATCAGTGATAAACGCAAATCCTTAGGCAATATCAAATTTATTGGTGAACTGTGCAAATTAGAGATAGCACACAAAGGTATCATATTTTCGTGCATGAAAAAACTCTTGGAATCTAAACCGAATCACCAAGAGATGGCTGAAGATATTGAGTGCCTTTGTCAGATCTTGAGGACCTGCGGTCAGATTCTTGACAATGACGAAGCACAAGTGAGTTGTTTTATCCAAACTGAAAATCAAATTGGGACAGTCAGCAAGAGCCAACCATTCATTCATCTTTGTTTTCAGGGTCTTATGGACCAGATGTTTCAGAGGATGTCAAAGCTGACAAAGAATGTGAATCTCCCTATCCGCATCCGTTTTATGCTTCGTGACATCATCGAGCTGAGAAGAGATGGATGGGTCCCTCGTAAGGCATCTAATACTGAAGGTCCACTGCCTATGAATCAGGTAAACACAAATTGATGCACTTCACAACTAAAACTTATTCACAGTAGTTGATGAACCAAATTTTCCCAGCTGATTGTGTTTTAACTTTTACATTTCTAAGTTTTAAATTTTTGTACAAGTAAAACTTAAAACCTGTAAATTGTCACAAATGAAATATTTTGATTATTTTGTTTAATAAAGACTAATTTCACTGAATCTTAAGGCAAAAAATTCACATGAATCATGAACACCTGTTTAATTTTTCTCTCTGCTGTTGTATTTTGTTTTTGCATCTGAAATTATATTATTTTTAATATGTGTTAAGGCAGGGCTGTTTTTGGTTTATTAAAACATTTTAAAAGCTGAAAAACAATTTTTAATAAGCAACTAACAAAAATAGAAATATTACCTAATTTGTTATTTTTTCTGGGATTTTGTTAGTATTCTCTATTGTAATATATTAAACGAATGTTTCAAGAAGAACGCCAAGTATTGATTTAATTATGCACAGATGGGTAAGCATACCCATGATAGCAATTATCTGTTTTAAAATCTAAATGAGGAAAGCCTTATAATAAACAAAAAATCGCCAGACCTGAATATATAATTTAGGAAATGGGATGCTTTATTTAATGTAATGTATATGTAATTGTATTTTAGCTGTGTGACGAAAGTAGTCAGATAATGCGTGGGAACACAAATGAAAGGCCTCCTCAACAGGAATTGTTTCCTCGACCATTGCAGACGAGGACTACTGGTCTTGACATAATGTTATCAGGAAGTGTTTCATTCCTCCAACCCGAAAAATTGTAAGCTTTTGCCATCGCCTGATCATTTCTTTTGTTTGGAAGAAGTCTGAATTGTGTATATATTGCAGGTATAACAACAACTCAAATGGATACCATAACAGCAGCTACTCATCTTCTAGGGAGCGAGGGTCCCAAAGACACAATCACCACCAGCAAAATAATCATTTCTACCAACAAAATAGATATAATAACCACCACCACAACAACAATAATAACAACTCTAACAATATTTCCAGTATGAGCTTCTTGTTTTTTTTTCCAAGAGTTTATTGAACTTGTTTCATTTATTTTATTAATGTCTGTGGGTTTAGATTCAAAAGACGTTCCGGCTAGGTTTGTAAAGAAAATTCAAATCGGCCATGAGAATTCTGGGAATGTCGACCAGGTTTCGTTAAGGCCACCTGCTAATTCAATGCTCATCAAACTACCAAACACCAAACCAGTATCTTCTCACATCTTCCCTGGTAATTTTTGCATTTTTGTAAATTAAATTGTAAATTTTGATTTACTTTTTTGTAAGTATTGATATCTAACAAATTTAGGGAAAACAGGAATTGGTGATTCAATTAATCCATCTACCCTAAAACCGAACGCTCCAATACAGTCTGCAAAAGTGCCGATTTTAATCAAACAAGCATCTGCCGATCGTAATAAACCAAACAAAAAAGAGAAGGTAATAATTAATTAAATTTTGGAATTCTCCATTAGTTTAAATTTTCGTGCTATTTTTAGGCTGCAACTAAGGAGGAAACAATTAAAAAAGCTATTGCAATTGCTGAGGAGGTGTTGTCTGGTACAAATATAGATGATGCTGCTGCAAACTTTGCCCAACTGAAACCTCAGGACAGGCTGATACCTGAGTGCCTTAGCTCGATGCTGGCTTATACCTATCAAAAGACTGGTAAATTTTTGTAAAAGTTTGAAATATCTTTTAAAAAAGATGTTTATTCATACAATTAAAATCATTTTCAGACAATGACAGGGAGACTGTGATGTCACTTTTGATGATCCTTAAGAAAAACGGAGCAATAACATCATCTCAGTTTCATGATGCCTTCCGATCCATCCTAAAACCAATGCCTGATTTAGTTGCCACAGTTCCTAATATTTGTGAATATATCGCAGGTGATTTTCTTTCTTTTATGATATTTTAATTAATTTGAAATTGTTCTCTTCAAAAATATATTTTCTGTAGGTTTTGCATCGATGGGCATTATTGATGGCTGTTTGACAATAGCACAACTAGGAGAACTGACAGAAGATGGTGCACATTTTCCACTCCTTTTTCTTACTTTAGCTAATCTAAACAAGAAATTGGGCAAAGAAAGGCTCATGGAAATGTTTAGGGAATCCAAAGTAAGTGTATTAAAATAAAATGAAATGATTTTATCAGTATTTATTAAATTACATTGTTTTTGTTTGTAGGTGAGCCTAATGAACTGCTTGAGTGGATCTGAAAGGACAAAAAGTAGGTTGAACGAAGTCTTGGAAGAAAAGGGCCTCGTCTTCCTTGAGCCTCTTTTTGTTCTTGAATCCGAACTTTGGGCGGCGTTAGAGCGTGAGCCTTCGGCGCAGTCTTTGTATAAATGTGCAAAGGATACTGTCGCCCCGGAATTACAGTCGACACCCGCATTTATAACAGCTCTGATAACGGTATCTCTGAGGTATATCATACAGGAATCGACACGAGGCAAGGAGTTGACGAATGAAACTGTGAATGACAAAATGATCATTGAAAAGGAAAAAGCGCTGCTAGAAAAATTCAAAAACGTTCTCCGGACATTCCTGAACGAGAACATCGACCTTCAAGTCACGGCTGTTTACGCACTCCAGGTTTTCTGTTTCACTTATGATTTCCCCAAAGGTCAGTATAAAATTTGTGTTATATGAAAATCCTTGTTGAAGTCTCTTTAATGTACTTAAAGGTAACGTTGTATCTTCGTAGGTTTACTACTTCGTTGGTTCATGAATCTATATAACATGGAGATTGTGGATGAAGAAGCATTCCTTAAATGGAGAGAAGACGTGACAGACATCTACCCAGGGAAAGGAAAAGCACTCTTCCAGGTAAAACTGACAATGTGTTATAAAAATCATAAAGCTGATCCATGTTGAAATCCTTTTGATCTTTTCCAAATCATAGTTTTCAATTGATTTTTCTAGTAGTTGAATATTTCGTGAAAAATCGTTTATAATTAAAAACGGTTGATAAATTTATTGCATGTGACAATGAAAAATGAAATTGTAGTCAAATGGTATAATTATTAGGTTTGTTCCTTTAGTAAATTGGTGGGTGCATGCACTGAGTTTGGGCGTTCCATTAAGCTTCAACCCTAACTGAAACTGTCAGTTGGCCATTCTGTTTTCAGACCAGGTTTGTGACTGGTCTTGGACCATCTAAACAACTTGATAATTTTATAGAGAGACGTGAGATATTTCCCAGCACTTTTTCTCATGTCAAAACGTTATTTTCTTACTGGCTATTATTTGCGAAGTAAACTATAAATATACACATATATGTATTTATTTTTTGAACAAATATCCAAGTAAAAAATGTAAAACAAAAACATGTAATTATGGCAAAAGAATTTATTTACACATATTCATTTCAAAAAATTTAAAAGAAGGAAGAAAATAACAAGTACATTTTTCAATTTTTGTAAATAAAAATGTTTGGCGTTAAAATATTTTTTTCTACCATTTTGAATTAGTCAAACGTCATGGCGAATCTTCAATGTTATGGATGTGAAATTCGTTGTAAGGGTTACAATTTTTAAAATGACCCAATTTAGAGTATATAATTTAATGGTTGAAAATATGGTAGGCCAGCAGAACTCAGTTTATCTTCTCTATGATCACCAGGATAAAAGTTGGCCTCTTTGAAAATGTTTGGGTGTGAATTCACACATCTACACCTCTGGCTATAAACCACAAAAGCAATGCACAAAAGTATAATAAAAAAAATCTGTTTCCTATTTCAAACTTTTCGTTTTTCCCACCAAAAATTTCAAGGTCCAAAACTGGAATAAATTGGGAATCCATTTCCTTCTTTCCCTAGAAACTGGTTTTTAATTAATTCATTTTTATTCAACTTACTTTTCCTTGTAGGTGAATCAATGGCTGACTTGGCTTGCTGAAGCTGAATCCGAAGAAGAGGAGGATGAAGAAGGGGACAATTGATTTTATAAATAAACATCATCAAAGTGAAGTATAATAGAAGATGAAATAATTAAAAGATCGGCAGACCTCCAAGATATTAAAGATCGAAAAAAAGTACAAAAAAGAAAAAAAAAACTGCATACTCCTTGGGATCAAAGACACCTAGAATTTTTACAATTCGTTCATTTGTATTGTCTGTCTGTCTGACAACTCTATATTGGTTTTTCCAGTGAAGTGTCCCTATTTTATATTTTTAAAATACTTAAAAAACGCATAATAAAAAAATAAAAAAATGGGAAAAATAATAAAAGACTCAAAAAACACCTCCATTCTTTGGTAATTGTTGCCAAGTGGCGATTCTGTATATAATATCCATAATTCAAAATACGTGTACTTTAGGTGTACTCATATATTTATTTAAATGGATTAAGCCTGTTAGATCTTCAAACTTTTTTTAAATTTATTTATATACAATCGATGTCAAAAATAAAAGTTTTAAATCGTTCTTTGAAAAATGGAATAAGTTTTAATGAAACAGATTATAAAAAATAAACAAACACAAAATCAATTAAATGAGATTTAAAAAAAAAATTACATAAAAATGAGTAAAAAATCTACATAAATAATGGGTGTAATTTATTATATAATGGATGTTGCCTTAATTCCTGTCCAAGAGTTAAGGGTTCGAACACACAATGCAGTATCACTGCTTCCAATCTTCTGAGTTTGTTGTAAATTAGATGTTTCATATTTGTTAATTTTTTCATTCAATATAAAATAATTGAAATGTTATTGTTAATTTCCCTCAATTTATAAATGTATACATTTTTTTTAATTTCATTTTTAGTGAGAAAATTTTTACATTCAAACTGTATAATTGAAAAAAAGAAGGAAAATTAAAATTAAATTTTGTGAACTTGTAGGTAATTTTGAAAAGAAAATATATTCCTAATTATGATGTGTGTTACTTTATTATTACTATTATTATCATCATCATTATTATTATCATTATTAAGAATTTAAATGAATTCATTACACACAAAAATTGCAGTTTTAATTATAATGAATGTGTATGGTAGTGTGTGAGAAATTGACAATTATATTAAAATTATAAAAGCATTTAAAAATAAAAATACATAAAATTCTTAATATGCTCGTTTTTATTACATTCAATTGTTTCAATCCTTAATTACCACATTTTTTTTTGAAAAAATTTATAAGTTTTTAAAAATGAATTTACACTTTTCATTTATTTAGTTCATACTGATTAATGTACACAGTGAACAAATTTGTAATTATAAATAAGTATACACATACTTTTTTAACTCGTTTTTTTTCTCATGTATTCATGAGGCAAAGTACATTTCAGTATATTTTTCATTGATTCTCGTATGTAATTTCGTCTATACGAAGATAATTTAGAATGGATAGATACAACCCTCACATTTGAATATGGGACCAACAACATATTGAAAATGTTTTAACTTTAATTGCATGAATTTTAAGTAAAAAAGGACGGTTTTATTTAACAATGCATTGTTACACTTTTATGTTTACATAATTTATCTTTTTTTGAGGAACCCTACTGTGTTAAATGATATTCTTGTTTTCTTTATGCAATTAATAATTTATAATAGTGTTTTTTTGGTTCTTGTATATAAACCAATATTTAACATCTTGGTCTTTTAATCGATGCATAATTTTTTTAAAGAACCGTGCACCCCAAAAATGGGATTCTTATTCAAACAGTCATTATCCATACGTTTGCTCTCTTCGGTTATTGGTGTACAGTGTTGCAAGTACCAGTCCCTTTCGGCTTCAATTTTATCCATCCAGCCACCTGTTAAACAAATGTTTATGAGTAATATTGAAAACCAACTTATTTAACTTACAAGGTTAATGGGTCGTGGAGTAACTGATTCTAACGAAACTTCCTTTGTGGCACTGGGTTAATAAATATTAAACAAGTGTCCGAGGACTCTAACTAATGAGCACCAGGAGCAAAAAGAAGTTTTTTAATTATGAGGGTAAACAAAAAATGCTTAAAATAATTTATTTAATTGCTTTTATTATATTAATAAACTACATTATTTTTTGGACAACCCAAGCTTAGAGGGCACAAATAAAATAGGTGTTAATATGACCAAAAATTGGGTTCAAAGTTAACTCAATCGATTTGAACAAAATTTTAAGGAAGTAGTGTATTGAAAAAATTTGATTTCAAAATTTGTTAATTGAAAAAAATTCAAATTAGATTGATTAAATATGTAAATAAACGATGTAAATAAAATAAATGTAACTACAAGACCTTCATCCGCTGGATATTTGAAATTTTTATCTAGTCGGTTATGAAGCAGTAGGAAAGAATGTAAAATTTGAATTTTGTTTTTTAATGAACAGCTTTTTTTAACCTGCTGTCACTTAAAAAGTTTCATCGAAATCTGTGAACCTCCTGTTGTGTTGTAACTTACATGTTAGTTCTTCGCACGATGGGCTCTCACCACCGTAATCCTTCGGTAGAATTTTGGTGGGAAACAATCTATGTAATAAAGTTGCACCTTCCTCTGTGACTGTGATCTAGATATAAAATAATAATTACAATTAAAAAAAAAACCTTTAAAAATTCTGTGAAAGTTTCATATTACCCTTTCTCTAATTTTTTTCTTTAAGAAAGGCTTGAAAAACGTGTTGACAGCTATTTCAACATAAGATGGCGCATTGATAAAAATCAACCCTCGTACTCGCCATGGTAACACATTCTAAAGTAAAAAATAATGATCAAAGATTGTTCTAAGTTTTGTTCATTTGTACTCACTGATAAATAAATCATTGTATCTTTTATAACTGATGCGTTAATCCTTAGAATATGTGCTGGCGTGTAACCCGGTTTGGCATCTAAAATATAATAATCACCGTTTGTAATGCCTTCCATTCTCAGTTTGTGTTCCATTAATATTAACATGACTTGTATCGTTGCGAGAAAATCGTATATTTCAAGGTTCGAGTTTTTTATCCTGACTAAGCTTATTCTTGAGCCATCAGGTGTGGGTTGAGGCAATGAGAATACATCTCTGAAAAAATATGTTGTTTGTTTTTGTAAAACAAAAATTTAGCAATTAATGTGTTTTAAAACGTACAAATATTCACGGCATTGGGTGATACAAGCTTTCAAAGGGTCGATTATGCCAAATGAATCTAAATGTTTTCTCCTTGATGTGTAATACGCATCGATTTTTTTCTTACACATTTCTAAACTTCCTTTACAGCTTATGAGATAAGAATAGAAGAAATTGTCATTTTCTATTAAAAAAAAAAAAGAATATATATTAATAAACACAGACAAATAAATTATGTCTTAAAGTGTATACCAGAAAATTTGCATGATGGAAGATGTTCTTGGGTGGCGAGCCAATTTTTCAACATTTGCATATCCATCATAAGCTGAGCTCGGCTGTAATTGATACTTTGGAATATGTCATTCTCCACTTCAGGGGGTATTGGAAGCAACTTCATTTTTATATTAAAAAGATTGCAATGTATGTACTATAGCTGAAAATTAAAAGATAAACAATCAAATTCTTCCTTATTAACTAGCACAATAGAATTGAATAAACTAGATTACTCGTATTTAATACGTAAGTTGTTGGTAAAATTAAAAAAAAATCATGTAGGGAAAAACAAAGTTGTTGGTGATGTTATTAGTAAAACAATAACTGCCAATTTGCTTCACTTTCTCCTGAATATAAATTAACTTTATTGTCCACATAAGATTAATTAATGTTTTAAGTTGAGATAAAAAAAGTCAGTGTCACAAGCGGGATTTGAACCCACGACCTTTCGGCTTGATACACTGCTACTCTAACACTTGAACTATTGTGACTTCGATCCCCTCAGGCACTAACTTCCCACCTCACCTGCACCTTTTGAATTTTTTTCCAATCAAGCTGAAGGTCATGGGTTCGAATTCTGCTCGTGACACTGATTTTTTTTAATCTCAACTTAAAACCTTAATTAATTGTATGATATCAATTGGTCAAGTGGACCACGAAAAATAGTGGACTCCACTTAAGATTGTAAGAAGTTGATTTCTGACAGGCCAAAATAAAGATGATAGGTAGACCAAAATGATTGGAAACTACTCGAATACAGGATCATCTCACCTACAGTCACCAAGAGGAAATCGCAAAAATTAATAAGTTGGAAAAATTAGAGGAAAAACAACATCCACCAACAATAATGATTTTGGTCTGAGAAACTTGAAAATAATGTTTAATTAATAATAGATAAACTAGAAAATAAATTAGGTTTAATTTTAAAATTATTATAGCATGATAGTCTGAGATCATCCTCGTTTGCCAATTACCGCTTATTTTTGTCTGTAACCTGTGTTTTAGCATAAGAGAATATGTATATTGTGAATAGGAAGGGCCCTGGGATGTTGCCATGAAGGAATCTGCTTTAATGTAAATGTAAGAACAAGTCAGCTCTCTGAGAGACGCAGCAGTACTGACATTCAGAAAGGAATTAATTATTAAAATGTATGTAAAGAAAAAAAGCCTTTGAGCTACAACAGCAACACCTGTTCCATGTTGAAAAAGGCGCCCGAGCAATATTGTTTTGCTCAAGAGACGATGAAATAGTTATCTACAATGTGAAACCCTTTTGCATAGTGTAGCGAGTGGAAACCAACTGGTGACGAGGTAAATTAAAGTGGTTATAATTTTCATGTCCCATCCTGCCGGTCTTCCTGTCAGATGTGTAATTTGGTAGCCATTTTCTTTTTGTGTATAAAAGACACGACTGGTATAATAACACAAGACCGACCACTGAAGATAGCGAGCAAAACCGTGTCTGACAGGCAAAAATAGTGTACCAGGGTGATTTGCGATTATCGAGAGCCAAATAATAATTTTTGTTCCTTAATTAAAGTAAAATATTAAGCGATATCCTAAAATTGAAATAATATACTGCGTTTGCTTTTTGGCAAATTTTGGTTTCTTTTCATCAAATTTGAAACCCCATATTGACATTATTGTATACGTGTTCATTTCAGCTTGTGCTGCTTTTCATTGAGGCTTTTTAATCAGTAAAGATTTATTATTCTATGATATTTTTGCAGCTACGATAGTTATAATCGTTTCTCATTAGAATTGCTGTATTAACACTCTTAAGTACCGTTATAATCATCAGATTTAGGTCTTAAAGGACTTTCATCGTTAACTATCTAAAATTTGTGTTAATAAATGGCAGCTTTATAACTGCTTCAAGCTTCAACATTTGGAACAAAATTTTTATCATGCCAACGTTTCGATCTTTATTGAGATCATCTTCGGGGCTCAAACTGTTTGTCTTCTGTGTAATTGTGCCATTCTTGCGTGTCGTGTTGACTGTTTTTTCTGAAACCTACATCCCACCAGGCCGCATCTCATTTCTGAATAATTATCGATTAACGGCCACTAATCACCACATATTTGGAACAAAACAGAATTCTCACGGTTTCTCACTGGTTGGCCCGGGGTGAGGGATTAATCGAAAACAAGCTTTGTTTGTGTGAAAATTAAATAGCCGAAACCGACGAAATAACATCGAAATATCGCTTTAGGGGTGGTTTATAAATAAAACATACATAAAGGACACCCAGAACGGAAAACCTTTTCCACCCGTGAAATCACCCAGTTGCCAAATAAAATCAGTCAAAATAACTGTTGCACAACGAGAATTAAACCAATTCCAATAGATTTGCTCAAAAGAGACACGCCAGGAAAGAGAAATTGCGTTGAAAAATGCTACCCTGAGAACCGACAATTGAACGCGATTCGGCAAGGACGGAAGAACAATGAAGAATTCGTTCTAAATGGTCAATTCGAAGTCAACTTGGAAAATACAAATTAGCATTGGGCGGTGTTTATACCCTGAGAAAAATCCGTGAACCTTGAATTGAGATTGGTTAATTAAATTGTTTATTCATGATTTACGACATAATGGAATTGCACTTAACCGATAATGGCCAGGTAGTTTATAGTACAGTTTAAAGAAAAGTTATTTATAACATTCAACAAAATTCTCATTGACCTATTGATTTAATTTGTTATTTATTCCTCTCGTCTTTCTTCCTGATTGCTGGCTTATTTGACGTTATATTTAAATTGTTTTATTTTAGGAACAAACGACCATGATACATATTTTATTGAAGCGATATCGATTTCGGGCCACAAGCTGCCCATCTTCAGTCTCGTTTCATTTTTGTCCAAAAAACCCCATTAAAAATTATTAAGTATATACATTTCGTGTATATTACATTTTTAGATCGAAGGGGAAAAACAACCCAAACAAAATGCACGCTGTTCACGGTCATATAAGAAAAAAAGAAAGAATGTTCAGGGAACATCCAACGAAACATTTTTTTTATTTTTTAATATAATTTGAATTTGATACTACTTATTATTTAATAGTTATTATTATTATATAAGGCTACATTAATAGTTTGATTTACAAAGAATGCCTTTACTACGTATCATCCACCGTAATACCTTTATTGTTCTTTAAGCTTAGTGATTACAGCAATTTTGAATTTGTTAATAAAAGCTATTTTATTATAAAACCATGTTAAAAGGTCCAAATGTAAGTTTTAAAACAGAATGCATCGAGTTGTTCAGAAAATATAGCAATTTTCGATCTCTATAATTTCAATTTAATGTGTAATTCGTAAAAATGAGAAATTAGAAAAATTCTATTGAATAAAATCTAAAAAAAAAAAAATAAAAAATAAAAAAATCAGTGATTTTGAAAGTTATTTACGTTCTAAAAAAATACCAAAAATTCGTGGATTCGTTATGGGAGAGGTATTGAAGTTTTCCTTCAAAAATCGTTAATTCGTTTATCTTTACCTGATTATTATTCTGTAGAGATAGTATGAAAGCAATTAAGCCAGTTGAACATAAATGGCCAACTGAAGAACTTGAGAGAAAAGAACTTGTAATTCTCTCTAGATTGCGAATAGGTCATATCAGGTTAATCCATAATGGACTTTCGATAGGCAACAAACCTTCCAACTTGTCCTCGATGTACGCGAAGTGGAGAACGCATCATTTGGACAGTAAAACATATTTTGGTCGACTGCCCCACTTTACAACCCTTTAGACAAAGGCTCAACCTTTCGAGCGATTTACAGGAGTTACTGGGTCCCCAGTGTTTCTTTCGAATAGCACCTTTCAGTTTTCTCAAATTTATTGTAATTTATAATGAGATTTGGGCCTTTTCCCGAATTATTTTACCATTGAATGCCTGCTAATGTCTGCATAAGAGTTGTGCGTGCGTGATTTCTTTTTTCAGAAGTTTTTGAGGCTGCCTGAGCGGAAAAATAAAATGGAGGACAATACAAATTGCGGGGTAATGCACTACGATGCCCAATATCGCAATTAAAATAAGAAAAATAGCTACATCAAAAAAAAAAATATTATTGTGATTTGTTTCTTATTATTGTTATGTAGAATTAGTTATAATAATTAAATGGAAGAATAAAAGGATAAAGATGAGCCTATAATCATGCTGAGACTGTTGCTAGTCTGACTCCATTATTAAAAAAGTATGGAAAAAACTCGCAATTTTAATTTTAAAAAAGAAACAAATAAATTTTATAATTTTATGTTATTTGAAATGGGAATTTTGCATACATTTGGCCTTCCGAATTAAGAATTTCAAAACGAAAATCAAAGCTTGGATGACAATAGGTCATGATGATGACACAATGATCTAACATAAATTCGATTACGAGTGAGTGTTTGGACTCAGAGCTTTGTAGCATTCAGAAGAGATATAGCTAACCTAAAATAGAATATTTGTATGTTAGGGCGTGAAATGACCTTAGCTGTTAAAACGCCCATAAAAATTAATAATAATAATAATAACTGAGTTAAGTTTTAAAACAATCATATTCCATTAAATTGACTCTCTTAAAAATCAGGTACACGATAAATTGAAATTGTCAAGCTCTGAAACTTCTGAGTTACAAAACTTCAACATTTCCAATATTAGCAGAGGAATTTTTAAGTTTCTGCTATTATTATTATTGGTGGCAAAATTCAAAAGGTGGGATTGAAAGAGATGGTATTCGAATGGATCGAAGACATGATAGCTCAAGTGGTAGAGCAGCAGCGTATTTTGCCAAAGGTCGTGGGTTCGAATCCCGCTTGTGACACTGAGTTTTTTTTTTATCCCAACCAGAACCTCAATTGAAAAGAATTTATATATTTGGCCAAGCGGGCCACAAAACATAATCAAAAATTTGAAGAAAAAAAACTTTCTAATCAAGTCGGCTCAAAGTGCACTAGCAGACTACATTTTTTTAAAAGGCTAGGAAATTATTTACACAAAAATTACATTACGCTTATCAAACCAGTCTCCCGAAATGGCAGACTATTTAAAAACAATTGTTGGAACCATCTTAAGTTTTACAATAAAATAAGCGTAATAATTAAAAGTCCCATGTCTTGTATATACATACTAATAATAATAAGTTGTACTTATTCCTAATTTAAAAGAGGAAAAAACGTATTTTAGCATTGATTGGCACAACATTACTTTTTATATCGTCCTTGTTTTATGTATGTCCGTCCAATTATATTTATTATTTATAAAACGCTGCAAGGTTTGCCGGGTTTTATATAATATTTATCTATATCAAATTAGAAGAAAAAGTATTTTATTTTTTTTCTATGCTAACCTTCAGCGGCAAAAGGACTTACTTGTGACTTCATTTCTTTTGTCATAACCCATGATTATATTCATTGAAAACAACTCCTATGTTTTATGCTAAACAATTTTACGTTAATAATAACGAGGCCTAAGTACCCTAAGTATACTTTTTTACCGATAAAATAAATTGAATCGTGTAACAAATGAGCAACAAATGTAAAAACAACAAAGAAAATTTTCTTCAATACAAGATGTCGAATTTTCATCATTCATTAGATAATAGAGATTATCCGAGGGTTCAAATTATATATTTTTGAATGGTATTTGGTAACTCACGGATTTTTGGCGAGAAGGTTTCGTTTGACGGAAATTTAAATTTATGGCAAAGAACTCAAGACTTCCTGAGGAAGGTAGAACAATATGTAATTATGCACATTAAATTGACATAATAAAATAAATCATCCTTTATTATGGATTATCCAACAATTATAATAAAAGGTACAAATTGCCAAAACCTGTTGCCACTTTTTTGGACGTTTCTTCTCAACTATTGACTGTTGACATGACGTGACTGTATCGCTTTTGTACAAAGTATGTTACGTTTACAGATTTAATTATTTAGCACAAAACTGTAGTGTATGAAAAGAAAAAATCAATTTCTAATGAATTGTTCATTTGTGTCTTGTCAAAGTCGGCAGTAAATATACACAGATGTGATATATTGAAACAATGGGGGGAGGGGGCGGGAAACAAAATCAATATTGTTTCTTACGATCTAGTTAACTGATTGCTTAACCTATTCTGAAAAATATTCTTTTCAATATTGGTTTAAATCAACCTTTACAGATGTTTAATGGACGATTGACGTTATTTCCTGTTGCGCCCTTTAGAACAAACATAATTAACAGTACAAAAGGTAGAAGGAAAAGGATTAAAATTATTCTAAAAACGTCGATTTTTAACAAATAAATATTTTCTTTGAAATATTTAAAATTTTCCAGAAGTTGTACTTCTAGGCTGAACTGAAGTTTCGCTATAAAATGTTTTCTCTTAAGCTAATAAAGTTAAATATATTTTAAAAGCATAAAATAATTATTTTTGAAAATTTATCGGAACTTGAAAGAAAATATCATACTTGCTTGGGCGGGTGGGTTTGAGTCCTGTCTATCAAGCCGACCGGTAAGCGACGAAGGACTGGCTTTTCCTTGAAAATTTTTCACAATTTAACCATGAGTAGGATCGAAGGTGGGGGATAAGCAATCCTCGTGATTAGTATGATGATTCCGTACTTATGCACTAATAAAATACTTATGAAAAGTGTGTATCACATGCGATTTTTATTATCTGCTCTTGTTCATTTAATGTTTTCTTTTGACATGCTGTTTTGTTTTCTGTTGATTCGTATATTTGTTATGAATTTCTGTTGTTTTCTAATGTATTATCTGTATGTGAATATGTGCAATGTGTTTTATCATAATTTTGGGGAGGTATTTCTTCTCAAAGTTTGCTTGAAGTAGTGTAGCCATTTTCAAGTCAGTCTTTTGGGTGTTTATTTTTTTATTAATAATAAAATATTGTTAATTTATTTTCGTCTGTATGTTTTATATGTGAATAGGAGAATTTGTACATTTCTTTCTGGCAAATTTGGTTCATTTAGTGTCTGTTTTCGTTGTGACATTTTGGTTTGTGTGTCTTTTATTTACTAATGTAGCGATTGTTCTGTCGTGATATTTGTTTGTACGGTATTCTTCATTAATTAATGATAGACTTTCATGTGTGATTGGGTTTCCGGTTATTCAGTTCTGTTCGGTTGTTTGCATAACGACATTAATTGAAGGGGGACAGACCAAAACAGCGAAATCTCGGGGGAACAGGTATATCGGAAACGACAAAACTGTATGCTCACTCCGCAGTCCTCAGTAAAAAATCCCACAAATCTGATGATTATGTTAAAGGATTTAAATAATAGGCACGCCTAACTTTTAATAAATTTAATAAATTTTAAAATTTGCCAGCTGTTAACATATAGTTGGTCTCTAAAGATAGGCCGACGCTTTGTAAAAAGTATGGGCTCAATTTTGGAGGAATTTATTTTGAGTTTCCGCCGGTTACTGAAACGGGACACCCTATTTGCAGCTACAGTTGGCATCCTCACAATTGTTTCTGCCCTCCGGGCCGAACTAAATACGGCAATATCTTCGGCATACAATGCGATTTGACAATTTTTCACCTTAGGGAGGGGATTGATAAATAGGAGAGAAAAAATGTTGGTACTAGTATGGAACCTTGGGGCACTCCGGCGGTTGTAGGAAAACGGGCGGAGGTTACGTTTTTTTAGGTGGACAAAGAAGTGATGGGATTTTAGATAAGAAGAAATTACTTTGACAGGCGTTATTTTTCTCAGGGAGCTCAATTTCTCAAGTAAATGAAATCATAACAAAAAGGAAGGTGGCTACGAGGTACCTCTTTCCGCTTTTGTCTTTTTACGCTGGACTCAATTTCAATAATAAACTTTACAAAATCATGGTAAAGCCTGTCCTCCTCAACGCGCCTGCTTCGCGTGGAATTACACCTCCAGATCAAATTGGAAGAAGTCCACGAAAAAAAAAAGAGAGAGAGAGTACATGAGAGTACAGACATGGGATTGATATACGACGAAGCTAAACCGGTCACAGAAAACTTTTTCAATAAACTGATTTAGCGCAGAAATCCTACATGACAAGAAAGATACGCTACGAAACCATTTGGAGCAAAGGAAGATAAAAACATATATTAAGCTAATAATCAGGCTAATATACGGATAAAATGTGCGTGCGTGTATGGACACTGCAATCTTGTAAATTATGTATAGGAAGGTGTACATAAATGTACATTTGTTGCATATTTGTTTGTTTAAATCTTTTAATGTATTAATGTATTTATCTTATTTGTTTTTTATTGATAAACTTAAATTATCCTATTTAATATCCCAATTAGTTTTATATTTTATTATTTTTATGTTGTACTCTTGTGACATCGCTAAAGATACTCATTTCAATATGTATCTAATTTCATTTTGCTGATATCCTATTTTTGTTTTTTTGTTTGTTTTTTGTAATTTTCCACGAGAACAATATTGTAAATACCGATAGAAAAATTATTGTATCGGGAAGTAATAGTGCACCGCCACTGCCCCTGAAACTTGTTCTGTGTAAATTCATTACAAATAATTAAAAAATATATATATATATAAATAAATAAAGGATAGGCAGAGCAGTACGATGAGGAACGGCTAAACTCAGGATGGAACAGTTGATAGAAACACACTCTTTTTATTTTATACTTATTTTTGTCCAATTACTACAATTTAAGCATTTTTGCTCGTTCGTGATCAAAAGAAATAATTTTTTGTCATCACCCTTTTAAGTTGTAAATATTTCTAGCCTGAGGTAAACTACTTCTGAATGTAAATAAGACCAGTCATGTTAATCAAAGACCTTGAGCATTTTATATATATATATATATATATATATATATATATATATATATATATATATATATATATCAAT
>CM077104.1:16008562-16032219 GCA_039619505.1 Cimex hemipterus | reverse complement strand
TATATATATATATATATATATGTGTGTGTGTGTGTGTATATTAGTATGTAGCTGAAATTGAAATTGATTTTATTTACCACTAAGAGGTTTGATTTCATAAGTCGCCCCACCGAATTCCTTAGGAAGAAATGACACATCAAAATGTTTCCTTAAAATCTCCTTTCCTTCTGAATACATATATACCTGTAAAAATGTCTTATTATTTAATTGTAATAAAAAAGTGTTGCTATTTATTGTTATACCCTCTTTGCAATTTGCGCTTTTAAGAACGGCTTGAGAAACCTGTTGATACCAACTTCAAAGAAATAACTTGTGTTGAAAAATATCAGCCCTTTCAACCTGTACGGTATTGCTTTCTGAAATGAACGTATTTACTGATTAAAAAATACACTTCGAGTGGGGGGGTTGTATTTGATACCAGCGCAAATTGAAGGAACTGATGGAGCAGGGGTATGGAAACTTTGAATATGTGCTTTGGTAGAAACATGCCGACATCAGAGATTATATAGTCACCGGCGTAAATCGCCTCACTCCTCAGCCTGATTTCCAGGACGAGGAGGATCCTTTTCAAGCACGCTTCGAAATTGAACTCCTGGTCGGTCAAGACCGCCACGTTGATCCTGCATCCGTCCTCCGTGGGCTTCGGTATCGTCATCGCCTCTCTTGTCGAAACAAAAATATAAATTAATTGGAACATTTCCGAACGCGTTTTGCAACATCGACTCACAGATACTGAAGACTGGGCTCCAGATCTTCCGGGTTTCGGTCGCTGAACAGTTGCCTGTAGTGGGATCGCAGACTGTAGTACGCGTCGAGTTTCTTTTTGCATGAGCTTAATTTTCCCTTGCAACCAAGGAGAAAGTTGGTGATGAATGCATCGTTTTCTGGAAATTCAATTCTATGAATAGTGCATTTTAATGAATTGTTGCTGTTGTTGATGGATAATCTCAATCTAAATCGGAAAGCTAAGCTGAAGTAAGAAATTCTGCAATTCTAGGATGAGAGTATTCACCAGACTAGGCATTACAAACAGAAAAGTGAAAATAAAAAATTAATACAAAAAATAATTTAACCAACTAAACTGCTAAAAAATGAATAGGGATATTGTAATTTACTCCTATTCCATTAATTTTAATTAATTTAACCGACTTATTCTTATTAGTTCGATAAAACAAAATAGGAAATACAAACCAAAAACAAACAAATGTTAATTCTCATTTTTAATAACGACTTTACTTAAGAATAGTAATCATCAAGACAAACACCTTTTCTCGTCTTGTCTCATTTTAATCCAGTTGTATCCTCTTTAACCATGGAAAGACATCTCGAACCAGAAGTTAGCAATATTATTGTGAGAAAGAGTCATCGAGGTAACCGGGAAGTGGATATCGCGGAGGCAGTCGGCGTTTCTCACAGCATGGTCGCCCGGGTTTTAGCCCGATTCCGAGAGACAGGAATGGCCAGAAGGAGGCCTGGTAGTGGATCTCAGAGTATTACGACGCCATGGGAGGACAGAAATATTGTCATTGTTGCAAGACCATTTCCTTAATGCCCGCCAGATCCTAAATGAAGTACAAGATGTTTTGGCAAGGCCTTTAACACACCTCACATCGTATGCCCCTTTGAGATGACCTGCAGCAAGTGCCTGCCACCAGCAGCTCAGGAGAATATGGTGCAGCGAGCGGCTAGAAGAAAACACCAATTTGAATGCTGTTAGGTTTACCTATGAGTCGTGTTTCTGTTTGTATAATGAAAGCTGAGTTTAATATTGCTATATTTGTTGCAACCCCACAGTTGTATACCATATATCCACATGGGCTTTATGACTTGTTTATATAATAGTATTTTATTTTGTATAGCAAGATTGGAGCCACGTCCTAACAACCAGTATAGTTGTCTATACCTTAAGCCTATCTCTGTCCTTTTTTTCTTCACGTGTTCTTTCCATCTCAGCTTGGCATCTAGTTCATTCCCAGATATTTAGCTGTATTGCTGTATGGTATAGTAGTTCCATCGATTGTGAGCGACGGAACATGGTCCACCTTTTTGTTTGTAAAGATCAGATGAACTGATTTATGTTGATTTAGCTTGATTTTCCATTTTTTTGTCCATTCGTTTATCTTATTACATGCATCTTGGAGCATTTTGGTTGAATGGTTGATAGTCGGTCCCAGTGATATCACCGCGGTGTCATCTGGAAACGTTGCAATTTTTACTCCATCTATGTTCGGAAAATCACTGGTGTATAACAAGTAAAGCAGTGGACCTAATATGCTACCTTGTGGCACTCCTGCATTTATTGTTTTTAATTTTGAATATTGATCTTCTTGTTTGACTCTAAACAGTCTGTCAGTGAGGTACGAATTGATAATATCGACATACTGGTTTGGTAGCATACCTTTTAGTTTAATGATGAGTCCTTCCTGCCAGACCTTGTCAAAAGCTTGCGAGACATCAAGGAAGATAACAGAACAAATTTGTTTTGCTTCGAGAGATTTTTGTATTACATCTGTTACTCGGTGAACTTGGTCTATTGTTGAATGTCTTGTTCGGAATCCAAATTGGTGGTCACGAATGATTTTATTTTTTTCAACGATGTGTTTCATTCGTTTTAATAATAAATTTTCGAAGAGTTCAGACACTATTGTTAGTAACGATATCGGTCTTGGTCTCCATAAGTCCATATCGCTCACCGCAGACTAACAAATTATCCCTCAAAATAGAGATCTCATTGGTCGGAAATTTCGATTTCTAGATGACGATGCCAAACCTGATAGAGACAGAGTGGTTCATTTATGTTTAGAAAAGCGGAGAACTGCCCATTTGCCCCTTCACCCATTGTCTTCAGACCTCGATCGAGCTTTCAAATAAAAAGATCTCCGTACAGCTTGCATCTATTAAGTACTGCTTTGTCGTTGTAATCAACACGTATCTAACATAGATGCCTCACACCCTAGAATGAAAACTTAGGCTGTCCGATGGGATTATGGAAGTTCGGTTTCGTTGTTTTCCTACGTATTTTTTGAATCAAGCTAAGCTTTTGTCTATGTACATAGAGCATATTGAACCGTGGTGTTGTCTGTTTACGCTAGCCTGAGGGTATTTCGTATGTCGTATTTTAAAGGTTGGATTGCTTTTAATAACTAGGTTTTTTATAAATATAATAATTAGGGTGTGTACCGTAGATATTAATTACAGCTATAAACGTAAAAACAACGAAAAAATAAGAACCTAATAGAAAAAATTCTGCCATTTTAATAAATTCTTTAAAAAAAATAAATTCTAAGACTGGCGATTTATGTGTAATTTACTAGTTTGAATTGGTGTTTAATGCATAAAATAAATTTAAAAAAAGTAAATTTTCTATTTAAATAAACATATTTTGCCTATCTATTCTTTGGCCATTTGTTAATGTAGATTTCTTGTTGAGCCAACTCGCGGATGTATAAATAAAAAGTTCATGAAATAATATTGTCTATCATGATGGCATTTTTTGTGTGGAACTGAACAAAATTCATTCGAAATTTAAAATAGGTCGTAGCATGACCGTCATACCGTTTTTTCTGCTCGGCGGAAGGTGCTCTTGCTGATCCAACCACTCCCTGATGACCGCCACGTCTTCGGCCAACTTCGTGGCTGTGTACCCAGCTTTGTGGAGTATCGCCTCTTCCTGTTCTTTCGTCAAAGGTATGAGGGCCATGGTGGACGCTGCAAAGGAGCCCGTCTCTTAGCCGAAATCCGGTTGTTTGCTGTGTGATTGATATGTCGCCTGTGTTCCAAGTGATCTGACGTACATAATTTGACTTCCTACATGTTTTGTCTTGTCGGACTGCTTGTTCAAATTTGAAAATATAGAAACATATGACACGTTTTTGTTGAGATTTTTTAAAATTGTTTTATTTTTAATTGCATTCTATAGGGTTAAGAAGTATAAAAGACAATAGACCTTGGACTGTCTGACAGAACCTTATTTATAGAATATTAAATGTATAAATATCACTTCATTAAGCCAATAATACAAAAAATTGCCCTACCAATAAAAAATATTTCCAATCAAAGAAAATAATTATGGTAAATTAATTAAAAATTAACTTAGACATACTTGTAAAAGCGACTTAATTTTATATTCTTTATATTTGAAGGTCAAATTGACCAAAAAACTTATTTAAAGTAATTAATCTTTATGTAAGGTTTTGGTTGAAATGAAAAAGCTAGCGTCATGAGTGGGATTTGAATCCACGACGTTTGGCCAAATATGCTGCTGCTCTACCACTTGAGCTGTAATGACTTCGATCCAGTCAGACACAAACTCCCTATCCCAACCTATAATATATTATAAACCCAATTATTTCCAATAATTGAATCATTTTTTTTCTTTGAGGGACTTTTTACTAAAATATTGCAACCAATAATAATTAAGATATTAAATTGGGCATTAAGTAGAAAAGTGAAAACATGAAAACTCTACATAATGAACACTTCATTATGTATTATCTGGTAGTTATTTGCCATTTTTTTCATCTGCCTTTGATATTTAGCCCATGAATGATTATGTGAAATTACAGTTAGTTAGGCAGACCAAATTGCAGGTTCATCACTCTGCCGGACAACAAGGAGAAATCTCACAACTTAAAGTATACTATGCTAAGCAATAGCTTGTAATTCCGTTTTGCAGGTAACCTTGAGAGGTCTAGGTCCATTAGGAACAACATGTTTGCCCTAATGAAACAATTTCACAATAAATTGTGACAATTTTGGCCATGATAAACCTGATATTATTTTACCTTTTAAATAAATAATTCTGATAAAATAATTGTAATCTAATTGATTGTTGTTTTATTCTTAGGTGTAATGAGTTTTATCTTTTTTTTTTCAATTTAATATAGTTTGTTTAAGATATTCCTTCTTTGACTCGCTTCTGTGGAAGAGTTGAACAGAAAGTGGTGATTGGGATGAAAGGGTGATTGTGGTTGGCACAATAAATAATAAAATAAAACTGACAAAAATGAGAAAGCTGTTTTATTGGTTTATTCAAACAAACAAAATAAATCACAATTTAATTTCATCCTGAAAATTTTTTTCATTGCGCACTTAAAATATTGAGAGATGAAGAATTAAATATTTTTATTAACAATCGATACTTTTCACCATTGAAATGTGTTAATATTTGTTACATTTTCATTCAACATTTTGCTTACAAAAAGAATAAATAGATAAGAAATTCAGTATTGTTTCGGCTTGTTCGCTTTTTTATTCTTAGGTTTTTGAAAATTCGCCATTTCTTTCTGCCATTAGGAACACAACTCGGAGAAAAATACTGACAAAAAAAAGTCTTTTGTCTTAAATCCTACTCAACCTACCTCAAGTCAATTTTTAAAGGGAAAAATTTGAATGAGATAGCAGTCTTAAACATTTCTTGGCATTTAAAATGAATCAATAGTCTTAATTTCTTCTCCCTTTTCTACTTCTCCTGTGCCTATGGTGGGGGCGTGGTTGTTGTTGTTGTGGCTGCTGATGTACTTTTGCTACATCTCGAGGTATTTCTAAATTTTCTTCTATTTCTTCGACTTCCTCTAACCTACTAAAATTATCATCGGTTCTAGAAAAAAAGAAGAAAAAAGTAGAACCTAAGTATTTCTTCTTTAGAACACTCGCTTATACATACTTGTTATCATTGTCGGTGTGTATGAAATCCTTTTCACCAGAAGGAAAGTTCCCCTCGATGTTTTCCTCTTTTGGGCATCTTTCAGGTTCTAATCTGGAGCTGTCCAGACAGGAATAGAAAGGTTCAACGGATGGAGCATGGGCTTTTCTTTTCAATCACTCTCTTTGTCGTTTTATTTTATTTTATCTCAAAAGATTTTTTACTAGGTGATTGTTAAAGAAATGAACGAATGAATTTGTTATTCAAAATCTGCACAGTGAGAGGTATAAATGAAAACAAACTGGAAAGAAGAAAAAAAAGTAACTTTTGTAACACAGCACAAATGAGTAAATGGGTGTTTCTTTCATTTAAGTACCATGAGTGTTATTTGTTGTTAACGAGACGATGCCCTGCTCTACCTTTACTCTTTAGTTACACTTCCTTAATTATTTTAATCTGTGTTCATTCTCATTCATTGGTTTACTAGAGACTACACAATGTTTAATAAAATAAAAGAACATCCATGCTTTAAATTGAAAGGAACTCATTTTCTATGTCCATGACACAGTATCGACTAAATATTTAATTTATCAAACATTCATTACATAGGCTATAAATTAAAAAAAAAATCAGCATTCCAAATATAATATTTATTGTGGTTACATAGTGGTCTGTAATAATAACTTTTATTAAGTTGTTAATTATTTTTGGTCATAAATTACAAAATCAAAGTGAGTATTCAGACATTGAATTCACTGTACAGAGATTTTGTGATATTTATGTATGATATTAATGTGTTACGATGCATCTAAACATGTCATAAGAAGCGGACGGATATTTTGAAATAAAGCAAAACCTTATATATTATTGTAAAATTGTGTTATAACTTAATTTTTTTTTGTTTTTATTTTTAAAATGTTTTGTTCATTAATGAACACATGTTGGGCTCATAAAAAAAGCAAAACTACAAATTTGTATGAATAAAAAATACTTTATAGTTATAGAAAAGTAATTTTTACTACATTACCTTTCAATAATAAAAGTTAATTTGTCACTTAGCATTTTAATTTATTAATAATATTAAAAGATAATTTCAAGATTGTAAGAAACGTATCAACTCCTTTACCATTGATAAAAAGCAATTTTTTAGAAATGCAAAACTCATCAAAAATAAAAAATCTTTTTGTATCAAAATCTAGCTTTAAGCTAATATATATATATTTTTTTTTAAACAAAACAATATTTTACTTAATATTTACACTTAAAATACGCCCAGAAATATTCATAAATATTTATCACCGCATGAAAACCATGCAGTATAACATCACAACAATTGACGTAAATGAAAATGTAGTCGGAGACATAAAAGGAAACACGGACGAAAGGAAGAGAGTGAGGAAAATGATGTTTCCGACACTACAACAGAAGAAAAAAAAATAGGCCAGAGTTAGTCTTCTTAGGGTATTTTTTTTAAATAAATATATATTTTGTTAATATTCTTCACTTTAATACATTTTTTATTAGTTACAATACGTCATGCAAATTTATAAATATTAATAGAGTTTTGCAAAAGGAAGTGGAACTTGATTCAGTTTATAGCGGTTTATTGACTGACGATTTTCCTCATTTACAGTTGACATAAAAGCCAAGGAATAGTACATAATTTTAGGCACACTCTTATTATTTTACTTACATTACGAAATAATGCAGTGTTTTTCATTTATTGCTCTCTCCCTGTAAGTATGAAAATATTGATGTGGAACGAAGTAGGGGATTTTTGTTACTTATTTCCAAATTTGGGTCTCCAAAACCCAAATCGAGAAAAGTATTTTTCAAGGCCACTACAAATTTTAATGAGGTTTCCAAACACAAACAAACCCACACTTTTCACGAGTACGTACCTCAAAGGGTTTTGGGAGATTTTTGTCGAGTGGTCTCCAACCAGTACTAAATCGGTACTGTGCTTTGGTGCTGATTCTGATGGAGCAGCCTGTAAAAACATAATTAAACTGAGGTTTTTTGTTTCTCTCTCTGAAAAATGAAACGAAGCATTGCAAAAGCCATTTATTAACAAACAAACAAACTTTGTACATTCAGTAATAGTATAAATGAATACACACACAAAAAATAAAGCAAATTAAAGCACACATAACACACAAAAAGACAATTTTGTTAGTCACACTTCTGTACAAACTTTAAATCCACTTAGTCACATCAAAATTTGGTGTAGTAACCTCAATCCTCTGGCTTTTCGACTTTCTAAGGACGTCTAATTGCAACTGGAGCAATTCCACAGTTTTTCTATGGCTGCTCTGCAATTCCTGAATTTCCATTTCTTTAGCTCTTTCCCATTTGTCCCATTGTTCAGCTTTAAAAAGAAAAATATTTGTATTTTGGTTTAATATTTATTTAAAATTCATCTAATTTTACCCATTTGTTGTTCATGCTTTCGAACAAGCTGTTCAATCTTTTTCTGATTCTCGTCTTGCATACTTTGTTTAACGAGCTCTAATGTTGTCCTCGTAGTGCCTAATTGCTGTTGTAACAATGATTCACACTGAGCTAACTTTTTGTCATGTTCTACCTTTAATGAGTCTGAAAATTCAGCAAACAAATTCTATTGTTTCAATTTGTATTTGTAATTATAATAAATAAATTAAAAAAATGTTGTACAAATGATATGAATCAACCTGTAGATTGATCTTGATTGATTATTCCAGTCTGTCTTATTCACTCATTGTAATATGTGAAAAGCCCGAAAGTGACAAGATTGGCAAATCATCAAAAAACATTTGTTTTTATATTCTTTGTTTCATGTTTTTCATGTTACTTACATAATTCTTTCTCATGCTCTTCTTGCAGTTTTTCTATTTTTTCTTGGTAAGACATATCCAGCTTGTCGAGCTGCCGTCTCATGTCAAGCGCTTCTCTGTCCGCACTCGTCTGTGCTTTCTGCAATTCCATTTGATGCTTGCCTTCTTTGAATTTCAACCTTTCTTTATATCCCTCGATCTGAAATTTAAACGATTGCCATGTAAGAATTGATATTTTAAACAGAGATTATGGACAAACCTCTGTTTTAAGATCTTCAATTTTTTTCTCATAGTTGTATCTTTGGTTCGCAAGCTCTTGGTCTTTTAACCTTTTAGCAGTATCAACAGCTGACATCCTCTCTTCTCTAAACGTTCTTTCCAGATCTGATTTTAGTTTAGCACAGTCTCTTTTTAGTTTCTCCTCCCACTGTAATGAGATTAGGCATTAAATTTTTCTTAGACGGTTAAATTGTATTGATTTAAATTATTACCTCAGAATTCAATTGATTCTTTTGATATTCTAGTTTAAAAAGCATTTTTCGATCTTTTTCAGAAATTTCTTCTCTGTGGAGTGCCTGAAAATTAACATTGGCTTTATTTTTAATGATAAAAAAGAAGGCTTTTTCGTTAAATTGTGAAATATTGTAGTGAGGTCTATAAAGGTGGTGAACTTTGAGCTTGATATTCTCCAAACATCCTAGTCTGTCTATTTCTAGCAAATATACATTTTGTCCTCATCATCGCTGATCAGGATAATCAGAGACAATCTTAAAAAAAAAAAAAAAATCCTGTATGTTGTACCTGAAGGTTAGTTATAGCAGACTTTTCTTTGTCGATGGCTATTCGCAGCCGGTTCACTTCTTCTTGAAGAATCATTTCGTTAACTTGAATATCTTCATATTTCCTCTGGACGATACGTAGATTTTTCCTTTGCTCAGAGTATGTCGCCTTGAGTTGCTTTAACTCTTCCTCACATGCTTTCAGCTCGACCAACTAATTTAATAACAATTTTTAATTCAATTGTATTATCATAAATATTAAATATTTTCATTTAATTGAAATAATTACTTTTAAAGAAGTTGTATACATAAAAAATTACAACAAATTGAGAAAGTGGAAATTTTGCAACAAATATAAATTATTTTGATTGTTTTCTTTATAACTATTTGCAACATTTTACAATTATTACAAAAAAATAACTAAATTTGGTACAGAATTATCAAATTAACATTTTGTTGAAACATTTAAATAAATTTCTTTCTGTGATATTAAATGTGTTAATATATTCATTTGATGCTTACTTGCACCAAGTCAGCTTCGGCTTGTTCGAGTTTAGATGACAACTCGATTATCTTTTTTTCTCTGTCTTCTATCGCTTCTCCTATTTTCTTCTTGCCCAATCTTTCAACTTCTCTGAGTTTCCATTCGAAATCTTCGAGCATCTGAACCTCTCTGCCGGAGTTTAACGTTCTCAACGTTTCAAATTCCTTTTGATACTTGGCCTCCTGTTCCTTTTTCTCAGCTAATGCCGCATTGAGCGCCTTAAATCAAATTGAATTGAAAATAAATACTTGGCCGAGAAGGACAAATTGTTCTTCGTACATCTTTAACTCGCCGTAACTCGCCGTCTCTCTCCATCTTAAGAACGGACAGAGATTCTTCGAGTTTTTCCTTTTCGCCTCTGACCTCTCTCAATTTAAACTCCAGCTCTGCTATCTTGATGTCAGCATCTTTCAGCCGTTTTCTGTCTTCTACGTTGGCATAATCTTCACCTGGAAAATGACAATATGACATAATAAATTAATAAAACATTAAAATAAATAATTACACTTACCTAATCTCCTGGCAAGTTCTAAATTTCGCTGTTTTTGCTCCTCGAGGTCGGATTCAAGTTTATCAACTTTTCTTTTAACATAATCTGCTTCATTATAAGCATCTTCGAGTTCTGTTTGAGCTCCTGTCAAAAAGTTATTTTCTTTGAATAACTTACACACTTTTTATTGCATTAAATTATAAAACTATTATAGAAAAATTGCTTTAACATGCTATTTTATAATAATATAATATATTATTACTTTATAATGCATTATAAATTAAAATATCAAATGTTCATATAAGGGTTTTGAAAATTTCAGGGATACAAGTAGTAGACTGTCGGTTTTATCACTTTTAGTTTTTCATTCTGGGTGTTCCACCTGTTTTGCCGTTCATTCCAGCTTAATTGTTTCAAGGAATTTTTCAAGAAACTGTAGTTTATGAACACATCTATACTTTTCAACTATTAAATTGATTTTCTCACTAGATTATAATTAAAAAAAAAAAGTTTCAGATGCTATTCAGCAATTCCACAATCAAGCTGAACTGGGTGTATTTTTTAATCAAAATATTAATATTAAAAATTAATAAAGCGTAAAAGTGTATGTAAAATATAACAGTTACTTTTTATTTAAACGTGTATCTTCTTGTAATATCTATAACAATGGTTTGTAATTTGATAAAGTCAGTGCGGATTTTGTGCCGTATTGCCCAAATGGAAGATCGATCTGCCAACGCTTACGGTTTGGGTGACAAAATGAATTTACATTTGGGCAAAGTTCATTCGCATTTTCTCTTCCATCACCGACACTGTTTTTAAGAGGGAAGTGGGCGTCTCTATAAAAACAAATCGTTTTATAACATTGCTACAAAAGGACAAAGAAATTGATTCCATTTACGATGCTAAACCCGCAAGACTTGTCAGCTTTGATGGCTTCCTGATTACATAAGCCGTTCTTTTCTTTTTTTTTCAGCAAAAAGCTACAAGTTATTTGTAAATACTTCCGTTTTTGAACATCTCAGGTAAGCAAAATGTAAAAAAAAGTTTAAACTTTTTATTTAGATTATATAATATTCATGGTATTTGCTGTAATGTTGAGTTGAGGTTGAAAGAATTGTTTCTGTTTATTTATTTATTAAGGGCAAATTTACTCATTTTTATAAAGTATTCTGGATTAAATTTCTCTCTAGACATAGTGGGCACAGTTCTATAAAAGGCACTCGGTTGGTATTTTGGTATCATAATCAAGTCAAGATTAAATAGGATTTAAGCCAGTCAACCAGTGTTTCAACCAACCAAAAAATTTCCTACTAATAATGACGAAAGGTAAATTTTAAATCCGGCAATACGACCACGACAAGTTTCAAAAGTGAACTTACTTCTACAGAACTTTAAAGAGGGAAGTAAAATTACAAGCTTTAAAAGAGGATCTGATTAACTTTTCATTACACCAAAGTATATAATGGAAATTATATTTTAAAACAAGAGTTGAGCAATGGAAAGGCGTAATTCGAGAACATGGCGCTCGTCTATTTTACCCGGTCAGGAAAACTGGAATCGCCGATTTCCCATCCGAGCTGCGACAGAGTAAAATAGACCGTGAATTTAAAATAACGTGCCGAGAGGAAAAGACCATTGGTCCGCGATATTGTCTATTAATAAAATAGGTGAGCTGTTGACCTTACATTTTCGTAGACTGAACGGAATCCCTTTTAAAACGAGTGCGAATAAAATTGGTCGTGACGATGACCAAGTCAAGTTGCGAAAGTTATATCATACATTTCAGGCGGGTTTCCCAGCGCGAATTTTGTCCTAACCTAATCGATTTTGTCCACAAAAATAAACAGTCTATTATTTCTTCAATAAAACTGTTTCGAAAAAAATCGTATTGCTCTAGGAATCTGTAACAAAAGCCCTATCTTCAGATATGACTCTTATCATTGATATATTCTTTATTTAACTATGTACACTAGCTGTTTTTTAAATTATAAAATGCGGTTTTTTTTTTAAACAAATAACACTACTAGATCTAAGAATGAAGGGTGAAGGTGTTAGGTGAAAATAAAACCCACAGTGGAATGTGTAGCACGGGACAGTTTTGACTCATTTGAAGCCATGATTAGATCATGATTTGTAGGATTTCTGATCTCTAGACGCACAGGCTATTAAGAACGTCAAAAGTTGGATATTTTTGAAAAATCTTGATTACTGTTCCTTATGCGGAGAGGAGATCGAGGGGTTTTTACTTCTTCCATTATACAGAACTTTGTACCGCTTAGAGCAAAATACTGTTCACTCAATTCAGTCAGTAGATCAATAATTCTATATAGCATATGGGTGTTAAATTTGAAAATACCAAAAGGGTAGAGAATTTACATTGCGCCTTTATCAGGAAATTGTTTTCATTACTGTCTGCCACACCCAATCATCTCCCGTACTTGGAAAGTGTCGCTTTTCCCAGGTCCCAAGATTTTAAGTTCTTCAATATTGCGTCTTCCAAACCTCTCTTGGTTTGCACATTGGAAGATCGTTTCGAAAAATACGGATGCAGTTTAAAATTAGAGAAGAGAGAGAAGTCACGATAGCTCAAGTGCTAGAACAGCAGCGTATTTAGCCTAACGGCCCAAAGGTCATGGGTTCGAATCCCGCTCGTGACTCTTTTTATCTCAAGCAATACCTTAAATAAGGATTAATTAATTGGTATTTGATCAATCAAACTACGAAATATAATTAACAGAGAATGGAACTCATTTCAAAAAATTCTTAGTCCGTATTCCCCAAATACATCATGAGTACTTCTTCCTTAGTCTTGACACCTACCAACCAAAGATATTCTTTACAACAGTTTTGTCAGTGGCTTGATCTGTTTGTCTAGGAAACCAAACCTAGATGATCTAAATCTATCTGATCTTCATTGGCTGTTCAAAATAAGATGTGAACTGCTATGCTTAAATGTGGTTGTATGACGGTAGGAAAATTGTGTTTTTATGCGATTCACGCAACTGGGAAGTGTATTTCGTTTTATGACGAAATGAACGATCCTTGGCGAGATGCAGTTTTTAGAGCCTTTTCTGTTAACAAGGGTAGAAATATTTGATTTTATGTAAGTAGACAACTTTAGGATCCCTTATGCCTGACGACAACTTCAAAGTAGTTTTTTTTTTCGCCCACCTAACGTTAATTTTTTCATATTAACTATTATTTTATTTATTTTTTAAACAACTCCGCAGACGGAATAACACCCAACCCTTATAATTAGTTATTTTTTCTTATGATGTAATTCACTCGAAAAAATAAATTCTATTCACAGGGCCGAGGAACATTCGGATAAAAACCTTTTTGGTGTACTTTAGAAGATGATTTGCAATTTGGATTTTATTTTTAGACTTTTCTAAGAAATTACCTCGATTTGATTAGTAACAACACGATCGTAATTTTTTTTTAAACACTGGCTAAATATACTTTAAACAGCCTATTTTTCACAAAGGCAAAAACTTACATTTACATTAGACTTCGAATAAATATTCCGTTTTTATGCAGGGTTTTCTTTTTAGATGGCTCGGCTGAATTCGCTTGAAAAGGTAATATTATAGAAAACCCAAAAAATACGTATTTAATATTTTGTTTAATTTTAAATTTTTACCTAATGTTTCAACGGATTTTTGTGCATGTGCAACACGAATAAGTGATTTTTCGCAGCAGCAGATGTCATATAACCCGCAGGGTGCCGGTGTTTTTGAAAAAAAGCCCATTTGTAAGTATGTCGGGTTCGAATCCAGCGGCCCTGCATTCGAACCCGGGACCTTTACCTTACAGCGATGAGCGCCGTGTCAACGTCTAAACCGTTGCGGCCACCGACGCCCCAATAAGATATTTATAGTTCACCATTGTCAATGTTGGTACCTATTGACCCGATAATGACGAGAAAACACACTGTTCGGCTCATTTTGACTGTCTGACGAAAACTTATTAAAGTATATTTAAGGTTCATGAGGAAAAACAGAAGTTGGAATTTAGCCCTAATACTTTTCATTTTTGGCTATATTCAATATGACCAGTTGTGTAAACAATACCAAATCAATGAAAAAGCAAAGAAAAACACTAAGAACCAGATTATTAAAAAAAAATGTTAGGATAATGTTGACGTGTCTGCCAGCAATGGGTACACGCGTTTTTAGTTAATGAACGGTTGCGTTTAAAAAAAAAAGTTACTCTAAATGTTTTGAACATCAAGGGCAACAAACAGGAAAAAACAGATGTCCTTGATCCTTTAAAAATGTTTCTGTTTATAGACTAAAAACGAGCGTACCCACGGCTAGTAGACCCATCATCATCCCAGGAAATTCATTAAACCACACCAAACCAGCCAATGAAAATACATAATGATAACGTAATTAAGATATTAAGTTTCACATTCTGTGCCATTTGTTATCCTACGACGGATTTAAAATTTGATTACGCCATCATTTTCAAATTATTTAAAATAAACTTTCAAATAGTGGGTAAAAAGTATACGTTCTCATTTAAAATTTCAAAGTTGTACAGGCTCCAGTATCCTGACAATATTTTAAAAAAGCGGTAAAAATTTAAAACTAGACTAAAAAAATCAAATGATTTTTAGTTTTTCGAAAACGTTAACTGTTTCATTTAACCGGGCCATGTAAAAAAAAGATATCCTGCATAATCTTTAAGTAAAGTATTGGTTGAGATAAAAAAAAAGTCAATGACACGTGCGGGATTCGAACCCACGACCTTCGGCTAGATACGCCGCTGCTCTACCACTTGAGCTTTCGTGACTTCGACCTACCACCTAAACGCCACCTTTTTGAATTTCCTTCTTTTTTTTCATTTTCCGAATGTCGTGTAATCTGTTCGATTCTCGGCGACGAATAAAACGTCCACGGAGAGCTTTAATGAACTATACTTCATTTTGCTTTTTTTTTTGATCTGCAACAGCGGAGGACATATAAACCCTCAGGGTGCCGGTGTTTTTGAGAAAAAGCCCATTTGTAAGTATCAGGTTCGAATGCAGGGCGGCTGGATTCGAACCCGGGACCTTTACCTTACAGTGATGAGCGTCGTGTCAACGTCTAAACCGTTGTGGCCACCGGCCACCCCTTTTTGCTTTTTGCTTATTAAATCTATTGTATTTCGTGGTCCGACTGAATTCGGAATAAATAAATCCTTTGCAATTAATTAATCTTTAAGTAATTTATTGATTGAGAGTAAAAAATGTTGGAAAATGGCGAAGTCACGATAGCTCAAGTAGTTCGAGTAATGGCGTATCAAGCCGAGGGTCGTGGGTTCGAATCCCGATCGTGACATTGACTTTTTTATCTCAACCAATAACTTACTTAAAGATTAATTAATTGAAAATAATTTATTCGGTCAATCGGACCACGAAACCTAACGGATTTAACCCTGTGTAATATTACAATAAAGTAAAAGTTATGCAACATACTGCAAGTAGCTTGAACATTAGCATTGTTTTTTAACTATTTGAAGACAAACAACAAAACAATGACATCGCATTATTTAGGTAATTCGTTAAGGAAATATGCGTTTGATTCTCTTTCTCTCTTAGAAAAAAACAACAAAAAACAGTGAAACAAAAAGATTGTTTATGCATTCACAGAGTTGACCAAATTTCTGGCAAGTCTTCTGTAGTGCGACTCCAATCCTGTGGGAGGCCACTATAAATAATGTTATTTGTCGTTGTTGTATTCGTTGCCATATAAGCTTTATTTTGTTTTGTAATATACCAATACTATATTTTGTTTAATTAGACTTCAGAATTTGTCGTGGTTGATATTTTGACCATTGACCTCAAAAGACGATCCTGCTATAGGAATTTTACTACAGTTTTTTAATTGTTGGTAATTGTTTAATAGTTGTTGTAAACAGTTCGTTGGTCGTATTTTAAAAGTAAGCTTTACCTAACTAGCCTAATTTTGTTATTTCGCGGATACACAACCCAGTTCGTAACAATAGATCAGTCTTTGCCCAACAACTCTTTCTGTAAACACATTCAGACATAGCAATTAGGGTTTCTTAATTTAAAAACTCTAAAAATAGTTCCTCGTCTTGCAAGGGCTTTTGAACGATTAGGATAATTTGATAATTTATTGAAATAAGCCGGTTTACTCACTCTCCAAAGTCGATGCCTTCTGAAGTAGGTCTTTTTGAAGTTCAGTCAGCTTGGAATAAAGCGACGTGACTTCCTGGCTGTCTTCGTTTTTGATGGCCTCTTTTTCCTCTCTGAAAGATAATGGCAATATTAACAATTGTAGTAATAAATAAGGCTTTTAACCAGGCTTGGAAATTCTCCCAGATGTCTGGGTTCCCGATTGTCTTTGAGCCTGTCTAAACAGGACTAATGACAACGTAATAGTATACAAATAATAAACTTGTATAATTACAATATATATTAAAAGAAAAATGTAAATAATATACAGATTCCATAATTGAGATAGTCATAAAATTGCGCCTTCCTGTAAAACTTGGGGTAAGAACAAAAAGGTAGTTCGTGCGCCTTCAAATTAAAGTACATCAATTTTTTTAAGGGGAAAAAGGAATTGAAACACAGCATAAAAGAAATTGTAAATTAATAAAAAAAACCAGGAAGGAAGTATTACAAAAATACAATAACAAGAATAGTTTAAAATACTTTAAAAAACACGCAAAGACACGTAAAAATACAAGCGAAAAAAGAATAATAAATGTAAGAAAAACGCTACAAAACGGAAACGAAACCCATGAGGGAAACGAAAAGAATGAAAAGGCACAAGAAATTTACCCATCGAATACGAAGAAAAGGATAAGAATCATAAAAAAATCAAATACAATTAACTGAAAAATAAAATAAAGAACGAGAAGTTAACAAACGAAGATAATAAACAAAAATAATCAAGTAAACAAAAACGCAAAACAAATAACATCATAAAACCTTAGGAAAGAAGGATAAAAGAAAGAAAAACCAAAAAATCTGGAAAAGAAAGAGAAAGAAAAGAGAGAGAGAGAGAGAGAGAGAGAGAGAGAGAGAGAGAAATGAAAAGTATAAGAAAAAGCAAATACGAAAATAATAGATATTTAAAGTTATAAAAACCAACGGGAATGCATAGATCAATGCAACTATGTAGTTGGAAAAAGAAATCACTGGATAAAATATCTCTAAAAAATGAAATACAACGAAACGAAAGGCAAAATAGTAGAAAATAACAAGAAAGGGAACAAATAGATACAGTAAAGCCAAGAAAACACACGGAAAATTAAATCCTCGCCCAAGAAAAGAAAAAGAATTAATAAATAAAATTATACCGATATGCAAAAGGTAAAGTAATTAAACCCACCATTAAAAGGCACCAAAACAAAACATAAAGAATAGAAAAGCCAAAAGGAATGTCAATACGAAAAATAAACAATGGAAATAAAAGCATATCCTATACAAATAAAATAAAAAGAACCGATTAAAAATTCCGAGAAATAAACGAATAAAGTACATAAAACGCTATCACATTGTCAAAAGAAAAGGAACAGTAAAACAATGAATGAACCATCAAGGAAAAATGAATTGCAATAATAAATAAATAAACGAACAAAGAAAAAAACAAATGCAAAATAGAAAAATTATAAACAAACGGAGAAACAAATGAAAAATGGACGAAAGAGAGAAAATCCGAAAAATACGGTAAAATAGAGAAATACAAGATAACAAAAAGAAACGAATCAGTAAATTACAAAAAAAATGCAACATTGTGAAATATAAAAAGGATAAACAGAAAAACACAAAATATAATTAACAAATAAAATAAAAGACAATACAAAGATAAAGTAAAAATTAAAAATAAAGAAATAAAATATAAGAAGAAAAGTTATATCTTTCTACGTCGCTGTATTCTGTAGGTGCAGCGAGGTTTAAGGCATTCTCTTGTTGAAATTTTCCAGTTAAACGTTTCACCTTCTGTTGACATTTGGTATCCATTACTTCGAAATTTCATATAAAATGTAATTTATGCCTTTTCTATATAGAAATAATGAAGGAAGGAATGTCCACTTTCCTTTTAGGAAAAGAATTTAAATGAATAAACGTGCGGTTTGCACGGTGTAAATCCATTATGGAATGCACATAATATTGAATGGCCAATTTGGTTAAACAATTAGTTATAAATTAAGTCCACACCAGCTATAAGAATTCCGTGTCGAAATTATGGAAAAACGATTTTATGAATTGAAATTATTGTACAAATTGTCGACTGGGTATTACGAAACGTAAAAAAAAAAATTATCTGAATAACAAATAAAAGTTTCGTCATAGTCCATGACTATCTTTCTGCGGAAATAGATATTAGACCGGATTCACCCACAAAAGCATATTTTATTGGCTCACCCCGATTGCGATGTAACCAAGACAAAATTTCGAATCGTGGAAAGAACGTCCTTTTGACACTATTATTATTTTGCTCGAAGTTGCGCGTTTTGGAGTAGCAAAATTTTTTAACCTCCCATAAGCGAAGGTCTAAACTAATTAATAATTAATTCTGCATGCAAGGCGGGTCGTCGATGGCCGAATCGTTGTTTTCAATTTTATTTCGTTTTGAAAACATTAAAATTAATTTTAACAAGGAAAATGAATCTAGGTAAAAGTAATAATCTATTGTTACATTTAAGTATAAAATTTAATTGTATTTTTGTATATACTATGTTTTAAAATATATACAATCGATTAACTATAAAATAATCAATCATAAACAATATTTAAGAGAACAATTAATTTTATTAGGTAATTTTTTAAAATTATTTCCTGTATAATTGAAATATACATTTCCTTAATTCGGTTATTTGCATATTTACATTATACACTGTACTATATGTATATAGTTTTTAGGGGGAGTTGTCGATCATTGTTGGTCTCCCGGTTATGTGTAAGGTTAGTCCTTGATGAGGAAGTCCCGAGGCCATCTCCGCTTTAATCGGCGGACAGGATTGTAGGGGGATGGATTATGCTGGATATGATTGGCTGGTGGATTGGGGTGAGTGGAGTGTCCAAGAGTTGTCTTGAAACTGGGTGAATTTGGACGGGATTAATTTATTTACAAAGGCTATTTTGAGGTCATTGTGGAGGGTGGCGTTGGAGAGGTTAACTTTAATTCTGAGGACTTAGGATTGGAAGGATTGAATTAGTTGGTTGTTATTAGGTTTAGCGGTGCCCCACAGTTCTAACAAATATGTCCAAATCTGGGGATTTTCTGGATTGGATTTATGATTCGGCATTTAATGTTGGAAAGGTAGTCAATTATTAAGGACGAAAACGAAAGAAACGGAAAAATAAAATTATGGTTTAATAGTTTATTTGCCTCATAATGTTGGAGGAGCTATAGCTGGGTTTGCATGTATCTATACAACTATTAGACATAGCCATCAGCAGCAATCTAGGCCCTAGATGGTAGCAGATGCAGTGACGACAGAATTATTATGATCAAAGAAATGTGTGATGTTTAGTGACCGTTAGTTAATGATTATTGGGAGAGATGCGGTCTGGTGTAGCGTAGGTTTTGGAACATTTTCTTTATCGTGCCTACGTTTCGATCTTTATTAAGATCATCTCCAGGACTCAAAGTTTTCTTTGTAGATATGTCATTCTTGTGTCGCGTGCTGAGTGTCAATATTTCACTGGCACTTTCAACCCGACACCCAAGAATGGCAGACCTACCCAGAAAACAAACACTTTGAGCCCTGAAGATGATCTCAATAAAGATCGAAACGTTGCCCCGAAAAGAAAATGTTTTTCTAGAACCCACGTCACCCCAGTCTTACGATCTCCATACGATCAAAGAAATTTTCCCAGATTTACCGCGTCCCCACCCTGACACAATCACAAAAAGAACAGAATACAAATTCACATTTCACTGGTTTCACAACTCCAACATGACACCACAAGAAGAGCACCATACTTTATGTGAGTGAAATAATTGGTTCAAAATTTATATTTACATCTTAAATTGTATTTTTTCCAATCAAAATATGTTTTATAATTAACCCAGGCCCTGAAGAATACCGACTAACGGTCGAAACATCGGCAAAAAATGAAAAACTACCTCATTATTGACCGCTCCTCGCGGCATAAACAAGAACACACACGCAAATAGGTAGGTTCAACCCACAAAAAGCCCTCGCATGGAAAGAGTCTGTTTTCTTTTTCCCCCTCGAGTGTTTGGAAACACGTGGGAAATCTTTGATGTGCTACGTCAAAAGGCTGGATACTAAAATAGTGTATTAACCTTCCGACGGCGATATTGGGAATCTGGCCAGCCCTTATTACTTCTAGCATGTCTATTAAACGAGTTTGTACCGACGACCCTGGGTACAAACACAGCTGTTCACGACTCGATGCTTCATGGCTATATTTGTGCTTTAACGACGAGTCTGTAATTGAAATATCCCCTTGAAATTACGTTTAGAATATTAATGATCTGAAATCAGATAACCGACCATTTCCACAGTGATAGCTATCATTTGTAACTGATCACATACTGAACTTTTAGGGTGTTAATTTAGCAGCACAACAACCTGAATTTAATATAAAATATTTGCGATTAGGTCAAAATGTTGGAATTAATATAAGAATTACGAGACCTCTAGCCTCTCCCTGATGGATCAGGGGTGTCACCCACCTTGGTGTCTGAGCGACTTCCAGGTTGAGCTCTGATCGGAGGCCATCGACTTCTTTGGTCATTTCTGTTTTCTTCCATTCCCTAAACTCACATTCACTCACACAATAAATGCTGCTACATACAAACCCAATTTCACATGCATATCCTGTGTCTAGAATCCAGGTCGGAGGGTACTCGTTATTCCGCCCCTACCTGAGAAACTAGTAAAAAAGTGCAAAAACTGTATAAAACTAAGCTAACGTGAGAACGAAAAGAAAGAAATCTAAGAGAATAAAACCAATTGAAATAAGTGCATAAGGAAATGTATCTTTCTCTTCAGTATGACTGTTGTATTCAACTATGTTGGAATGTGGGATGTGCAGTCATACAGAAAACACAGTGCAGTGCTCAATTTTTTAATTTGCCAACTTTCGTAAATTTTCATCTTTTTTTTCAAGGCAACGCTGGAACAAAGGTAGAGTTGCTTTTGTCCACTTTTTCCCTGGTGTTAGTATTAAAATCGTAGGCGTAATTCGTTTCGAAATGGTAGTTCTTCAATTGTTTTGCTTTTTCACTGTTAACAGTAAAATAGTTCCAACTAAAAAGTGTATTAAATTAAAGCCCTTGACACGTAATTAGAATAGTACCGGCATGAAGGAAAACATTTAAAAAAAAATTGAAGAACTATTCCACAACACTTCCAAACAAATTACGCTACGATTTTAATGCTAACACCGGAAAAAAAGTGGACCAAAGCGGCTCTACTTTTGTTCCAGCATTGCCTTGAAAAATAACGAAAACCATTGGAATGGTTGGTTGGCAAATTAAAGAATTGAACACTACGCTGTGTTTTCTGTATGATTGCACATCCCACAACCCAACATCGATGAAATGCAAATAAACAAACAATATAAAGGAAATGTTGTCTTCTGACAACACAAAACCTGAAAGGGGAGTGTTAAAGTCCTCTTCTGCAATTTCATCCCTTTTTTGGTTTTATGTTCATCCTGGAGTTTGGAATAAATTCTTCTAAACATTAAACCAAATATTTTTTCCATTGGCATAGAATACAATAGAGTTGTATATTGACCTATCAATCTTTTCTAACCGAAGAAAGGTTCGGAATATAGCAAATATGACAGTTACGTTATGAAGCGAAATATTTGTTCACAGTTTTGGCTTTTATTTCTTACTGCACAATAATATTCAACAACAGGTCGGCATTTATGTTGAAACAGTTATTTATTAATATTTCCGTTCAAGGCGAAAGGAAAACAAGCTTAACGAGTTTGACTCCCATTGTTTTCCATTGCCTTTTATTTCCGATAGTTTTAAATCCAAATACGTCCCTGAGTCATTTGCCAACCGTTTACCGAACATCGGCCCGATTTGAAGGCCGTTATGGACTAATTGTTACGAACGACCCAACAACCCAGATATTTATTTAGAGGAGACTGTCGGAATCGTTGGCAAACTTCCCTCCTCCTTTGTTACTACAACAACTGGCGTTTCCCGAATTCCAACTGGAGGGGACTCGTTTAACCCGATGTGTCGGTTCAATTCCATGGATTGGCGTTTATTCAAATTGAGAAGATGGAAAATGGTGATTAGCATCTGATTAAATAGATAATAAGTGTTCTTATAAAAACAAAAATACAGCAGCTTTTCAAAAATATTATATTCAAATGTGTTCATTTACATTCCATGCGATGGTCATCTTAAGTCTGAAATAGTTTTGCACTGACTCAACTTGTGGTATTTTTGCCACTTTATGAAAAAAAAAATATGTAGGATTTATCCACTGTGTGGTATATCCTGAATTACGACCAAGTACACATTGGCTTAATCTCTCTCACCCTCATTCACCGTAAGTTCCTTTCTCCGTCCCTCTTTATTCTCTTCTGATTCGCCCTCTATCACTCAATATTCTTCTTCCTCTCCTTTCTCTCTCTCTCTCTCTCTCTCTCTCTCTCTCTCTCTCTCTCTCTCTCACACACACACACACACACACACACACACACCCTACCTCTATCCCTTTATTTTCCTTTTCCGCTTACTATATATACTTACTATGCATTTAACTTTCTTAGTCTCTCTTTCTATGTCTCTGTTTCCACTCTCTCACTCTCTCCGTCTTCCTTCGCCACTATATTTTTTCTTTCGTGGTTTATCTCACCCTTTCTTTTTTTCATCAAAACGACTCGAAAGTCTTTATTTCCCTTTCTCTCTCTCTCTCTCTCTCACACACACACACTCTTTCTCTCTCTCTCTCTCACACACACACACACACACACTTTCTCTCTCTCTCACACATACTCTTTCTCTCTCTCTCACACACACACACACACACTCTTTCTCTCTCTCTCTCTCTCTCTCTCTCTATCTCACACACACACACACACACACACACACACACACACATACACCCTACCTCTATCCCTTTCTTTTCCTTTTCCACTTACTATATGTGCATTTCACTTTCTTAGTCTCTCTGTTTCTACTTTCTCAATCTCTCCATTTTCCTTCTCCACTATATTTTTTGTTTCATACCCTATCTATCAAAAAAGAATAAAAAAATTTTCTTCGCTCTCCACTCTCTCTTTTTCTTTCCCACATTCTTTTTATCTCTTAAATTCATACACTTGCTCTTTCACACTCGTTAACTGTCCCTTCTTTCTCTTTCTCCCACTCTCTCTCTCTCTCTCTCTCTCTCTCTCTCTCTCTCTCTCTCTCTC
>CM077104.1:15981505-15997477 GCA_039619505.1 Cimex hemipterus | reverse complement strand
GAGAGAGAGAGAGAGAGAGAGAGAGAGAGAGAGAGAGAGAGAGAGAGAGAGAGAGCGAGAGCAAGAGAGGTGTGTATGTGTACTATAATGTGCTTATTAATAACTAACTATAATGATTTAAGTATCATTATCTAAGATTATTTACTATCGAGCCAATTAAAAGAATTTTATAAATTCATGAGGAAACATCATTTCCTACAACACACACAAACGCCCACGCACCTAGATTTTCGTTATATTTCAGTGGCATATTTTTGACTAGATGAAACTAGGAAAAGGGTCACGCCCTTGGGGAAGCTCCAGATACGTCAGCTTCATGGATATATCCGGAACGTTTTCTAAACATCTTACATCCTCCCTTTGTTGTCCCGGTATGATAGTCTAACGAAACAGAACTTTCTCAATTCAATCGACGTTTACGAAACAATAATCGATTATCGAAGAATTCAAATCGAAATATTTCGATATCTAGAAGAATTAGTTTAATGTTAAGATGTGGATTGCAAACTTATAACAATTGTAGAAAAATATTTTACCTTGCATTCTTTATAAAATAACAGAGAGCAGCGAAGATTGAAATTTCAACTTTGCTTTTTTGATTGTTGTTTAAATCAAATCCAGCTCGTTTCAATAATTTCCTTTACAAAAAAATTCGATTAAAAATTGATAAATCTTTTATAAAAAGTGAGTTTTTTTAACATTAAGAATAAAAGTATCTCCCAACATCGGACTAGGTTTTATTTCGTTCATTATAACCAGAATAAGTTTTATTTTTGACCAAGAGAATTGAAATTTAGAGAAAAACGCAACGACTGCAAATTATAAAAATCTCTTGGAGCGTTGGAAATGCAGGACAGATTTTCCATGAATTTGTTCCTAATTGTTGATATTGAAATGGTTTAACATTTTAGGTCTGATTTTAAACGTTTAAGATAAATAATTATTTAACAAAATACTCGTTTTACACGCGAATATTATTTTTTTATGACAGCATTGAGCAAAACTGACATAAATGGGACAATAGAAGCAATCTTTCAGCCTTGTCTTCCAAGAAGTAATAATAATTGTGCAATTATTGTTTAAAATTAACGACGAAGTTATACCGCCTGGAATAATTGTTGATTCAAACACAAATAAAACTCATCGACATTTGAATTATTTAAAAAATATTATTTTTTTATTTAATGCAATAATTTTTTTTCTTAACATTCACGCATTCTACTCGTGTGAAATGTTTCAAATTATGGTAAAATACATCACACACATATTCAGGGTACGTTGATAACATACAGTCCTGGACTCTTTACAAAAAAACCATCTACAGAAGAACTAGGAAACAACAACGGTGTATACTTCCTGGGCATAAAAATCACTAAAGCTGATAACAAATTGCAATTCAACCTATACATACAGACCAGAAAACCAGCAGTGATTGATGTAAAAGACGATTCAAACTACCTCCACACAAAATGCAGCACTAAAATACCAAATAGAAATACAATAACTGACTAATAATCAAAAATATAACAGAATAACTGTTACAACTCAACAAACCCAACATTAACATAGATCCATTACAGTTCGTGGTCATATTGACCAAATAACTTTTTTCAGTTTATTAATAGTTATGAAAGATATTGGTTGAGATAAAAAAGTTAGTGTCACGAGCGGGATTCGAACCCACGGTCTTCAGTTCAATACGTCGCTACGCTACCACTTGAGCTATCGTGATTCATTCCAATCGGACACCAAGCTTGGGCCTTCTCAAAAATCAAAACCCATTCTATTATCCTTACATCCTAAGATCATCCACTTTATTAAGCCACCTCACTTTCGTCTTCTTTTCATCATTTTCACCGTCTCCTTCTTCGGCAGATTTGTTTCTGACTTTTGAACATTGTCTAACCATTTCAGCCTGCCTGTTTTTACATGACCTACTACATCCGGCTCACCAAATTATTAACTTTGTTGTTTGCCATTGATTTTTGAGTTGATTAGTCGTCATCTCGTTCTCTATGTCTCTCTCACTCTCCTTTTTAACTTGGACGCACCAATGGCTGGTTACTCTTCTAGGCAGACCGTCGTACATGATGAGGAGTCTAATCCCAATTCTGATTCTTACTGTAGCTGTAGCTTTCCTAAGGCGCTGTCGGATCACGTCCTTAAGTATAACCCATTATATTTCTTTGTCCGATTGACCAAATAATTTCTTTCAATTAATTAATCTTCATATAAAGTACTGGTTGAGATTAAAAAGGAGGGAAAATTCGAAAGATGGGTTCAGATGGGAAGTTGGTGTTCGAGTGGGTGGAAGTACGATAGCTCGCAAGTGGTAAAGCAGCGGCGTTCGTAGGTTCGAATCTCGCTCGTGACACTGACTCTTCAATCTCAACCAATACCTTACATAAACTAACAAACAATTTAACAAATCAGGCGTTAAAACAGCACCAAGACCAAACACATTGGAAAACTACATGGACCAAACAATGACAAGGCCCTCCGACCTAATAAAAAATGGCATATAAGGGGACATATTCTTTGGACGGACAGGAGGAAAAGGAAATTAGTTTTGTATTCAAGAAGCCATGCATGCAGCTTCTGGCTCATTATTAGTACTTATCGTAGTGCTAGTTTATTCAATTGACTAGATCCTTTGTGATGAAGCATTGGGTTATTGACTGACCCGCATCTCCCTGGCAACCAAGTTGTTATGTTTTCACAAGTTTTAGTAATTTTGGATGCGTCCACCGACTATTTTCGTTTGAAATTTTCACCTAGTAACGCGTTCAGGGCTGCTTGACGTTATGATCGTTTGAAGATTTTTTGTCAGTTTTGAGGGTGTTTTTGACAGGAGATACTACGCGACTACGTCACAGTGAACCATCACGTACTCACAATTGATTTAACTTGAGTTCCTGGAATGTTAAATTTGTTTAAAATATTTCATAATAATTTTAATAATGAATGAGCAAGATGAGCGATGAAAACGTGAATTAATCTAATTGTATTATTTTGGTAACCAAGAGGGATTTTTTAAAATTAAATTTTGACTATCTTAATGAATATGTAACTTCAAGATAGGAGATAGTGTGGACTTTCTCTATATTTTTCTGGGCGATAAAATCACAATCAATCTCCTAATAGATAGTCCTGGGGAAAGTAATTTTCACCAATGGTTTATGTAATATTAAACTTATTATTTTGTACAAATAAACCGTTTATTTTTAAACAGAAGGTCAGATTGAGCAGTTACATAGTATTCCGGAGAATTGTTTATCAACGCTTTATAGCGTTTGTCAGATATAATTTCTATTTTTAAAAATTTCGTCTTTTACATATCTTTACAACAAACCTACTTGGTATATGAAATAATGTAGAGAAATAATATTTTTTTAAAACTTTGTTGAATGTTTATTAAAAAAAGGCTATTGTCCAAGAAAAAGAGCATATGTTTCCCCTAATTTTAAACTATAATTGGACAATTGAAATCTGATTTTCCCCATGTTTTCCAAGCTTTCCCCGTCCTAATTATTTCAAATTTTAAAGGGAAATTATGTTGAGGGAGAATGGCTCATTTCTATATTATAAAAAAAATGTAAGGATGTTTATAACCAGACATAAAATTTGAAACAAATCCAATGTCGCGACTTAGGGACAAATTCATGGAAAGCGTTTTCTTCTGTTACATTCCCGTTTTAATTGATTGCTCTAATTTATAACAAATTATCGCTATTTTATTAATTTTAATTAATTATACTGATTAAAAGCTAGTACAATGTTGTAGAACATTTTTGTCCTTAATTGCTCAAAATTGAACGATTGTTTAAAAAAACCTACTCGGATTTTTCGGTTCGTCAACTTTCAAACTTGAACTTGAATACTTCTTAAAGAAAATGACTCAAACGAGTTGAATTTTATTTAAAAATAATCGAAAGATTACGGTTATTTTCTACACGGCGAGATTGAAATTTCAACGTTGTAATCTCCTAGTTATTGCATATTTTTAGAAATTTATCTTTTTTTAAATAATGTTTGTTTCGTAATAAACATTTTTGTTTATAAATATAACTGTTTTGTAAACTTTGCTTGTCAGACTGGGTGACTTCACTCACGCCTCCTTTAAAATGTTGTATGTATCGGTCTTTTTTTCGTCATGTCTGTCCTGTATTTGTCCCCCTGTTCGCGTGATATGATAATCCATTTTTTGACAAGTGGGTCGGCTTTGTCAATGCTTTGTCCTAGTAGTTTTCCGATTACGTTTGGTTCACTTTTTCTCTGTGCATGTTTATGTTTTTTTTAATATTTACGTTAATGTTTTGTTTATGTTATTTATTATTATTATTATTATTATTAAAGGTCATTTCACGTCCTAACATCCATTCTATTTTAGGTTAGCTATATCTCTTCTGAGTGCTATAAAGCTCTGACACCAAAAATTCACTAGTAATCTAATTTATCCTATTGCCATCCAAGCTTTGATTTTCTTTTTCAAATTCTTAATTCGGAAGGCCAAGTTACATTAAATTTAATAAAATTATAAAATTTACTTCTGTTTCTTTTTTTAAATTAAAATAGTGAGTTTTTTCTATAAATTAAAATTTCCACATTATAATAATAATAATAATAATTAATAATAATAATAATAATAATGGAGTCAGATTAGCAACAGTCTCAGCATGATTACAGGCTCATCTTTATCCTTTTATTCTTTCATTCAAGTATGATAACTAATTCTACATAACAATAATAAGAAACAAAACACAATATCATTTTTTTTTTTTTTTTTTGAAGTAGCTATTTTTCTTATTTCAATTGCGATATTGGGCATTGCAGTGCATTACCCCGGAATTTGTATTGTCCTCCATTTTATTTTTCCGCTCCGGCAGCCTCAAAAACTTCTGAAAAAAGAAATCACGCACGCACAACTCTTATGCAGACATTAGCAGGCATTCAATGGTAAAATAATTCGGGAAAAGGCCCAAATCAGAGTTCCCGTCTGTCAGTTTATACTGTTGTTACTGACATCTATGGCAAGTATGTCATTAACGCGTATGAATATGTGCGCGATGTGATGTACCTTGATTTATAAGCATTTAAAATTGATGAAAGCCATAAAAAAACCAACGAACCTATAAATTTATTATAATAATAAGTTTCAAGTTTAAAAGTTGTTTTTAAATAATTTATGTGCTAATATATTTTATATGTGTTTGATTCAATAATAATTCCTGACGGAATAACTTCATCGTTAAATTTTAATAATTTTTATATAGTTTACAAATAACAACAAATCAATAATTGAATAATTAGTATTGTTTATTAGAAGACAAGGCTGAAAGTTTCCTTCTCAGACCCAATAAAAGTCATGATCTAGTCTTCGTAATAATAAAATATAAGCATGTAAAATGAATATTTGATTACCTAATTAATCGTTAAGATGTATATAATCTGACGTAAAATCTTAAACCTTTTGAATACCAATTTTGAACCTTTTGAATTTTCCCGAGCTTTAAGAAATTGTTCCAATTTGTCAAAAATTAAATTAATTTTATTTAAAAGAAAATTAATCGGGTTGCACTGAATGACAGGTAATATTATATTTTTATCCTTAATGGTGCCAGATTGAACGATTGTTTGTCACAAACAAACACTCGGAATTTCAAGAAGGTTTGTCAATTTTGCAATATAATGCGTCATAAAAACGTCGTTTAAACGGGATGAATCTTATTGAAACAAAAAGTGAAAAATTATCGTTATTCTGTACAAGGTAAGTGTAAGCTTCAATGCTGTAAGATTCCAGATTTTCCATATTTTTAAAATTTTTTGTTTAAAATAATTTCCTATTCATATCAAACAATTTTCTATAGAAAAATAAGTGTTTGGTAAACTTTGATTGAAATTTGGATTTTTTTAAACGTGTGGTCTTTAGTGGCTGTTAGTGAATGATTGTGTGTGTGTGTGTGTGTGTGTGTGTGTGTGTGTGTGTGTCTGTGTCTGTGTAGAACGTGAGATGCAGTCTGGTGTGATGCAGGTTTTGGAAAAACATTTTCTTTATCGTATCAACTTTTCGAACTTTGTTGAGATCATCTTCAGGGCCTTGGTTTATAAACATTGTTTAAATTTTACAAATGCATGTAGAATGTGTAAAAAGTGAATTTATACTATGCTGGAAATTTTAGACACATTTGTACTCACTCAAAGTGTTTGTTTTCTGTGGTTTTCTAAAATCTAGTCACACCAGACCGCATCTCACTATCTCCAAATATATATATTTTTTAAACACCTGTTAAAAAAGCTGATCACACTGAGAAAGACATAATAAAATAGAAGAGGGTTTTAGATAAACGCTTCAGACAATTTATACAAGTTGAAAGGCTCAACTCCACAAATGGGTGATTGGATGATCGGTTCAAAAAAGAAAAAAAGTTGAGGCCTTCTTAAACTAATAATAGCTTAGCGTTACTTGATCGGCCTGATCTAAGGTCAAGATCGTCTAATTGGGATACACCCCCGCGAAAACGGCACAGAGCAAGCCCACTTTAAGACTATTCTCGTTTCGTCGTTCAACCGGCCAAATATTGTATTAAATTATCGCAGGCAACGTTTTTCCGACGTGCATACGCCAAAAGGGTTTAGGATAATCTATTGGATTTAAACAGGGGACCTACGTTGAAAATTATTTGTAGACTTAAAAAAAAGAGTATAATAGCTTTTTTTTAAACAACCCTTCGTTCCCGGTTGAAGTTATTTATTAAATAAAGTAATGTTCGGTAAAAAAATTAAAATGATAAATACGTTGCTTCTAACGCCAACTAATTTGCAAAAAGGCCAATTTTACCTTTGAAAAACCAAAACCAAAAATAATATAAGTTAATATTGAAAATATGCCATTTCTAGGTTTAGAACATTGTATTAAAAATTATCGAGAAATCGCTTGTGACATAAATTCTGTAAATTCTTTAAGGCCACTACATATATATAGTTCATATAATATTATAGCTATCGCTGACTAATCCATTTCATAACCATATAGACGTTGACTCTTATTTGATATTGTGGATTGTAAATAAAATGTGGACGATGACGACGGTTAATACAGTCTTGTGCGACACAATTTGACAAAATGATTAGCCAGCAACTGAACGGATTTGTTTACTGAATGTTCAAATGTCATTTCGATCCGTCTAAATTCAGGCTTCAAATGCCACCGTTTTGGCTTCCGGATTATCTGACCAGGATCATCACCCCACACCGAACGTGGGGTTTCAAATGGATTCCATAACATAATTTTGTGGTTTTTGTGAAAAAAGCGATGACAATAAATTATTTCTGTGGACGTTTTGGGGAAAAAAAACCCTCCATTTTTCGAGGAGTAAATCTAGCTTGAACTTTGAAAGATGGAAAAGTTATTGGGCTTGGCACTTAGTTTGATCCACTTTTGATTTGTCCAGCCCTCACAATTTGAGAGAACACCAAACTCAAGTATCGTCGTCCTTGTTTGAATAGTTAAAAAACCTTAACCAGTCTCAACCTTAAGTCCTGGTGGATAAACCTGAGGTTAGCCAATGAACCTTGCGCTTTCCAACAAAAGTACTTTTTGCACCTTGAATTGTTTTGTATGGCAACAGAATTTTCATAGATTGAAAGTGTTCCGATCACTAACTAACTTTTTCTAAAGTATAGTTCTATCGATTTTAAGCTGATTCTAACTGGCGAGTTTGTGAACTAAAAGCTCGTTCTAAATGGTAAGTCCATTGCATTTCCCGTTTGTTTTAGATGGAAAATCTATTAAAATTGAGCTTGTTCTAATGGTAATTTTATTGATTTTGAGCTTTCTCTACATGGCAAGTCTATTGACTTTGAGCTTGTTCTAGTTGGAAAATCGATTAAATTTGAGCTTGTTCTAGATGACAAGGTTATTAATTTTGAACTTACTCTCGATGGCAAGTCTATTGGCTCGTTCTAGTTGGAAAATCTATTAAATTTGAGCTTGTTTTAGATGGTAGTTTTATTGAGCTTGATCTACATGGCAAGTCTATTGACTTTGAGCTTGTTTTAGATGGCACGTTTATTGAATTGGAACTTGTTCAAGATGGAATTATTTTTGTTGATGTTGAGCTTTAAATTCAACACGTGATCTACCGTTTTGGTTTTCCGATTTTTCCAGCGCATAACTTCATGTTTTGGCTGAGTTCATGCCTAACATCCCGTTTACGTTTAAACACGATCACTTCACCTTTTAAATATTTATATTTCTTATAGACTCTCTTGCGTCAAAACTCAAAAAAGAGTGGATATTTTTACGAAATATTTTAAGCACTCGGTGCTCCCTAAGCCTTAGTGGAGTTGTGGAAAAACATGATTCACCATGTCTTAGATCTTGCTTCAGAAGGCAAGTCAAAGCGTTGTAAGTTTATAACAGCTTGGGAGTATATTAAGTTTTAAAAAGGAAACCTTGATCATCCGAAATAAAGCTACGTTAAAAATAAGACAGTACTCCTGTGCATCGTTCGTGTCTTGTTTCACTCTCTTAAGCTTATACAATTAGATTCCAATCTTTGGAAATCTCATCTTTTAATAGCTGGAGCTGTTAAATTATAAATTTTAAAATCATCCGTTGTCTTTATGGATTCTGGATGGTTCCGATTTGTCAAAGTCCCTAACCAAACGAAATCAACGTTTGAATAAATCCACTCCGAAAATCCAAAAGTTCAACATTTTTGTGTATGGAAAATGTGTATTTTCTGAATCATAGTTTGGGCAGTCGGTCTTCTCCCAATACATGTCTATGCTTACACATCTTGCACGGCCTGTGAGTTGAAATTAAACGAAAGAAAATTTGTAGAAATGGCGGCCTTTTTCGATTTGAATTTGTACCAGATGACAAGCCCATTTAATCGTAAGCAATATATAAAACGGCTTCCTTCTGGACATCTTTATATCCTTGATGTCATTTTTCATCATGTCTGATAAACTAACTAAATGTTGTTAAAAGTACTTAAGTAATTTAGAAGTAGCAATATATAAAAAACGTTACATCGTTCTGAATATTTATGTTTTATTGAAATTGCAATTAATCATGGTTGAACAGTCGACTGAGCAGTTGACTGAATAGTTTTTTTTTTGTACAATTTTATGGTGTTTTCGGCTTAGTGGAACAGAATACTGAGTTGTAAATTCTTCAGGCGAAAATAGTATAAATCATTCTTTGACCTGGATTCGCAAGGTTAAGAGTCAATGTGTTTTATAAGTTTTTTATTCTCCCCAACGTAAAGTCCTCTTCTAAGTTACGCCCTTGTAAAATAAGTCAATTTCTTTTTTTCTTAATGAACAGCCGTCTATCAAGACAGATCGCGAATCCGTAATGGTAATTATTTTTACACACGTCCTGGGAGGGAATAACCTTTAAAAAGGCGAAGGCGACTTTCCATTCGTGCCGAACTACTTCATCAGAGTCAACGTACTTATATGGTCGTGCCAAAGTCGGCTAATTGATTTCATTTATCGGAAAAAAAAACAGAACTCTGGCAAGTGACCCGCTTAACGGTTTGGCACTTCTGTTGTCCCCAATCCCCAGCAAACACACACAAATTGGGATTAATCTTGATGTCGATAGTTGGATAGAACAATGTTTGAGAGGGCGACATTCACCTTTTTACGTATTAAATTTTACATTGAAACAACCTCACAGTTAATATGCAATCTTTACTATAAAAGGAAAGGTCGTTACAAGTCATTGCCAGACGAGTTCTCCTTTTGGGACTATTCGCCCCTTTCGAATACCATATTTTATTCAGCTTCGGTTTTCGTTAGTATAGATTTGTAATCTATTTTCTAAGGTGATTTGTTTTTATTTGAAGTACTGTAATGGCAAATTAAAAATCAATAACGGTTCCGCGAATTGGGACGGAATAACAGACCGTTGTAGGTAGAATGCACATCTCGAGGGGCTTTTTAAACCCACGCGTCTCTTTTTAAGTTCACATACTTCCAAGTCACGATTTTCTTCAACTACGGTCTTAAAAGTACCAGAGTCCTTTGGGATGAAACTTCACCAGGGCTTTACAAACAATCGAGCAGAATTTCTGAATTAACTGTTTTAACAGACATGGACTTTTGATACAAACTACACAGCCATTTTTGCACGAAAAAATTCCCAACTTCGGAAAAGCTTATTTCCTCTGCCTTTTAAGTCACAGACCAGTGCTAGGTCTAATTTTTTAAATTTTACGTCGAATACGTTTTTTAAAATGTTATCAATCTTCAGTCATTCATAGGTAAACTCAAAATTCTAAATTTTTGCACTTTTACGAAGCCAGGAAATCGTCGTGAAGTGACTCCGTTTAGCAAGAGATAGAAATTTTAATCATTTTAATTTCAACTAAATTTTAAATAAATTTTAATTTCGATTAATTAATCTTTAAGTAAGGTATTCTGTTGAAATGAAAAAGCTAAAATCACGAACGGGATTCGAACCCACGACCTTTGGCTAAATACTCCGCTGCTCTACCACTTGAGCTATCGTGGCTTCGATCCACTCGGACATTTTGAAAAATGGCAAAAAGGAGGGAAAATTTAAAGAAAAAGTGAGTTTGAGATGGGAGGTTGGTGTCCGAGTGGATCGAAGTCACGACAGCTTGTAGTAGAGCAGCGGCGTATTTAGCGGAAAGTCATGGGTTCGAATCCCGATCGTGACACTGACCTTTTTTATCTCGGCCAATACCTTGCTTAAAGATTATTTAATCGAAAAGGATTTATTGGTAAATCGGACCACGAAACCTAATCGATTTAATAAATTTTAATTTCAATTGATCGACCTTCATGTTGCTCGATTTCTCAATCGTTTTCGAGTTATTCGTTATTTTTGGGCAAAAACGTGACTTTTTTATGAGGTCGTGGAAAAACTGATCCCTCTCCCTTGAGAAATCGGAAACGTGGAAAAAAGTGGAATTGAAAGCTTATTAAAATATCCTATAGATTGCTAGAGGCCTCGCTCCGATTTCCTGGCCCACAGAACAATTTGAAGTTTCCGTCAAAAGGGCAAAATTTGACACGTTCTGGAATTTTTGAATTTACGGATGAATGAGTGAAGCTAGGAAACCATTTAAAAAAGTAATCTTGTTCATCGTAAATTAAAAAAAAAAATGAATCCTAGCCCTTTAAACTTAAAAGACTGAGAAAATATGCATTACCGAAATGGCCATTTTTTCGTATAAAAACCAGGTGGTCGGTTTTTTCATTGGCACTATAATAGTTAAACATTACCTAATTTTTTAATTCAGTAGTGGAACACCGTTGTAAGAGATCATATAAGTAATTTTATTATAATTAATGTCTGGTCAGTACTGTAAGGACTTTGAAAAACAATCGTGCAGTGCATATTCTCAGTATAAATCAGGTTTTTTTTATTTTCTCTAAAGAAAGAGAGTTTCTATTGACTTTGAGCTGTTTATAGCTGGCAAATTTACTAATTGTGAAGTTGAATTCAAACTCTTAATTCACTGTGTTAGTGGCTATCCAGCCCAGATCCTCACGGTTTGTCACACGCGGGAATCCATGATTTAATTTTTTTGTTTGAGTAAAAAATAAAAATAAGACTTTTGTGGTATTTCGATGGGGAAACCTATAGGAGATAAATGTATTTTGAATTTTAATCCTGTTGTAGATGGTAAGGTATGGATGTTGGCACTGGGTACAGCTTGATCCACAGTTGATTTATATATTCTCCACCCTAGGTCTTCACGATTTTTCAGATTACTATCTACACTATCGTGACCATATTTGAATATAAAAATTTAAAAAGTTCCTAAAGGATCGTAAGTCCTGGAGAGGATCAACCTGACGTTTTAAAAAGACCGAACTTTGTATGGAAATTCTTTGGCACTTTGAACTTTTTCTATTAGGTAACGTTATTGACGTTGATATGTTAACTTTATCCTTACAATTTCGGACAATTCCGAGTCAAAAATCATTAAGAATATATTAAAAACGGTAATTTTTTGTGTAGGTCTGGGTGTAAAAAGACTTTAAAAATACGGTTTGCGTGGACTGAAAGTTTTTGAACTCTCCACTGGATCTAGTTTGCAAGTACATTGGTATGGTAGTATACGGTAAGTACAGTGACTTCGGGTATGTTCTAGTTACTAAGTCTGTTGACTTTAAGCGTTAAATTTCGGATCTTATTTGTCACAGTCTCAAGCCAAACATCGCGTATGTTTAAACGAATTCACTCCAAATTCCAAAAGACGTTATGCATCGACAGTCAAAAAAGTGGATATTTGTAACCAATATTTTAAGCAGTCGGCGCTCCCGAGGTCTAAGTTAAGTTTTGGATCTTGTTTGTTAAAAATCGTTAAAACAATAATTATTGTTCTAAATATAATAAACGAAAATCATTTTTATGTTCTGCATGAAGGTATGGTGTTTTTTAAAATTATTATTTAATTTAAATTTTAATTATTTAAAAAAATTTTTTTTGTCCAGCTTTTCTGCAATTTTTATTTTATTTCGGACTAGGCCCCTTCTCAGCCTTCTGACCTGTGAGCTATTTTAACATTACTCCATCTTTTTAAATTCTGTTACTTTTATTACTTACTAAAATCTTTTTAAATCTGACATTTTTTAACATTCTAATTTATTAAATTGTCTAGTAGTTAAGTTTATTTGAAGAAAAATAATTTTCAGATATTATTTTTGACCGATAAGGTTATCAAGCGATATTAAAAATAACATTTGGACCGGTGCTGATAAACGATATCGATATTGACTGTGGCAATTTTTTTTTTTTTTTTAAATAATAGACTTACATACGTCTATTGAAAGAAACCTTTTTATTGCATGAAACGACAAAAACACACCACTTTCATGCCTGTAAAATCCTTTTCAATACGACATATCCAAAAGTGAAATCTTGATTTCTCTACGCGTAAATCAACCCTCCCGATTTCTCTCAAATTAAAAAAAAAAAAAAAAACTTGTCCAATGATTTTAGAAATTTGCAGAAAAATAAAATAAAATGCCTATGAAACTTTTTTTAAAAAGTTGTATTTTTGTTGCTCAAAAGTGCAAAAATAATCCGAAAAAAAGTTCGTCGTTTATTAAATTAAAATTGTAAAATATTTTGGATAGAATATGAACAACCTCCGAGGCTAGTGGAAAAAGGCAGAAACTACACGATCGCATTGAAAACCTTAATGTCAATTAATGGTTAAATTTATTTTACAAAACTTAAAATTTGCTCATGGAACAATTAAAATTTTTCTCAACCTTGTACATAATTCAAATATCAATTGATTTTAATTTTACTAAAACCACACAGCCGGTACTGATTAAATCAGTTGGTAATATTAAACCCTATAAAATAATTTAATACTCGCTGAACTTTTATTAAAAAGTATAAAATAGTTTTTAGCTTTATTGTTTGAACTATAATTTTTTTCATTGGGAAATTAATTTTTGTTTATCTGTTTGGATAAATAGAAGCTACAGTTCTAATTTTATCCTCGTGTGTAATTCCATCTTGCTCATTAATACGTAATTTTTCCTTTTTTTTATATATTTATATATTTTTGCAGTAATAAAATTCTATGATGATGATGATTTTAATTAAAATAAAAGTATTAAAGGACAAATGTACTTACGGTTTGGTAACGCTATCCAAATTTTCTTTTGTAGCCTGTTTCACACATTCTTCTATAACTTCATTGTTTTCTTCCTTTTCTTCTTCTTCTTCTTCAGTCTCGTCAGTCTCCTCATCTTCTTCCTCGTTCTCACTATCTTTTTCTGACTCTTCTTCAGAATCGGATTCGATTTTGGCTTTCGCGGGTTCATCGTCTTGACGCCAATCGTCGGGAATGATGTCTTCGGCCTGTTCTTCGTCGCATTCTTCTTCAAGACTGTCTTCGTCGACTTCGTCACTATCCCCGTCGACGTCTTTCTCTTCGCCGTCGTCGTCCACCTCCTCGTCCTCCGAGGAAGATGACGGCGTCAAAAACTCCTCGTAACTCTCTAGACATCTGCCTTCTTCCGAATCCGCCCAATGGACGTGTTTCTTCTTTTTTAAGAATTTCGGCTCTTCTTCATCATCCTCGCGGATCGATGGAAAAGACTCGATAAGACCAATTGACCTCAGGCTAATCATCTCCTCATCGCTCGGTGACTCTTTCTTGACTGGCTCGGTCTTGGCATCGGCCTCCCCGTCCTTCCCTTTTCGGTCCCCTCCCAACAGCTCGTCGAAAAACTTCGCACGTGAATCGCTTATGTTCTTCTTCAGTATTTCTGGGCTCTCACTATCGACGGCAGTCTTTAAATTATCAGTCTTTTCTGGAATCATTTCGTATTTTATCTCCTCAATATTTAATTGTATATTCTCACATTTGTTTACAACATTGTTGCTGAGATCTTCTTCGCAAGTTACTGGATCGGAATTAGTCAAATCCGTCAAACTTTCGTCGATTTCTTGTTCAGCCTCTTCGTCGATTTGAGGCACAGCAGCGACTTCAGTTAAAACAATTTCTTTTTCCTGCATTAATATTCTGTCTTGAAGAGCTATCTTTCCCTTACCTATTTCCTCTGTAAAAGTTATTTCATCCAATTGAACATCAGAAATATTTTTATCTAAAACTTCGTTTCCTTTCAAAACGTCTTCTTCCAAGTTTATTTCCCCAGTTTCATTGTTTATTGTACACGAGTTGTCAGCTTTATCAATTTTTTGTATTACAGTGTTAGTCTGTGAGCCGTATTCGGAAGTATTTACATCTTTAAGGGGATTTTCTTTGTGTGAATTATATAATATTCTGTTCGTTTTAAGCGAATCATCATTTTCTATTTTACAAGATCCTTCTGTATTGGAAAATTTCTCATAAATGTTTGTTCCAGTTGTAAGTTCTTTAGAAGAAGGCTGATCTTCTTGAGACGCGTTTACTGCTGGAGACATTGGAATTCGATCGAACTGATTATTTTCAATGGGCGATATCCCGTCTTTATTGCAGTCGTCCAATTTAGAATAGTTGTTGCCCATTTCAGCTAGTTTCTTCACTTCCGTCTTTCTCGGCGGCCTTTCTGGCTCCGGGTGCCTCTTCTGCCTCCTCCCTTTCGCGTGGACATCCTTTTTCTTTTTGAAAAAGTTAAACATATTCAAAGCGGATCCGTCGGCGGACTCATCGTGGCAACTGACCAGGCCTGGAGTTTCCTAAACTCCCACTTTCGCGCTACTCGACTCAAAATAAACTTCTAAATTTACAAACCGAAGTGGACTGTTGTTTGAAAAAACAAAACAAGAGTTGAGCGCAAAGCCGCGGAGGGTGTTGAGAATTGCGAAGGGCGAAAAACAGGAAAGCGTCTTTGTCTCGTTCTTCTTCCGGACGAAGCTGGACGAAATGAGAGTGCGAAGGATGTCGTCCGGGTGACTGTACCTTACTGGATCCATATTTTGGCTTCAACTTCTAATGTGACGTCAGTCTCGTGACACATCCTGGCTCGAACTCTATTTTTGTGACCGGGATCACTTTGCTAACTGACTGACCAATCCGTTTCCCACCTTTTTTCCCCAAATGCAACACAAACCAGGAAAGCCGAGATAGTCGCTGGCCAACGACTTTCCTTACCCGTCGCCCCGGAAAAACATTTTTCGAAACGCGCACTACAAAATGTATGAAAATCGAACACTGCGCCATAGGGAAAACTACAAAAAATAAGTCGCAATTATTGTATAATAACTCTACACATTAGATAATAAAATGTACAAAAAAGGGTGCAGAAGAGTTCTCTTACACTCGAATCATCTTACATCGATAAGTGAGGTAAATTGAAATATATAAAATTTTGGTAACAACATAAGAAAATCAGCATTATTTTTAAATCTGGAATATAAAAAGTTATGCTCTGAAGGTAAGTATTTCGTCATATTTTACCTATTACCTATTGACATTCTCTCTCTCTCTCTCTCTCTCTCTCTCTCTCTCTCTCTCTCTC
>CM077104.1:15969003-15981105 GCA_039619505.1 Cimex hemipterus | reverse complement strand
CTCTCTCTCTCTCTCTCTCTCTCTCTCTCTCTCTCTCTCTCTCCCTCCCCTATCCCTATTTCGCTCATTCTAACCGTCTCTCTTTCTCTTCGATTTCTTTATAAATAGAAATATTAAATATTTCTCTTTTAAGTAATGAAATATTTTTCGAAAGATCATAATCAATTATGTTAAATAACGAGAATCACCAAAACTGGGAAAAATTACATTTCATTGTCAGTCTGAAATTTCTCTCGTACCTCGGCTGCGATATATTTCTGAATAAATAAATGTTAACTCGTTAAATTCCATTATTTCGTTTTAACTTCCGATTATGAGATTTCCCTATTGCCAGCTGCAGGCCAACAAACTTTTGGCAAGTTAACCGCTTACAATAGGGAGGTAGGTGATAATTATAGGACATCTCTTCAGTTTGGCATTATGCGACTCGATTTATTTCTGTGGGCAAAAGCATCCGGAACGTGTTATTAACGCCATTACCATAAATAAAGGTATACTTGTAAGTGAAATTTCTGTTATTATTATATTAACTTCGGGATGTACATCAGGATTCATATGAGTCTTGAATATTAAATTTTACCAATGAACTAATTTAACTTATTCCATGAGCCTGACTCTAGAATCTGCAAGGAAGATTAAAAGATTAGATAAAGGAACGTTGTTTAAAAAGCGTAAAATAAAAAATAAGAAGACGGTTGTGTTAAACTGTATATCAATTATTACAACGTGTTTGGGATCTGGTTTCTGGTCAGGTAGAGAAAGAATTAGACTCTGTGATCACATACCAAGCTTTCGGCCTTTATAAAACCATCATCATCATTGTATTAATTACAAGCTGTTTGGTTTATTGTAACTTACTGCATCCCATATCGCAGAATCATGAAATAGGATGCTGTAAGTTAAACCAAAAAATTGTAATTAATGTATCATGTTGTAATATTTATTCAGGATCTGATGATGGTCTTATAAAGGCCGAAACTTTGGCAAGTGTCCACAGATTTCGTACCAGACCAGAAACCCGATCCCAAACACATCAATCGTTGTGGTCGATTTCTTCTTCATCAAAATAAATAAGTAAGTAAAAGTTTTGGCATGAAAGGAGCTGTCTATGAAAAATGACTTCTGCTGTTGTCAATAAAAAGCGTTTCAGGACTATTTTAAATTAAATTTGACGGATGATGAAGAAAGATTTTTTTCTATTTTGAGGCCTTCGTATGGCAAATTGGCAGAATGGGGCTTTTTGTAAGTGAGCAAACAATGATGAAGTTTCACCGAGCACACCTTTTCAAAATTGGCGAAACCCAGCTCGCCGTACGGGATCCTCGGGTTCATCGCCCTATCGAATAATGTTGTGAGCTCCAAGAAAATGCGTTTTGGGGCGAATTCTAAAGCAGAATTCCTGATAAATATTTATACTGAATTTAAAACTAACACTTTTAGACCGGGAAAATATATCGCGCCTCACGGCCAGCAATCCCGGGAGGCAAACAAATTTAGCTAGCGTCAGAAGGGGGCTGATTGAGAATTTTCGTGAACATGTCGCTACGGTCACAGTTTATATCATTCGGTATATTTATGTGTAGGAAATGTCATTTACGGGACCGATGAACCGAAGGGAAATGTTTTCTACGCTCTGAAAATAAAACTAACATAATACATGAATTTAATCCTCAAAACTGCCGTTTTCACTTTTATTTTCCTCTTGTTTATTGTTTTGTTTTTTCCAAAATGGTTCCTCGTATATTGCCGATAATTTATCTAGTTGATATTTGGATAAGAAAACTAAAATCTAAATTTAAAAGATAACTTTAAACTGAAGGATTAAGGTAATCAACGAACCACAAACTTCGGACATATTCTTTTTTTAATACCAAATAATAAGGAATCTGTTGGTTGGTCGCTTATAACAATCGTGGTCTAGTCATAATCTAGTGAGGATTAGGCCGACCAGAGTGATCACAAATTACCAAACTGCAGATTCTTCACCCTTCAAGATTGATTTATATAAGCTCAATTTTGAACACGGATGTATGAGCTGAGTATGGCTACTGGCAATTCCAGGTTTCCTCAGTTACAAAACAAAATTACCAGCAGACCTTTTAGAATCACCTACTCCAGGTGTTGGCAGTCAGCCCTCGGTAATATCCATCCAGCCACTGTGGTCCAGTCACTATCAAAAGCTAGGTCATTTCAGCTCCCAACACAATCAGTTTTTATATTGAAATCTACTCCCACTCTCACTCACTCCTGTATATCCGAACGGCTATAAACGCCGCGAATAGTCTGACATTCTTGACCACTTTATTTTTAAAAAGGCCACTGAAGATGGTTTACATTGGACCGAAGTGCTGACGAAATTACCGGCTATAGTGGAAATAACAATTTATTTCTTACCAGTCAACCTAGGCAAAGCTTTATTACCTCACAGACATCAACCAATACTGTTATTAAATAAAGGCATTTCGACAGCTTCGGTAAATAGTCTGTTTTTCCTTATGAATGTCCTTTGGTAGGTTCTATAAAGATAGAACAAATCAGCAAGCATAAGTAGACCGAATAACAGAGCCGCCACTTGGTGGACCCCACCAAATTACAGGTTAGGAATCATGGAATTTATGCATGAATGCAGATTGCAAAAATTTTCCAAAAAATAATATCATAATTATGGTTTGTATTGGATGGATTCAATGGCCACCAGGGACTGGAGGAGTTCCCTACTGAGCACTGCAGTTGTTCAGCTTATTGTACTATACCCTGGCTCCACTTTTGGGGAAGGGCTCACAACACAGAGTGAACTTGAGCCCCCGTTGTACCAGTGTTCTTCCATCGAAGAAACTCATTTTTGAAGGGGGTTGGGACCAGGTTCAGAGTCGCTGAGATCCGGTCCCATCTCTTCCATTGATGAGTGCCGTGTCAATTTCTTTTGATTGTGGCCACCGGTCGCCTTAGGTGTCAGAAAAATTCCAGAGGCGACAATGGGGATCGAACCCACGACTGCGGGTCTACTAGCCGAGAGTCTGACGTCTTAACCACTCGGCTACCGCGGCCCTTCCACTCACTCTTAAATAAATTCTTTCCTTTTTACAAACCATTCACTCAGAATGGCAGAGTACTTGATATTCCTCCATCACCCTTTACATCTAGACCCTTTAGAGCTAAGTCAATTAACTAACCTAATTGAGGATCAATGGGGTACTCAGTTTTCTGCTATCGGCCTTCTCACACTACACATGCACATTAATACATACATCCATTCACTACCAACACACGCTAGGGACACAAAACTATCAGTATTATATACAATGAAATAACCTGTTTCCTCCAAAAATCGGAACAGGGTGCCCAGATACTCGTACCAGCTAAAGCATGATTGTCGTACTAGTGACATTCCTACTCACTCTCTATATGGAGCCAAGGAATGACACCCTTTGATTAGTGGAACACCTCGGGCCTTTCTCTACATGCCAGACGCACATGTTGATTGCCAAAAATTACTGTTTTTTTTTTAATTTTTGTGGCCTTATCTTGCAATATTAGCCATAATATGAGTTCAGAGAATGCTGTCTTTATCATATTCTGGGAGAAGTGTATCGTGAAGAAAAGGGCCTGGGTTGAAAGAATCCAACCCACGACCACAAGGTTTACGAGCTGAGAGTCTGACATGCCGTAAAAGTGACACCATATTTTTATGCTGTATTTAACAAAAGGAAATAGTTTTGTTTAATTTAAAATCCTAATATTGAAAGATGTTATGAGTTATACTGGGTATATCCTGGAGAAATACAAAACTTAAATTCAGCTTTTTCAGCTTAACAGGACCCAAATTAGTCAAACATTCGTAGAATTTTAACTAAACTAATTAAACAGTATTTAATACTAATACATTAAAGACAACTCAGAAATTTACTCTTGGATCTGTAGGCTAGTAAACTTGTAGATTGGTGGTGTACTATCATTTCGGTTCATATTTGCTGATTTGGGCTTTTTTTAGCTTTTTGCCAGCTTCAGTGGTAAACAATCCAAAATAGATAAAATAAAATTGATCTACTGATGAAAATGGAGAAAGGCAAAATGTATCTGACAGACCAAAATGGTATGAAATGACCAAATTTAATATTAAAAAGCAGAAGTGGTTTATCTATTTAAAATAATATATTTGTAACATATTTCCATCGACAAAATCTATTCATTCATTATTTATCAACCCTTGGGGTGCTGATGTTTTTGGAAAATAGTCCAATTGTAAATATATCGGTTTCAAATGCAGGGACACTGCGCCCAAACCTAATACCTGTACCTAACCGTACCTAAACCGTTCACACTGACCCCCCCCCCACCTTTACTTTACTAACACCTCTTCTGACAGTTAAAGCATCCCAGCAAGAAATTTTTCTGTTGTGACTTTCAATATACCTTACCAGCTTTCTCGTCACGCCAACATAAAGTGGTAAAATGGTTTAGCTAAAAATAATTGTTTAGAGATTAAACAATAGAAGGGACAGACACGTCTGCCTAACCTGCTGCTTATGTTTAGAAGTTTTACCATTTACCTTGTATTATGTACCATCTCATCATTCCAAATCATAGTACATAAAATAAAGCCATACAACAATTTGAGTATTCTTTACCATTTAGATGCAAATTTGCATCTCTATATAGTGTATGTTCATCACTTTTTTTTTTTTTTTTTTTTTTAAGAGGGTTCGCAACAGCAGAGGTCATATAAACCCTCAGGGTGCGGTTTTTTTTTCTTTCTTTTTTTTTAAAGCCCGTTTGTAAATATATCTGGTTCAAATGCAGGGCTGGATTTGAACCCGGGACCTTTACATAACAGTGGTGAGTACCATGTCAAAGACTGAACCTTGCAGCCACCTACCCCCCCCATACTAGATTATTATTATTAACCATTATTATTTTTTTAAGGTATTTATTTTTTATTTTAATAGTTACTACGTCTAACTACAAAAATTCTACTACTTCTAAGTGTAAATATTATTTTCAAAAACTCGAGCTCTCCTTGCAAGCTACACAACAATTTCGTAGTATAAAAATTGTACAAGCTAAACCATTATTTCCAATTCACATAAAACCTGATGTTCAGTCATAAAAGTGAAGTAGGCTCTGAAGTTTTGTTACTTTGCCAGTATATTGAAATAATAATAATCAAAAAATTGTATGACGATAATGTATGAAAATACATTTTCTAAATCACACATTTATAAATTTGATTTTTAACTTTGGATTTTGTAAAGCACTCCAGATGTCTCATTATATGTCATAAAAATAAAATTGCTGTAATTTTTACAACAAAAATTGATACTGCTAACATTCAAAATTGATTGACTCCAAATTTTTAGTATTAACAACACCAAATTTATTTGAAGATCCAGCTGTTTCAGATACTTATCTAGTTGTTGATCTTCTGTTACTAAAAAGATTTACAGTTCAATGTTATCCCTTGAAGTTATTTATTTCGAATGAAACGGAAGCACATAATTATTTCAGCTCTTACATTAACTGGGTCGGTTTTCCACATATTTTTATCTTAGCTTCTTTTATTTACACCCTTAAGAAAATCTTTGCGGTCGTGGTGGTGGCTGTCATATAATGAGAGTTGTAAATTTTAGTGCTGGAACTTTAGGACTGATGGTACGTTCAACAATAAAAACAATAGAAAATATTGTCGATCCGACAATTTTAAGAAGGCGGCAAAACCCGTTTTACATTTATGTTGAAGATGAAGTGATGACTAAAGATTCAAGTATGTCGATAATTTAAGCATGGCCTTTTTTTTTATGAGAAGAATGTATACATTTTTCCTTTAGATTATCCTTTAAAGCCAACTCTCTGGGATGATATAACAAAACAATGGATAGATTTTGAATACTATTTCTCCCCTTTTATGTGGTGGGAAAAGAAGAAGACTGACCTCATGTGGAGACTGCTTCAAATGTCAAAAGAAGAAGACTGTTGGAGAAACAGAGTAAGGCCACTTGAACATATCATTAAGAGATTCACCCTTACAGGTAAGTCGAAGGTTCTTAAGTTCTTCTAGATATTTTACAATTAAACATTGGTTCAGTTCTTCTTGCTAATAAAAAGTCATCTAGATTCTGACTACAACCATCTAGCACAGCTGTGTGATGCAAAAACTGCAGTGACTCTTGCGAGGATGAAAGATGCAGATATAAGATTTTTTCGAAAGCCATTCCACTCTCCAAAAGACCCCACAAAATCAGTGGAGGTAAATAAACTGGTGAACATAGATTTGTGCCATTTGCTTGGTTTTTTTTTTTTTAAATTCTTATGTCAATGCAGTGTGGAAATCTAGATGATAAAGCCATGAAATTTTCATTGAAATTTTACTCTTGAAGATAAAACACAAAAACTTGTTTTAGTTTACTTTTAATTGTCGTTTGTTAAATTGTAGTTTTAAATTTTCATTTCCAGATGACAATTTGACATTTTTATTTACTGTATTGTCTTTTTAATGTTGTTTAAAGGCAATTCATGTCTTTACTGCTTTTCCCTGCATTTTGTCATTACTGAACCAACACGATGATTTATTCAATATTTTTGTTCCCAAACACAAATAATTTTTATTACGTAACTTGACTCTTTTTAAAGACTGCATTTTCTAAATTTATAATTTGTGGATTTTTAAAAAATTTTCATGTGGCTTTTTGAATAAATTTTTTGTTACATTTGTATGTTAAATTTTTGCATATTTTTGGGAATTTTCCACTCATCAGTATCTTGTAATAACCTGTGTAATAAGATGGGTGTAAATTCCCAAAACACCAAAGAAATTTAATGTAAAAATAAAACAAAAAATTTAACAAAACATCGTGGAAAAGATTTTTTAACAACAAATTATAAATTTTATATATTGTGCCAATCAAATAAATTCTTTTTAAAATTCTTTTGCAAAAATTAATTATACTCTTTTGTTATTGACCAACTTTGATACACTCTGATTTGAGAATTTATTGGAATTTATTCCTTCAAGTAATACATATTATACTGTATTATATCCATCCACCAAACTTTCAGCTCTATATTTGGCCTTCCTTGGCAATAAATAAAAATAACGCGTCACATTGACATTCAAAATTTTAAATTTTTTTAAAAGACCTTTCTACACCTTTTAAGTGTGAATCTACCGAAAGCTTGGTGTATGTATAATAAAGTGTGTTAATTCAATGAATTCGCATATCCAACAATTATTTATTTAAATTAAAAGAAAATTCCAATTTTAGGGGGTTGTTAATAGAATATTTGATTTGCTAGTAACTTTGAACAAATGTAGCGAACATTCTTGCATAGATTACTTTCTATCCAAAACTTTTCCTGGTCGTAAGGTGAGGTCAGTTACTGTTTCATCTCAAAATGAAAAATAAATAATGCCTGAATATGTTGTAATAAAAGAAAATACATTTCAGGCCGTACACTCAAATAGATTGCTCGGAATTTCCTCAATTGCAGACCGTTACTGGTTCTAAACTGTTTACAACAGCCCTTGAATCTATTTTACACCATTGTTTGAGTGGAAATGTTGTCAGTGGTAAATATAAATATAAAATTTAGTGTGATGGATTTCTTCTGATATGAATGAATAGACCTTGTGGAAGCCGGCGGTCTCCAACTCCTTTATGACATATATCAGTTGGATAGCGATAACTATGAAATCAAGGTCCCTCTGGTGCAGATAATAGTTGAAGTCAGCTATCATCCTGAATATTTACAGGATCTTTTTCAAACAGGTACCAGATTTATAAAACTTTTTTTTAAAAATGGAATGAGATAGCTTTCTGTTTAAACTAAAGGATGGATTAGGCTGTTGGCTGAATGGATAAAGGATCAGGATCAAAGGCTATCATCACCTGCAGCATCGGCTCTTTCCAATTTAGAGAAAGATTGTGAAGTCGGTAGAGGTTTCAAAAATGCGACTTATTTGTTGTACCCGACTAATTTGGAATGGAAAAGAAGAAAGGTCGATGTGGTCCTTGTTCATGGATTAATGGGTGGACCGCATTCTACTTGGCGAAAAGGCCCACACAATAGGTTCACTAGATATTCCCTCTTGATTCCGATCAAAAATATACTTTTTTTAAATTTTATGTTTCCAGTGAATTGGACCCTTGGCAACTAATCCCAGGTATCGTCAATCAAGCACCGATTGTAACAGAAACCCCTTTTGTTATCGAGCCTAGAAAGCCATTCCGTAAAAGTCAAGATACAACAAAATCGCCTATAGATCTTGACTGCGACCTTTTAGATTTTGAGTTTGTCATGACTGACCTGCCTCTTGGGGTCAGTGGAGAATCGAATGACACATATACTCTGACTTGGTATGTACGGTTCAATCGGTATAATTTGTTTTTATTGATCAGTTTTATTCTGAAGTCAGGAAATGCAAGAGGAAATGGCAAATGACTATTGCGGAGATTCCCAATGTTGGCCGAAAGATTGGCTTCCTGAAACCTGTTCTGGTATAAGATTGATAGGAGTTAATTACTATTCATCAATTTCAGACTGGGTTTCATGGTGTCCAATAAGAAGTCGAGGGTAACATGTTTATTTACATTAGACATAATAGAAACAATAAACTAATGCCAATTTTTAAAAACAATTTCTTTTCCTTAAAATAAAAATAATAAAGGCATTTATTTCAGTCTGTTGCCAAAAGCGAAATACCTTTTGGAAAATTTGATCGCATGTGGTGTAGGTGACAGACCAATAGTTTGGATCACTCATTCCATGGGTGGATTGATTTTAAAACACATGCTGTTAGAAGGTGATTTTTTACTCTTAAATTAAAAAATTCTATTATAAATGTGTTTTTACAGCATCCAATACAATCGACGATCCTCGATATGCTAATTTTTGCAAAAACTCAAAAGCGGTATTTTTCTTCAGTACTCCACACTTTGGTAGCCCTCTAATTGCACAGGGGAATGAACTGTATGCTTTTTTCTTTATGCCTTCCAAAGAGGTTGAAGAATTGAAGCTCAGTAAATATTCAGCAAGTGTGTGATGTCGAAACTGGCTAATTCTCGAAAATAAATTTTGTTTACAGATTCACCAGGGCTAATTGAGCTTCATGAGCGTTTTAAGAAGTTAGTTTCAAAATACTCTATGAAGATTACTAGTTTCAATGAGACAAAAGCTACAAAGTTTTCCGTCTGGGACGTTGAATTAAAATGCTTAACTGATATGACAATGGGTACAAAAATTTAATTATGTAAAAAGTATACAAATTCAGTATGTATTATAGATAATTATTCATAAAATATGTTGAGGGCTGCGATGTGATGAACTGGTAGATTGACCATCTCTGATATCTGGGTCAACTAATTTTATTGGTGTAGTCTATCTATGCATTTTGCCGCATTCAAAGTCTGTCTGTAAGAACTGATGGTCAAGCTACACATTTAATGAATGTAAACTTTGAAAAAAAAAAAAAAATTATATACTGAGTTCAATTCCCACCTTCAAATTTGGAATTTTCCTTGAAAATTTTAATTTATGAATCCTCTCAATTTGTAGTTTATTTTTGTAGAGGGTCTGATGATTGGTGAATTGATAAAATTTTGGTTATTAACCCAAAAATTAGCTTAACATTGATTTATCTTTTATTGTTTAATTAACCACTCTTTTCTTCCACTTCCACTGATTAGAACCCTGTGCTGAGAGATTTAGCTCTAAATTAATTTAGAGTTATTTTTCATTTCACATAGACTAGTTTTGAAGTAATAAAAATAAACGCCATTTATGACAGAAATATGAGTGATATAAGTAGGGTGAGGTATCTGATGTATATGATGGTACATGATTGTCGAAATGGGTTGCATTTAAAACGCCATAAACTCTATGCAATTCAGGCTTGGCGAATGCTTAAGATATATTTTTTTAATATGTAGTTTTTAAGTACTTATTGATTCTCCAATACAATTAATTATATTTTTTATATCCTTGAAATTTACACATTTTCAAAAATATCCTGTGTAATGGAGGATGATTCAACTGCTGGCGTTCATATTTACAAATTTTGTCAATGTCCAATCATTGATGTTGCTTTGATGTATTAAATCTCTCTCCCTCATTTTTGTCTCTTTTTCCCTTTTTCTTTTTTTCTCCGACTTTTCTCTCTCTGTCCACATGCTACCAAAATTAACTGTAAACAGGGTAAATAACAGAAAAAATTCAATTTCACATATCCTTTTTATTCTTGAAATTGATCATATGTAAACATGGATTAACTCGTACATAACCGTATAATGTTTTATATACGTAAGCACTATGTCACAATTGTTTTCTAAAATATTTCTCCCGCAGATTCTGGCACTGGTGTAATTTACAAATTACCTTTGGGTCATGTGGACATATGTAAACCCAGCAGCAGGTAATAAAATATATTTTTTATGACATTGCCATTTTGAGTAGGAGTCTCATTATTAATAAGCACAGCTTTAATCACATTACACCTTTTATTGTGTCGGGTAACAATAACAAAGCAAATAAACTCGTAACTGATATAAATTTATTTCTCAAATCATTAACATCATGTTTAACACTGTGCTTAAAACAAATTATTTCATTTGGTACGAATTCTTTTTGAAAAGTATTTTTCTCTTCTTTCCGCAGGCTTTCCTTTGTTTACCAGAAGATATCAAGTACAATACGAAATATTTGTAAAGAAAATAAGTGCTGCCCTAAAAATTGTTTATAAAAAAATAATCTAGGCCCTAAATTTCAAATGCTTCCATTTTGGCACATAAAAGTATCCTTACCCTTGAAGGAGTGTGTACATGAAAATATATCTACCGACAATTTCAGCCCTTTAGCTAATTAGTACCGTTTTTATAATCTAATTTCTAATTTGTAGTCAAGATAAAGCTAGAAATTATTAGTTAAACAGCTTGTACTTTAATGGTGTTACAAACTACCACATTTAATTCATTTGCCATTCTAAGCTCAACAGACAAAATATAATTACAAAAATATCACTTTGTAAGCTTTATAATACTAGCTACTTTTTTGTTTAATAAAAGAAATTGTTACAAAATACTCAAAGACTGTTTGATTGTCAAAAGGTCTTTACTGTTTTAAATAACAAATGACTATATGGGAAGAATTATATATTAAAACTTTGTTTAATTATTATACTATTATCACAATCACAAGCTTGCACACTTGTCTTGAACCATGTTTACCAATTCCTTGTAAAGAAAGCACTCTCTGAAAAAAAATCAACATGAGTAACATGTGGTGATTTTTGTTTATTTTGCAACAATTAATAAACGCTTGCCTGTTTTTAGGTTTGCAAATGTTCCGATGGTCCAAAGGAACACCATACATTTCTCCCATTTCAGCGTCTAAAAGAGAAAAAAAAAAAATGTGAAAGAGTCTGATATATCAAACAAATTAATAGTGTTCACATTTTTTTTTTAAATTTAAATGGGATGAACCAAACAATCATACCTGCTGATTCTTCAGACACTATTCTTACGTAGAGGATCCCCATCAAAGTGAGACGAGTTTCGATAAAACTTTTAATTTCGACATCTAGCTGCTTTGAGCTGAGCAGGTTCAGAAATTTTGTGTGAAGGGTGAGCACTTCTTTGCAGTCTGTTGCCAGAAAAAGAAAATATACTAAATGTTTGTAAGCACAAGGGAAAATAACATACTTTTTTGCACTTCAGTCAATTCGATAGACTGTCTGAAAAGTGGAAGATTAAAACTTGCTAGAGGGGACCCCCTGTGCGGCACACTGTAAAACATTATCGCTTTTGTATTTTTTGCTAGTGGCATCACTTTCTCATCCGGCATTTCACAAGCTAAAAAAAAAAAATATTCATGAGATGATGAACTTCTTTGTTCCTAGTCTTTAGCGGCCGATTCTTGCTGGTTTTGTTTCACAAACTTGTGAATTTTGCTGTCTTCTTGGCTTGCCATTAAACCATACGTTACATTACATACTATAGACAAAATTATAGAAAAAGCTCTGGAAGATAAAAATATACAGGGTGAATTGCTACTCGTGCTACAAACTTCTCCAGTAGATTCTTCACCCTAAAATGAACAAAAAAGTTCATATTG
>CM077104.1:15949792-15964003 GCA_039619505.1 Cimex hemipterus | reverse complement strand
TCCGAGTGGATCGAGGTCACGATAGCTCAGGTGGTAGAGCAGCGGCGAATCTAGCAGAAGGTCGTGGGTTTGAATCCTTCTCGTGCCATTAGCTTTTTTTCATCTCAACTAAAAGCCGTAATTAATTGTGATATATTAATTGGTCGAGCGGACCACGAAAACAGTGAATGATAAATTTAAATTTTAAGGCCGATTTTTTAAACAAGTCCTTATTGAAAAAAGGATTTATTCCAAGAGGGTACTCATTATAGGACTTTAAATTATTTGACCTATAAATTACAATAATTAACACCATAATTAAAATCCAAAAACGCTAATAATGTTTTGAGTAATTCTATTATTATCTGTTAATACCTATTGTGTTTACTGAAGAAGAATGGCCGCCACAAGTAGGGGTCGGTTGTGTAATTGAGTGCAATGACTCTAGCCGTTGGGCAGTCTTTGGGAAGCCAATCCTTCGGCCAACATACGGACCGTTCTTCCCCGAGTTCCACCGTCTTGACATCCCATGTCGTATCCTCTTTCATGTTCAAAACCTGTTGTATGAAAAAAACAACCCTAAATGGTCTGCTCACTCTACCCATATAAGTAAATCATTACTTGAAGCTGTCCGAGCCGCCAAATCCCCTGTTTCCATGTTTTGTGAAGAGCCCCTTTAATCCCATGTATAAAAATTATATCCGCCTCTCGGACCTCTTCGCCAGGGTCATGTAACACCTCGCAGTTGACACTCTTTTCTGGGCATGGCTTCAGCTGCTGGTCCTGTCTGAGGTAAAAAAGAGAACGGACCAACTTGTTACTCACAGTTACTTGAAGAACATCGCCTAAAATTAAAATATAAAAATAAAAATGTATACAAAAATACATATTTATCATGCTGAATTCTTATTCTCAGAATTGAAACAAAAATTGATTTAAGTACATGCTAAACACCATTGTATTTAAGCTATTCATTAAAAAAAAAAAAAGAAAAAAGGTTGGTGAAAATTTAATTGAAATATAATTTCACAGCCAAATACTCTCATTTCAGACGAGACAAAAGAAATTTAAAAATGTTCCATTATCACATCTAAATTTACATTAATCACAAAAAATTCGAATGAATAATCTCATTAACTAATTTAAATTGAATGATGTTTTAAAAAAACATTTTCTTTGTTTAATTTTGGAAAAACAGTCTTGCTTATGTATTTTATACAAGGCCGATTTCTGGTTGTTACTGGTTTGGTGTTCAATTTTAACTCTTGAACATAAACAATAATAAGCTGAGCAATAAAATATTAATTGTATTGAGGTATAAAGCCAATTAACATCGAATGGTAATCAAAGATTTGTGGTATTAAAAACCAAAAATTATTTCACAAATTTATTTTTTTTTAAATCCTGATTGGATATTAGTCTATAATTAAAATTTTTCATTTTTTTTTTAGATTTTTAAAATTGTATTTTCTTTTATATTAATGGAATAAAAAGATAAATAATGTGATGTGAGAAAAGTTTTACAATTTGTGTACGCTTCATTAATATTAAATAAAACGAATTTTCATGTCCGCCATTGTATGAAGACAAAATTAAACCTGCTAGTTAAGGGGAAAATTTTACTCTCCATTTTAAAAGTTTATCATTTCCCTGTTCAACTTGTACTTAGTAAACACATGGCCAGCTGATTTGAACAGTACTAAATTATATCGATCAAAGATGAAAATAAAAACAAACCAAAGAAAACAGAAAAGAAACATTACTCACCTACATTTATTGTGCTGAATAGAAGCTCAAAGTCTACTGTTGAAATATGTTTTCTGATATGATTGATTATATGCCTCTGTTTGTTCGCCCATGAGTAGTATATTGAAACAAGAATCGGTACGACTAGGCCAAGGTAACTAGATACGACCTGAACTTTGCTGAAACAGAAAACCGACGTCTTCATTATGCAAAGATTCTTGAAGATCTTGGGCAAACAGATGAACGTGACGACGGAAGCCATTCGGTGCGTTTATCTCTACCTAAAGGGAAAATCTAAATAAATTTATTTCTTTTATCTTGGCCGAAATCTTTATGACGGGTTAAGTTGATAAGCTTAAGTCAAGGGATCTGCCTCTGTACCGAACTTTTTTTTTAAACTAGAAAGATTTTTTTTTTCTGTGTACTATCTATTCTATGAGACGGCCGGATATTTTGTTTTTGTGTCAGCGCTGTTGTCTAAATGTTATGTTATGAATTACCTGAAATTTACTTACTCCCAACAGATATCGAAGATTTTCCCTAATTTACCAAAGATCACTGTTACGGTCAGTAAATTAAAATACTTCAATTGTCTCAGTATAATGTACATGTTTCGATAATAAAGATTAACTTATTATCCGACCCGATTGTTCAAATATAATAGGATATATTCCAGTCAAAAGGTCATTGATGCTAATTCGAATAATTCTGTCAATGGAGCCTCCTCATTCAACACTCTCAGCTGTCTTGAGGTCAATGAAAGTACAGAAGGTCAAAAATAGTTTATTTGTAATGGAATTTATTACTTCCTTGAATATACTTTAGAAAACTAATTTTTGCATTATTTACCTTCAAACATAGCTATTAATATTGTTTATTATGATTTTCAATAATTTAAATTAACATAAAAAGAAATTGATCTTTTTATTTTTGTAAATATGTTAGAAACTTTAAAAAAGCAAAGAAGGCAAATGACGAAAGGTGAACCAATTACAGTTTATTTTTTTTCTTGCAAGGATGATAGACAAAAATTGTGAAAATAAATTTACATATACAATAACACATATCCTTACTCTATAATTAATTGCTTTATTGTGGCTAATAACCTTGAATCTTAAGCTTTTTAGTATAGAAAACATTTTTCCTTGGCAGGAAGTCGGCCATTGTCCGCAAGAGGTGACCTGAAGATGCAAGGTCAGGACAATAGAAGCTCAAAGGTAATCATCTAATTTGGAAAGTTTGTTTTAAAGAATTGTCTGGGGGATCATGGGACTTGAGGGTAGGCGCGGAAGCTGGATTCCATCCATTTTGGAAGGGTTTTGCATATCGGGGAGTGTGCAAATGGCTAACAAAAAATAGTTTGATGTTGAGTGTTCGTCTGCGAGTCTGTGAACTCATGCTCAACCAGCACTGGGTCTCTTATTGGACATTACCGGAACAGTTCCTCACTGAAGATGGCGCAATGCTGAAACACGTTTGAGCAGCTCAGCAAACCAGCGAGTGAAGACGGACCCAACAAGTGACCCAATGCTGGTTCAGCACGGAAAAACTTTCTTTCAATACAGTGTCAAGATGTTTGGAATTTTCCCATAAAAGACGTTGGCCATTACACGAAGAACGTGCTAGTCCATGGTCAATGTTATATGGTGTGTGAAGAAGAAATTTGATTCCATCCGTTCCGGTAAGGTTTTGCTCTGTATATTGGGAAGACGACTAGTATAATAAAAAGATAATTTCTTTTCCTTCAATATCCGGATATTTAAAATTTATCCATAAAAATGTTTGTCATTGCTGGAATCAAATATTGTATATACCATGGTCAAGATTATAGGGAGGGAGCTGTACTGTTTATTCGCTGTGTGCCGAGGAGTGTGCGTCTTACACATTAAATAATACTTTCTTCCTATTAATATTCAGCTCTCATAGGATTTTCCTCTAAAGAACGATGGCCATTACTCGAAGAAGGAGGTCCGACGGATCTTGGTTAGGACTAATAGCGGGCTGGGGTTGTTACATCCAATATGGAAGGAGTTTTCACTGTATGTCGAAATATGCGCCTGGCATAATAAATGATATTTTGTGTGGTACTTGATTATTCTCAAAAGGAGGACATTGCTCGTAAATGAGGTAGTATGAAGGTCAGGACTACAAGGTTTTTGATTTTGACCATTTTTGATGGTTTAGCGCTGCGAATGTCGGGAAATGTGCGGCCTGGATTACACTGACTAAAGCTGGATCTGCTGGAGCAACTTTTCAAAACTCCAATGCCAGACTGGGGATGGTCTTTCGGTCGTTTCTGAAGAACATCCACGTTTGTCTAATTTCTCAAGATTTGTCTTTCAGTCGCGTTTCGGCATCTTCACTGGTTGACCTATGTGTTCTGCTGTCACTCCTGTCTTATAATTTATTGTAAAAGAAGATAATTTTTAACAAGTTTGATTTTTATGTTATGTAGTGTGTATTCAGTTAATGGAATTGTACATTGTTATTATTTTGGAAGTTTTAAAGTTTTCTCGAGTTGAATTTCGTTGTGCCTGTGCCTATGTTCATCTCTGTTGTATTATGTCAATTTTCCATCATGGAGTGTTTTTGGGTTTAATATGTAGTTAGATTTTCCACAAATTGGACTTGAACGTATTCTTTTTCGTTAATGTCAGAAGACATACAAAACCATGTTAAGTATCATTTATCTTACCGCATGTCTAAAGGAAGAAAGATCACTTCTGAAAGAACTAGTGTTCACCTGTTTTTCGAGAGAGTGTATTCGATAAAAAAAATTTAAATAATAAAAATAATAAAAAAATCCTTTAATAATAAATCTGGATAATTCATAGCATAATTTTTTTAGTTGAGTCAGAAAGGGCATACGTTCATAAAAGACCGTTTGAGGGGATCATTGTCTGCCCTCTAATTCAAGGCAATCTATGCCAATTGTCAGCCCATCAGAGTTTGCAAATTGTCTCGTAAACGGTGTCAACCTCCGTTCACTAAGCTCGGGGGGTTTTTTCCGTGAGAGTAATAGAAAATTGCAAACGTCCTGTTGTAATAAAATCGAAATTATTCGATTCGAGGATAGAAAAACCACTTATTTCATAATTGCAATGGATAACTTCAAACAAATTTTGCCACTTCAACGAATAAAACTCGAGAGTGCACACTGCTTCATGGTATAGTTTGTATAATTTTTTCCCTAGTTTATTCATAGTCTGTACTTGGAACTTTAGGAAGAGGGAAATGATCAATTTGGTGTCGAAAGGAATGTTGAGGTCGTTGTGGATAGTGAGGTAGTGATTTAGTTAGGAGCTTTGGCAATTATGAGGACCTTTGATAAACTTGTAGGAACCTATAAGAAGTAAAGTTAATTGGATTTTAACAGCTGTGTTTGATTTCTGTCCTAGAAGCATTGTTCAAGGGTTCTTTTAAATTCTTTTCTTAAAATCTGGAGTTTATATGTTTAACTACCTACCTAACTTGCCTTAATATCAGAACCTGCTTGTTGTTGATGTAAAACGGAGGTCATGGAAGTTTTTAAATGCTAATTGTTCGAAGTTTTGAATATTTTTATACAGATTGGTAATCCACTTTGTTCTTTGATAAACTGGAGGAGGTTGTTCACTTGGACAGAGTCTAACTACGGGACGAAATTGTACCGTTTGGTAGGTTTAGTCAGAGAAATGATTCAGCCCTTTACATCACTGATGTTTGCAAATAAAAACCTCCAAAATATTAGATTATTCAAAGGTGCGAAGCAACCACTCAATAGTGACATCCAAAAAGATCTCGGAGAGGTAGTAAGGACAGCCAATGGCCTTATTTCTTCTGGAGAATCGAGTCAATTGAAGTGAATTAAGGAGGAAATAGGGGAGTGAACTAAATACAGACCTAAAAGACTGCTGTGGAGGGGAACACCGCTAATAATAATCATATTCACCATTCAAAGCATATATACCCTAAAGCGGGTATTGGTACACAGGATGGGACCAAGGGTGGTCTTGTATACGTTGGCTTGTATTTGTCTTATCTTCGAGTAGTCAGTACCGCATGTCACTGACATAGGAGCCAATAATGTTTGAGTTTATGAGGATTACGGGATGCCAGGCTTTATCGAAAGCAAATATTGGGAAGCAACCAAGCAGTTACTTTATTTTCTAAGGCCCGTTGCACACTTGGTTTTACCGTCCACATACGGTCTAGTCCCCCTGCGTAGACGCAGCTATTCTCACATTGTATTAGTAACTGAAGTACTTCAGATACCGCCAGTACGCATATGCCGTTCGCACAAGCTGGATGGCTACGAAAGAAAACATGGTTTGAAAATGGACGTTAATGATTCCATAAACAACATAAACATCCATAAACAAATTTGAGACTTTCGAGGGGAAACTTTTCCTGTTAACTGAAAAGGCTGTAAATGTTTATACGAGCAGATCATTTCTTGGAGCGATATGTTGATTTTCATGACCCACATTACACACTTCATACACTTTTTTTCTTCAATAAATAACTTGATGCCAATATCATCCGCCATTGCACGCAGTTCCGACAGCGATGCGAACTCCCGATATTCAAATTCGGAGCAACAAGAATATACAAAAAGGCAAATAATTGAAAAAATAGACTATGTGGAGGAATTAATATGAACAATTCTAATACCCTGCTGGATCCGAAAGCGAATTTGTGAGAAGGAATGGTATTGATAAATGATAGGGTTTGGTCTGCGAATTGGCGAACTGATGTTGAACCGGCACACGGGCACTTACCACCAATCCTTACCTCACTCCCAAAAATACACAAATCTAATATTCCCATCAGACCAGTAGTCAACTACAAACCAACCCCTGCATACAAACTATCAAAGTTCGTTGCAAACACTCTAAAGTACAATTTGAAATTGAAAAACACATTCTCCATCAAAAACACATTAGTCCTAGTCGAAAACCTAAACAACTTAACAATACCCACAACTGCCAAACTAGTCTCCTTTGACAGAACAAACCTGTACCCCAATCAAAGAGACCATGGATATACTAACAAACACTCTACACAAAAACTGTGACAAAGAATATGCGACACAACTCACTAAACTAACCACAGAATAAAACTACTTCAAATTCAGCAATAACATATACACCCCAAAAGACGGTCTAGGGATGGGGAAGCCAACATCGTATGCCGGTTCAACATGAGGAATGGTATTATGACAATCCAGGATGAGAAGTTTTAAAAGAGTCTTTTGAGGAACCTAGGCTAATAGGATCTATTGGAGGATATGCGGTTAGGAGGTTTGTGTGGTTTAGGGTTGTCAGCGGATGGAATACTTCCGAAGGAGAGACAAGTTCGTAAGATTAGGTTATAAATTAAAAATCTATATTTTGACGGAGGGTTCGAAGTACGTCCAAGGGATTGAAAACCATAAACCTTTGTAGGATCTACATGTTTGTCATTTTTACAAGTAAGAACGCCCTATATTAAAGGAAGTTAAGCTTTAAATCAATTAATATTTATGTAAGGTATTAGTTGAAATGAAAAAGTTAATGACATGAGGGGAATTCGAACCCTCGACCTTCGGCTAAATGCACCGCTGCTCTACCACTTGAGCTATCGCGTCTTCGATCCACTCCGACGCCAACTCCCCATCAACTCCCTATAACATCTTTCCCTTCCTTTTTGCCATTTTTCAGACGTCGTGTAATCAGGATTCGAATCTCGGCGATAAGCGAAATAGCCACGGAAAAGTCCGAAAAGTAGGTTGAGATGGGGAGTTGGTGTCGGAGTGGATCGAAGACGCGATAGCTCAGGTGGTTAGAGCAGCGGTGTATTGAGCAGAAGGTCGTGGGTTCGAATCCCGCTCGTGACACTTTTTCAGTTCAACCAATACCTTACATAAAGATTAATTAATTGTAAGAAGTTATAAATATAATGGATTTGTTAAGTTTTAACTTAATTATCAAGTAGGGAAATAAAATTCCCTTCCATATTGTTCGGACGCATTATCGCATATAAAATCGCTGGTGGAATTTATTGAATTTTATCTATTGATCAGGCAAAGCATTTAAATAGTGTTTTTTGCCTACTATAATTCCGTTATTAATCTAATCAAGTTAAATTTCATGAGTGTTGCACAAATTTATTACTTTTTATTATTTGATAATATGTACTCCTGATTCGTGCGCACACAGACAACTGAAAATCTGTTTTACGTAATACGCCAAAAACGATTTTTCAATTATTTAAGGAGAGATCTTCTGCGCCTTTGAAATTCTTCTATTTTTTCGGGGTCGTCAACCGAACGGATAATTTCTTGTTTACACTCAGTGTAATCTCAGATAATAAATTGAATTATATACTTGTTTTTTTATCAACCGGCGGTCTAAATGTTACAGAAGAAGACGTGAAAAAAAATTTAAAAACCAAGTAAAAAAATGAAAATCTGTGGGGGGGCAAAACTCTTTTGAGATGCACTTGCGAAAACCTCTCGAAGCGTATATTATTAAAGTTTATTACTCACTTTATCGATATCCTTAGATACTTATTGGCCGAGTATTCCTCTTCCACGTCGACAGGTGCGATAGTTGCCCCATTTCCTAATTGTGTTGTCACCGTCAGGCTGTAACAGAGTTAGAAGAAGAGGTGTTACCGAAAAAAAGTTGTCTCAAAACGTTCAGTAGGTTCCTTAAAAAACATAATTACATATAATATAACAATATGCCTATAAAGACCTTAAAACTATTTTTATGCTTCTTTAAGGCTAAATTGTAAGTTATGTAAATAAATAGATGAATGGGCATTGCAAATTTGGACGAAAGGACTTCAAAGGTCTCTAGACTTGTCGAATATTCTTTTTTTCACAATAGCGTAATTTGCTTGAGTGATTTGCTTTTCTTAATCAGGTGAGGATGTCCCCTCTTGGCTGACTACAAGGGTTCCCACCAGCAGAAATCATATCAGCCCTAGTGGTGCCAGTGTTTTAAAAAAGCCCATATGTTAGTGTGCAGGTCCGCTGAATTTGAACCCGGGACCTTTACCTTACAGTGACGATCGCCTTGTCAACGGCTTAACCGTAGAGACCACCGACGGCCCTGTTAATTATTATTGTTATTTTATATAAGAACAGCTGTTTTGTTTATATATCAACTTTCGATGAATGTTCAGCTCTTCTGCCAATTTCGGCAACGAGCATGATCACGCCTCACGTAGTAAACCCCTAAAGTTATTGAGTTTTATTGGCCTATTTTGATTCTATTCCTGCGAACTGAAGCGAATCGCAAGAGGAAAAGAAAAGCCGGAACAAATTTTGAGGCGGGGTGGGTTACCTCAGAGGTTTTCTACTCATGGCCGTTGACCTCATAGAAAAGTTCTTTTAGATTTTTTAAAAAATTAATAGAGAATCTGTGTTCGAAGAAAACTTCTTTTAGTTCCATTGTTAACAGTGCTGGGACTAAAAAAAGTTGTCTTCAAACATAGATTCTCTATTATGGAGTCCAATAGACTGTACTACTTTAGGCAAAATATTAAAAATTAATAAATAGAAAACGTAAGTTACAGTTAAAAAATAAATAAGTTTAAATGTTTGCGCAAGTTTAATGTTAAACTTCAAAGATGAATTAATTAATTCGTAATGTAACTGAATGGCCTTCCTTGAATATAATGATGTCCCCAAAAATATGATTTTAAAAAAAGCTATGGCTACAATTTTAAAACTTTACACAATTTTTGGATAAAAAATTGCTTTTTTTACTCGTAAATTATCATTAATATATTTTAGCTTAAAAAAAACTATGACCGTAAAATAGTTCTTAGCCTTTGAACGATAATTATGACACGCTCAACCGGTTTATTCTGTAGTAGGTATAACACAACCCGGCATTTGAATTTCTTTTTCTTCGATGAGTGAGAACTCAAATGTTTTTGGAAACCACAACGATTGCCTTTTATCACGTCAAGATTTTTTCCTAAATTGTAAAATACTAAAATAACTTGAAAAACTAGTTATTTGATTATATTATACACATATGCAATTGGAAATATAAAAATTAAGAATGAATGAGTGAGTGAATGAAAGCGAGAACGAGACAGTGAGTGAGTGAGAGTAAGGGATGAGTGAGTAAGTGAAAAGGAGAGAATGAATGAGTGGGTAAGAGAGAGAGAGAGAGAGAGAGAGAGAGCGAGACGGTGAGTGAATGAAATAAAAAAGAAAATGAGTGATTAAATGAAAGGGAGAGAATGACTGAGGGGGTGAAAGAGTTATCAGGTGATTGAAAGGGGAGAGAGAGCGAGTGACAGAGAATGAATGAAAGATAATCGTCGAGTGCGTGAGTGAATGTGAGAATGGATGAATGAATGGAGATTTATTGATCAAGCAAGATGATGTGTTCATGATATGTCAGTCTATATTTTTCTTTTTTAAGAGTGGGCTTAAAAATGAGTGAGAAGAGAAAGGAGCAATGAAGAATATATTATATAATTACAAAAACTAATTTTTTAAAAAGAAAAAAGATGGAGAATTAGTACATAAGATCATTTATTAAATACAGTATACAACGAAAGTACAACAGGGTATAAATATCAAGTAAAATACGAAAATGTCACTCCTCGGCAAATTTTCTTTTTGTTTGTTATCTCCCAAACTTTATTTGGCCTTCCTTCATGAGATTCCTGCAATAGTCTGCCATCATGTCCCATCTTCCCTAGTACCTTTGTTCCACCGATTATCCCTTTCACTGGAATCCCAAGATTTTTCGGAATAAACAGCACAAGTGAGTGTAGGGAGTACACTTACACATGATTCACATAATGCTTTAAGAGTCGAGCAAATTTTTCATGACTTGGTATTTAGGATCTTTATGGCTACCTACCCAGAAACCCCTCTACTACTGACAAACTTCATTTACTCTTTTTGGCATCCTCCATTTTGCATCTAGCTCTGGGTCATTCGTAAATATGCGAATTAGTCTTACAAAAATTACTGCTCTAATTGACTAATTTGTGATCTACGGAAAACTGGGAGGACTGAAAACAGTACCAGTAGACAAATAGTTTCACTAGTTCTAGTTTGATGGACAAAGGTGAGAGTAAAATCTTATGGGGTTCGACTAAGAGTTGTTATATGACGATATTTGATCCTCTTACATTGAGACAATGATTCTACAACCCAATTTGTCCCCCTTTGATCCACCCAGCTGAACGCTCTATGATCTTAAAATCCCCCACAGATTCTAAAATTGTACAGCTTGTAACCAAGACTAGTAGTTTTTGTTTTGAGGTTATGAGACACTCCCAAATAATGCAACAAGTTTCATACCTCCAAATCACCTTTATTTTATGGACTTCGGTAAAAGCATATTTCAACATAACCTTTATGATTATATGGAGATCGTGAGATGAGGTCAGGTGTGTCGTACGTTTTAGGAAAACATTTTGTTTATCGTGCCAACGTTTCGATCTTTATTGAGATCATCTTCAGGGCCTGGGATTTATAAAACTTTATTTACATAAAATTATTATTATAACAGTGGTTTTTTCTTTAGTTTTTAAATTAATTTATTAGAATGGTAGGTATTTTGTAGGTGGACTAAAGTCAATTAAAACAATCTTCATAAACAACTACTAATAAATAGCTCCAGTAACTTGGGCAGAAATTTTCATCACAGCTAAAAGGGGAGTGGAGAGCACACCGGAAACAATAATAAAAAATATTATTTATAAAGTTTGCTGTAGTTTTCCTTAGCCTTCAGACTAAATATCAACCGTGTTAATATTTCTTGGTCTTTTAACGCTTTGCATTTAACAGTTGGCTGTTTTGAACACGCATACAATCACAACAATTTAAATTTAAATAATATTTTTGAAAATACAAGCTATGTTGTAAAAATTAATGTACATTTGAATTCGAAAACGTGACAGGTGTTTTTTCCTAGTCACAAAATGCGATATTTCCTTTGTGTAGCCAGCGATAAAACTTTGACAAGGAAACATTTATTTTCTTTTAAATGGCGCATTTTCTTTACTTAAAGGAAGAAAAGCATGGCCTATTCTTAATCAGGTGAGGATAATCCCTCTTCCCGTGGTCAGATCCTCCGACCGAGGGTCACCTAAACTAATTAAATTGTTTATTGAATTATTTGCTTTATAATATTAATCACGTTTAACTGAGTTCTGTTAAATTTTTTTTGCTATTTCTTACATAACGATTTATATTTTTTCATCTACCTTTGTTATAAAGAAGGATACGAAGATTTGCATCCAGATCTCTGGGGGGGGGGGGGTAAGGAAAATCCGGTGACCTTTTTATTCATTTTTTTTCAAAGGTTCCCAACTGCAAGGTCATATCAATCCTCGGAGTGCCGGTGTTTAAAAATATCCCATATGTAATTGGGTTCGAATGCGGGTCCACTGGATTCGAACCCGGGACCTTTACCTTACAGTGATGAGCGCATTGTCAACGCCTTAACCGTTGCGCCCACCGACTGTCCTGTTAATTATTATTATTATTCTATATATTAATAGCTTTTTTGTTGTGTATATTAACGATATCATATCAGGTTTTGATGACGTCAAATCTACGCTTTATGGATATAATCTAAACAATTTCACCATGCCCATAGAACCATAGAAAGGCCTTGGCCGTGATCGCTTACAGTTTGCAAGGGGCACCGACATGGGGTAGAATTTGTAATGAATGAATGTTTTGTTTCCAAACAAGTCCCGTTTTACTCTCTATTCACCAGATGGACGTCGATTAATCGAACAGCTTTAGAGCTCTACAACCGATGCATCATTGTCGGAATAGGGTCGCTCGGAGGTGGTTCAGTTATGATGTGGAGTGGCATTTCTTTGGAGTCAAGAACGGAGTTACAATTTTTAATAACTAACGACGCAGAAATTAACATGATATAAATTATTAAAGAATATGCGATGCCATTTGCTTCCGTTGTTGGCGAGCAGGTTTTGTTTATACAAGACAATCCATGACCAAGTGTAATGCAGTACATTTGAGAAGTCAACATTTACCCTCTAACAATCCCCGAGGATCCTCCAGTATCCCAGAGTTGAACCACATTGAATACGAGCTCGAACGTCGGGTAAAACGAATAAATAACCCTAAAAGTTACGTTAATTGAGATTTAACTCCCCTCACGACACATCATACATCTCATTTACGAATTAAATCATAACATGTAAATAATGATACAGATTGTAATAAATATATTTTTTAAATGGGGATTTGGGATGTAAATCCTTAAGTAGCGCATAATAAAGGCTTAATTATGACAGCGTCTCTCTGTTTTTATCTCTTTTTTCTTTCTCTTTCTCTTTTCTTTGATCTATTGCTCTCTCTCTCAATTTTTGCCTTTCTGTTTCTATATTTTTCTTTTTTCTCTCGCTCTCTTTTTGGTCTCCTACTCTCTATTTCCGTCTCTCTGTTTCCATCTCTTTTTTCTTTCTCTTTCTCTTTGCTTTGGTCTCTTGCTCTACCTCTGCTTCTCTATTTCTATCTACCTTTTTCATTCTGTCTCTCTCTCTCTCTCACTCTCTCTCTATCTATCTATCTATCTATCTATTTATCTATCTATCATCTATTTATCTATCTACCTTTCTTTCTTTATATCTATCTATCTCTTTGTTTGTCTACCTATATATTTCTATTTATCTATTTAACTACCTACGTAACTACTAGCCAATCAATCCACCTATCGAACTAGTGATCTATCTCTCTCCATACTATATATTTCTATCTCCCTAAGTGTCTGTTTGTCTCTGGGTCTTTGTCACCTTTTCAAATAATTTTTCTTTCTCCCATTCGGTCTGTGTATGTACCTTTATCCCATTCTCACGCGGAATAACCTTTAAGCTTTGATTATTATTACGAAACGCTCAAGGAATATTAACTAGATAAGTTATAATTTTATAAATAAATTGCATCATTGTATCATCTATTATGATAATCGACGAATGTAAATTGTTGTTTGTGTCAGTTACTTCCACCATTCTATCTAACATTTATTAAATAAGATAACAAAATATATAATTAGTAAATGCGCGCAATGATAGCTAGTCTGGAGATCTCATGGATTAAATTTCAGATGTATACGTCAAAGTAACTACTCTGATTCACATAGCCTTGAACAAAAAAATCCTACCCACCTGAGAATAGGTCAGTTCAGACTGGACAATGAGGTATTGCTATTGGCAAACAAACTTAATTAACTTGCTGAATATTTTAACGTTGGAATAATTTCAAAGTGCGAATAAGCACGCAGCGAAGAAAATTTGGTATTTCTTTGCGTAATCTCTTTAATTTTCTATCTCTCTTCTCTTCTCTTCTCCACCCCCTCTCTCTCTCTTTCTTTCTTTTCCTGATCCTTTGGTTTTTCTCTCTTTTATCCTTCTTTCCTAAGTTTTTATGATGATATGTTTTCTGTTTCTTTTCTTACTTGTACTCTCTCTCTCTCTCTCTCTCTCTCTCTCTCTCTCTCTCTCTCTCTC
>CM077104.1:15899219-15944450 GCA_039619505.1 Cimex hemipterus | reverse complement strand
GCTCTCTCTCTCTCTCTCTCTCTCTCTCTCTCTCTCTCTCTCTCTCTCTCTCTCCCTCTCTCCCCTCTTTCTCGTCTTCATTTAAATAAAATTGTCATTTTTTATCTCAAATTTTTTTAATACTTTTTTACAAGTTTTTGAGTACACGATCCGATTGTAAATAATAATGTTAATTTCTACGGTGTACTTACCTTAAGAAAGCTAATGGATAATTTTTATTGTTATATAAAGCAGATTATTGAATGTATTTTATATTACAACGTTTATATCTCTATAAATTATAACCCACGTGATTTAAGAGAGGTCTAAGAAACCTACTTTTGCACGGCACCAAAAACGCTATCAATCAATCCTTGGTCTCTGCCTTTCCGCCTTTGTCATTTTTTCTTTGTTTTTAAAATATTTTTGGTAAGATAAGTTAATGTAAATAATGGAATGTTCAAGTGTAAAAATAAAACAATTTAGATACAGATTAGTTAAAAGTCTATTCAGTCAAAAAAGCATTGTTAGGGCTATTAGTTAAAAAGATGCGGTCTTTTGTGTCTGTGTTAAACCCTGTTCACTAGAACTACTGAGTTGTTAACTAGCATTCGAACAATAACTATTAAACTGATCTTGAGTGTGTGTGCAAAGGAAACCTTTTCTCAAATTGTACAATTTTAGAACCATTTCTAAAGCAGAGCTTCTTTCGAACCATTTAAACTATTATTTGTATGAAATAACGTCGCTTCTTTACGAGTTCTTTCAAAGTGGATTTCATAGTTTTAATTCATACCTTTCTTAATATATGAAATGAAAGTCAGTTCTGATTTTGTGTAATTTGTTCCTATTTTAATTATTGCAATTTTTCTAAGTAAATAAATATGTATGTACATAAGTACATACTTAATGTAATTATATTTTATTTTTTCCTTTCCCCCTGCCAATTAAGCAATTGTACCTACAGAGAAGGAATAAATTAGATATAAAATTCTTTTCAAAAAATAAATCAATCAATAAATTCAGGAACATTTCAAAATCGAAATCGGAGGGTTTTTTTTTATAATTTCGAAAAGAGTGATTAAACACGATAAAAATTGTTGAGGGTTAAAATTGAATCTGATTCCATTTAGAGAAGATTGTTTAAAAGACAGATAATTTTGTTACTTTTAATTTTCATTTGTTTCATTTGTTGTTGTTGTTGCTTGTTGTTTGTAGTTGAAAATTGTTTCATTTTCATTTGTTAATCTTAATATTGAATACGAAAAGATCACGAACTCGGAATTGACATATTATTTATTTTGACGTGCCATGAATATTAAACTTGCACTTTTTTGTTAAATTGATAAGAGGGCTGTCAATATATCATTATAATTACTCATATTTATTGCAATAAATCATTCGTAAGAGCGTTTTTTTTTTTGCATGTACAGTGATAAAAAAAGGTTAAAATTCAATCCTTGGTTCTCGAAACGGTTACACAATCGAAAGAGAATAGCACTTCTGAGTACCGTTTTGGCCAGTGATATCATTCCGATCGCTTTGACTCGCCGATATTTCGGAATATCGCTCTTTTTTTTTCTTTTCAAGAATGCCACCGTGATTTTTGCTAGATAAAATTTAATAGAATTAAAAAAATATCGAGTTGTTTATAATATTTGTGGTCTTACGTTCTGTCCCTCTCGCACCTAGATAGACTGGAAGGACGAATTGATCAAAACTAGAAATAAATAAATCAACTTTAAATAGCTTTCTCGTCGACTCGTATCGGTCGAAACAAGCAGGATTTGATAATAGCGGTTGATTTGCACGAAGTTAGAACGGAATGTTTGGAAAATGTCAATTCAAACCGCTCATGTATATTATTCTGTAGAAAACATTTATTCTCAAATAATTGTACAAAATCTATAAAACAAAACGGAAAATGCACATCGTCTGATAAATTCCCATGTTGAATCTATAACAAGAAGTAATCGTTGAAAATCAATACCAGAGAGATAATTAATTATATAAAATAACTTCACAACATACTTCAGGTTAGATAAGGAAATTGTTTAATTATTTGATAATTTTTTTTCTTGATGTCAATGACAAATCCGTGGCTAAACAATGCCATAAAGCGTGTAGATATTGCAATAATTAATCTTTTATATCAATACACAAATATATTGATTATATTTATGTAATGGCTATCTGATTGTTCAAAGGAGAAAAACATATCCCAAGTATTCGCACAAATGTTATATATTTAGTTAAGGTTTATTGAGATATCTAGTTTATTATTCAACGGTTCCCGGGAGGGGCGAGCGAGAAATACTTTTCCCTGCGAAATATATTTTTTCTTGTGATAAACTGTATGTAACCTGTCTTTCAATGATCAAGTAGAGCACTGCAGAATTTACATCAAACGTGCATTTTTTAATTTTTCACTAGAAAAAAAAAACCCACAAAGACAAAAAGACACAAGTAAGACAAAAAGATCACCGTTCGAGAAAAAAGTCCAAATAAATTTAAAAACGATTTAGATATTTAACGATTTAACGACTTAAAAATTTAGAAAATACAGATAGACATATATCTAGAGAAAGATAATCGGCGAGAATTTAAAAAAAAGGCGCAATTTAAAAAAAAAATTGGACGATTGCAATTTACCTAGAAGCATATAAACGATAAAGGCTTATTTATGCATAGAGATAAATGTACTAACATATTAATACATTCATTATAATGTAATGTATGTAATTTTAAAAAATACTATAAAAATTATTTAAGTAAATAAAAAAGTAAATAATCAATTCATTCGAGAATGTTGAACAACAGTGAATATAAAATTATTTCTTTTATGACAATTGATTTTAAGCAAAGTTCAAAAAATCGGAATGTCATTTTTGTCAATAATTTAAAAATCGTGTTATGATTGTCATAGATGAATCTATGATGACAGCACTGAGCCGGTCAATCGTTTCTTTTCGTCCACCCACAAATCGTCTAAAATTGACAAACCGCCCTGATTCAACTGAAGTTTCGCAATTTCTTAACCAACGGCTTATAGACTTACTTAAGAGTTGTCCCCATACTGGTGGCACCTGGCAAACATATCCGACCGGTCAGGATACCCTCCGTTGGTCGAGGTTCATGTCTGACTGGGCCGGGAATCGGGATAGGCACTCCACCGCTGCCGATCAGCCAGGGGGGAAGCGCATGCGTGTCCAACGCCCGCTTCCGTTTTTATTTAAATCAAGGCTTTCATTGTTCTTTTTTTTCATTGTTGATTTTTTTTTTTTTTTTTTACCTTTTACTACATATCGAAAGCTTCCAAAATTTAGAATAAGGGGGGAAATATTACACAAGGGGATTGGAGGATAAACATGACATTATATCGCTCAAGCTTTCAATGCCACATTATTGAATTGCAAATGATTTTTTAAAAATAAAAATGGAAGAACACGACAATGTGCAGTTCCGCTTATGAGTATGGCGAGAATTTAACTCATCATGTGAACAATTCATGACACCAAAACCACATCGTTGCTACGTAAACAATTATAAATGACTGTGAATTGTGTCATGGGCTTATTTATTTTTTTACACAGTTAGTTATAATTAAGTAAAATATATGCGTGGTACTTGTCTAACAAGGTAGAAGAGTAGGTTTAAATAGATTCAAAAGAAGTGAACAAATTTCATTCTTCTTCCTGCCGTGTTCGCGCTACTCATCGATCTTTTATTACGATTCAGACATACAATGAAATTTGTTAAATTGTAAATTGTTTGTATATTTGGAAGAAGGCTGAATTTTTTTTCACGCCCCTGTGAATTTTCCAAAAATTTGATTTGATAAATGCATAAGCCAGTAAATCTGTAAATATCTCGTTGCTCAAGTCCAAACGCCATTTTGCACCAGCGTAATACTGTTACAAACATATTTATTTGTTCTCGTGAAATCAAAAAATAGGAGAACGAGAAGAAGAAAAAAATTCAAAAAAATCCTGCAAACTTTTACTCTGAAATTTTACCAATTCTTAACGACACGACGCATTCCTAAACAGTACAAATAATAAACTTAATAAGTAAAATTCATCGTCAAGTTTATAAATATCGATTTTACCGAAAATAGAAGAGCACGAAGAAGAAGATGGTGAAAATTCAGTTCTTCCTGTGAACTTTTGCCGAATCATATCAAAATCAAACCCTTTCGATCCACGAAATGTTTTTTTTTTTCATTGTATGAATTGAAACTACTAAATTATGAACTTCATTGTCAGTTGTTAAGAAAAGAACAAGCTTCTGCTTAGAAATTCGATAATTCTACACTCATCGTCAACATTTTAATAATTCCTACTGTCGTCTAGAATACCATAAATTCTTTTATATTTGTAATCAAAAGTAGAAGAAAAATGGAAGAAAAGAATCGATCGTCTTCATCACAGTAGATGAATTATCATCACAATCACATCTATTTATGTCTATAATAAATTTATAATATGTAAAGATAATCCATTATTTTCTTCTATCAAAATAAAAATAATCAATCGTAATGCACGCTTAGACGCAATACCGCTAAAAAAAATTCTAAAATTCTAGTACCCCTGGAACTTTTTAATAATTCCTATTGGCTTTTTTACTTATTTTTAATATCAGAAGACGAATATGGAAGTACACGACAGAGCAGTTGTAGAATGCAATTATTTCAATTCTACTTTCCCTATGAATTTTAACAATTCTTAGTGACCCCTAGCCTTCTTTATAATACAAATATAACGTAAAATTGTCGTAAATATGACAAATAATCGATTTTATCAAAAATAAAAAGGCACGAAGAAGAAGGCGAAATTTCAGTACCACCTATGAACTTTATATGACCCAGACCCTCCAAATCATCGAACTCTACCTGTTGTTCATTGCAATTAATCATAAGTAATGAATATTAAATAAAATATTATTGAAAAAAGAAGAAAATAATGGATTATCTTCGTCAAAGTCAAATCAATTCGATTCTAAAACGGAGAACACGTCTAGATGCAATTTGGCTTAGAAATATGAAAATTCTAAACTTTTTGTCTGAATTTTTTGATAATTCCTACTGACGTTTAAATTACCATAAATTAATTTGTATTTATTCTTAAAATCGGAAGGAGTCGAAAATAGAAGAAGCGCGAGGGGGAGAGAGAGAGAGAGCTGTTATGTACAATTTACCTATGAAATTTGACCAATCCTTCTAAATAATACAAATGTACCGTAAAATCATCTTAAATTTTAAATCGATTTTATCAAAAATAGAAGAACACGAAGAAGAAGATTGTGAAAATTAATTACTTTTTCCGAACTTAAGATAACTCATATTGGCCTCAAACCCTCAAATCGCTGAAACTTACAAATTTTCCGTTGTAATTCATTTTAGAAAAATAGAAGAAAAGAACTAAAAAAGAATGGAATATCTTTATTGCTGTCAAATCATATCGTTCGAAATAGAAGAACATGTCCTAGATGCAATTATTTCTAATTTCTTCTACTGACGTTTAAAATGCCATATATTCGTTTGATTTCTTGTAAACTTTTTTGTATCGAGCCTTTTAAATAATAGGAAATGTAAAGTAGCAGAATACAACATATGGCAGAGCTGTTGGGAAGAAGGGTAAAATATCTTGTTGCCCTGAAGTTCTTTTCAGAGGATCTTCTTGTATCCAGCAGGTCGATAATCTATTTTCATCGTTACATCTTGTTGGCTAATTACAACAAAACATCTGGCCAATTTTTATTAAATTTGAAGGAAACACTCTTGACATCTCTACGACTCTTCTCTCGCAGTGAAATTTCACAAATTCATTTAGACATCACTCTTAAATAATCGAAATGCGACGTAAAACGCACTTTTTTCGTGGTCCTGATTGACTAAATATATTCTTTTCAATTAATTAATGTTTAAGTAAGGTATAAGTTGAGGAAAAAAAGTCAGTGTCACGAGCAGGATTCGAACCCGCGACCTTCGGTTAATTACGCCGTTGCTATACCACTTGAGCTATCGTGACTTCGATCCACTCGAACAACAACTTCCCACCGCAACCCACCTTTCGAATTTTTCCTCCTTTTTGCCAATTTTTCAATTCAATTTTTATAAAAATCGATGTTAACAATAAATAAATAAAAGAATAGGGCTGGCAGAATGCTCGGAAGGAAAATTAAAAACAATCATTTACATGACAAATATATAATGAACAAATCTATTTTCACTTGGTCGGTTTGTTTTACAAACTTCTTCCCACCCAATGGCTTTATTCTAAAAATATTTTGTAATTGCATTGTGAATTATTTCACAAAGCCATACAACGCAAAAAACATAATCCTGGCACATAGTAACAAGCTACAATACGTTCTTCCGAACTCATGTCCTCATCCTCGCGAATGTCCCTCGGTTTATGGTATAATCATGCACTAATAATTCAATTTTAGCCATTTATAATTTAAATTACACAATACATGATACAAGATTTCAATACGACACAAAAGAATAGTAACAAATAGTACAGTTTAAGAGCAGAAGACTTTTACTAATTCCTACCGAAGACGTGCCTTTCTAATCCCTTAAGTATGCCTTAATCCCATTGTAATTACTTATAAATTAGGATTTAGTAACAACGTGTTCAAAATGTTTGGTATGCCCAGTAGAAGTGCTACAAGAGAAATTTTCGTTAGAACATGTCTGTGCTAATTCAGCATTTTAAAAACTTATGCCGACAACGTACATAAAAATTATAAACAGTGGCGGCACTGTATTTCTGCTTTGCAAGCTTTCATACTAAACATAATATCGTGATTAATTATAAATAATAAAGAAATTTAAAAAAAATAAATGGCACTTTTTTTCTACACGTCTTAACTTTTAACCACCGAAATCGACACCACGTCTTCCTATTCGCTCGAATTTTCTTTAAATAATAGTTCATTTATTTCAAATACTAACATATAAAATACATAAAGTGCTTTTCTTTACGTTTACGAATAAACTGAAACGCGGTAAAACTTTGAAATAAGAAGCCCAACCAAGTACTTTTTTTCGAAACGAATATGAACCTGGGCACAAGTTTGAGCTCCTTCACGGGCTAGTGCTTTTTGAAAATACCAAGAGGTGCCTTGGGTCAAATAGCCAGTGCTTTTTTTTTTGATCCTGAGGCTAGTGATTTTTTTTCTAATAAAGAGGAATCATCAAGTTTTCTCAACATAAAGAAGATGGTACACGATAATATTTCTTTCGATCAAGATCTTTCTGATCTCAAGGTTTCCTTCAAATAAAGACCTTGAACACAAACTAGTGCCGTTGTTAGTGCCAAAGACTAAAGTGAGGCATGTGGGCTTTTTAACAAAGGAGAATCTGGAGAAAATCTAGCGTTTCCTTCCAATAAAGAATTTCAACACCAACTAGTGCCGTTATCGGAAAAAGAATTTAGATAGCGCTTATTTTCTAACCAAGAAGATCCTTGGTACACGTTAGCAGATACGTCTTTCAATTGAAGAAAACCTGAGTCCAAATTGTGAGTCCTTCAAACAAAGGCTCGTTCAAGCACACAGAAATGATTCTTGCAAATAACGCTTTTATTGCGTTTTATTGTAAATAACGATGCTGTAAAAAAAGAAGAGCACAACAGTGAAAAAGAAGACAGTGATCACTTCAATCGTTTTGAAATTTTACAAATTTCTGCTGTCATGACGTCTTTTTTCCTTCATTTATAATTTTTTGTATTGACATAGGTAGAATAAAAAAACAGGAAACCCTAGTATTCTATAAAGACTACGTACTTAGTTGAACGTTCGCCATGTCGCAAAGCCATTGCATCAATTTAAAATTGTGTCATTATGTCATGATATAGACGTTGTGATAATCTGTATAATACGCATATCGTATGTAGAAATTATTATTGGCATGGTTGTGTTCAAATTTTACAAATTGCAATTTAATAAATCTATGAAACTTGCATTGGTTTCTTTTGTCGAACTGAATAATTCAGTCAAACAAAGACGTGCTTTTCCAGATCAACGAGCTCAGAGCCAGGATGGATACTAATGACACATTATAACCACAGCAATCGAAACGAACAATACAACATAATTAACCCGAACTGCATACAACGGTTTACCACAATAAATTTTAAAAAATCGAGTCTATAATAAAGAAGCTTTTTGAAGGATGACTATGCTGTGATCAGACCAAAGTAATTTCTAACAATTCTGGGTCCTATGCCCCAAAATAAGCTCTTTGTTACCGTAGGCATTCATCCAAGTCATGCTGCAAAATTAGGTCTTAGGAATGTCTTCTCATGGTTTTCTATCCATGGATTTTCCATTCTAAAACTGTGTTGTATGATTATCAACTCAATTTAAAGTATTATTATTAGTATATTTTAAACTACAAGACCTAATTTCTCATCGGGTCTAGATTAACTTGAAAATTTCGGTCTATCTGCTTTCTTTTGTGTCAACCTATCTCGAAGTTGAAGATAAAAAAAGTTCTACTTGATAAATTATATTGAAATTGTTTAGTAGAATGCTTCATCGGTGTCACGGTAATCTGAACGCTGATTCATTCAATCGATCAATCGACACAATGTGATGATAAAAGAAAACATGATTTATACAAATTATCATTTCTATTCATTACAGAACTGATTAAAGTCATTTGCAGCATATTGTACATTACACTCGACGATGTCCGACCTCGGATCCAAATGTATCATCAGCCGATTTCATGATATCACTATCGTGAAGGTGACTCATAATTTGACTCAAATCAGTTCTTAAACATAAAAGTAAAAAAAAGACCCTTATGCCATTTTAGAACGACAGATCTTGACTTTCCAAGAATTTCGAAAATTTTATTTTTAAAATTCAATAATCGTACGCATGTAGACGTTTACAACACTTGAGCACCTTTAAAGAAAAAACATCCGCAAATAAAGGAGAAAACAGTTTGACCTTGCAAATAAAGAGAATTAGTTAGGTTTATAGTTTTGTCCAACTACATCAATAATGATCTTGGGGGAGTCGGTGGCGGCCATCACTTTAAGGTAATAGGTCAAGGGTTCGAATCCAGCGGCCCTGCATTCGAACCCTATATACAAATCAAAAACAACGGCACCCTGAGGGTTGACATGACCTCTGGTGTTTCGAACCCTTGTAAAAATAAAAATAAAAAGATCTTAATCGATAATTTAGGTCAAAGCTAAATAACAAATTTTTAACGAACTTTTTTTTTTAGTTTTTCATATGCAGGAAGATTCGGCTTAAACTTTGAAATTGTTTATTCTGCTTTTCATTGTCCCGTTGTTCCAGTTTCATCTCTTTTGACTATTAACCTGATAATCCAAGCATTCCTTCATCCAATGAACAATTTTGCAAACCAAAAAAATGGTGGTGTCAGTAGACACGACTTCCTAAATCCTAAAACAGAAATTTTTTACAATGGACTTGGCCATTCTTCATAATCCAATTCATGGCAGTAATGTAACTAATAATTGTCCCAACCGCTAAAAATTTTAGTCAGGATTTTGGATAAATTAAAAAAAAAAAAAAGAAAATGGGAAGTGTTTTATTTCTTACGAACTGGCGTAATGATCTTCCAATTAGACTGCTGCATCGTATACTAAATTATTATTAATTTCGGTTTCAATCGCAGATTCAGTTTTGCGTCTTGTAAGATTAAACATTGAACAGGTTTTCTTTAGTTTTGGAACTTCTTTTTCAACTTCAATGTCGACTGGAAACCAGCCAAACAAAAATATAAAGATCTTAACCTCATTCTTTTTGATTCTCAACTTCCTTCAACCCTGAATTTCACATGCCACCATTATCAATTTCAATATATAATTAATTATTAATCCTTGGCCAAACAAAATAAACTACAATTTTAAGCGATCTTTAATCAATAATTATTTTAAATGTATTGAAGATGACGGAAAGGAATCATAATGAGCTTTCTTTGACTGTCGGCAAAGAATTCTTTCTTGAATGTTGAACATGACAGACTGTTTAAAACGTGGGCGGACTTCAGTCACTTTTTTTCCACCTTGAGGAAATGAGTGATTTTCTAGTCAGTTTTCCATATTTTAGTGCAAAGATAAACTTAATCTATGTATATTCAAAGTTTTAAAAATACAAACAAACAATGCTAACTTTTCTTTACAAACTCGCAGAAGTGAAAACCTTCAATTATTAATTATTATTATAATTATAGTAAATATGTTTCTGCAACAATGGTTTCTAGGGTGATACCGCTGTTTATCTTCAAGCCATGGCCTTGCAATACTTGCCATCTATGAGAATTTTGTGCTCTATCAGTCCTTGGAGGCTAGAAATACTATACATGACTATTGTATTTGTCAATAACAAAAGAATATGTGTCATACTTAAAAATAAATAAATAAATAAATAAAAGCAATTCAACATAATTTGACCTATTTTCATTTTTTTGTGGATTGGCCTTAATGAAAATAGACAAATGAGTTGTGAAAAATTTGTGAGGTCTGCGAAATGAATCAATTGATTGATCGTTTCTAATCATATTTTCTTCCTATTGTCCCTGAGACTATGACGATGATCAGACGTTTATTAATTCTCTCTGGCTTTGATAATCAGACATGTTTTTAGCATTTTACCATCTGCTGCGTTCTTGTCCAAAACTGCCTTTCTTATAGTAAAATTACTGTAGTCATGAACAAATTTTTATGTTTTATCAAGCTTATATGGCATCCTCATTATTTATTTAAACCTAATAGTGTAGATTAAATAAAATACACTCAAATAAAAATCAGAGGGTAAGCTGTTTATTATGGGGTTCTGTGCAATTGTCCTAAAATAGTAAATAGTTGCAATATGAAAGGTGCACAGATTTACTCTCAGACAGCCATAAAGGCTCTAAATGTATACTTCCAGCATCAAACTTGCCTGAGGATGCCTAAATTGCCTAATGGCTTTAGGAATACACAATCTTACATTAAAGTGGGTTCTGGGACATGAAGATATAGAAGGAAATAAATAAGTTGACCAACTAGCCGAGAAAAGGGACAGCCCTCTCACCTAAACATTAGAAGTGTACAGTGACTTCTCACAGGAAGCTTTCCAAGATATGTCGGTAATATGGGGGTTCCACAATAGATACAGATCACAGTGGAGGACAGTATTTTTTAAAATACTTATTCAACCCCCCACACAAAAAAAAAGTAACAAATAAATTTTAATAAACTATTCTTTCAGGAGACTTGTGTTGGCTGAATAGCATGAAAGACTCTCAGCTTGAATACCCTGTGGTTGTTGGTTCCATTCCGATCGTCGCCCTGGCCTTTTTCACCCTTTTTCAAGCTAACCTTCTAACGCATCCTCTGAAACATCATCTCTCTTGCTGATGTTGGAAAATAAAACCATAACTATTCTCTCTTGCAGAAAGGGTGGTTCTGTCATTAACTTAAATTATACAAAATTTTTTTTCTGAAATGAAAAATTTGTCACTAGTGGGATTCGAACCCACGACCTTCGGCTCAATACGCCACTGCTACTATCACTTGATCACCCATGCCACAAACTTCTCATTTTGCCTTCCCCTTTATTATAATTGTAAGCAAACCTATTAGTTTTAAAATGTTTAAATAATTATTCATTAATAAAAAACACAAATCTAGTTGATGATGAATGGTTAAGCCCTCCTGTTTGACTACAGGAATTACTTTACACTGGTTAGTAGTTCAGGGGAAAAAAACTAGAAATTTCACTTTTTTTTAGGTTTCAAGTTCAATATGAGATTTACCATTTTGCACTATTAGTTCTCTTGAGTAAAGCGCTCAGTGTTAAGAAGCTAAACTATGAAAAATATCCAAAGATTAAATAAGAAAAAATTACTACACTATTAAAAATTTAATAAACTTGTCATTAATTTGACCATAAATTAACTTATTTCATTATTAACACAACTGTTAGAAGGTAACGGCAATTTTTTTAAATTATTTAAATCTGTTATACTTCATGCCAGAAAGTGCACTGACAGTAACAGTAACCCAACAATTTATTTTTAAATCAATTAATCAGCAATAACCAATTTTCCCATTCTATCAGTGCTTCAAAGTTTTTCCATGCTTGGTACACAATATTTTTTACTTGCTGCACCAGTGGTTCCCTAACTTTTTCTGTTTCTGGCACCCTTATATATCAGAATTTTCCGCGATGCTTCATGTCAAAACTGGTCTATCCCAGCACGAATGCTAGTAGTATTAATTCATTTCTAATTCAGAAAAGAATTGATACATGTAAACCACTTATTTTGTCTGCAATTTTATTTAATCAATATTCAAAAATACTACTTTCTTGTGAAACTGAAAAACTTGCTTTATGAATAGCCATTTTGCACTTAAGAGCAAATATATAAAAGAGAATACTTTTTTGGGAGCAATAATGTAAAATACACAATTGCAGCAGTCTCATCAATATCCATATTACCATTGGATTGCCACCAGGGTATTAGTTTTTAGGTTTATTTTTTGTAAATATAACCAATTTTTTTAATAGAAAAATTTCACTGCACACACTTTGGCAATCTGTGCTACACCACTATTTGAAAATTGTTCCTTTTTCAGAGAAAGATTATAAAATAGTATCAAAGCTCTGTTTTTAAAATGTTTTCTAATTAATAATTAACAGAACACAGATTTGAATTAAAGAGCATCAAACACATGGGACCATTTTAAAAATGTCTCAGATCATTTAATTAATTAGCATTCAAAAATAATTTCATGCTATTAAATAAATAAAAAATAAAATTCAAATAAATACTTACTTTATAGAGCATTTAAAAAAGTTTCATTGCATTATTTTAAAATTCTTTATAATCAGTCATTCCTACTCTTTTTATGACTATCAATAAATTATTAATTGTTAAAATCCCATCATCCTTTCTTTGTAAGTTGTATATCATATTGTATATGCAAAAATGAAAACTAAGTTATCAATTTCAGCTTGAAAATTTAAGCACAAATTTATATCAGCTAGCAATACTTTTAACTTTTTTATTTTTCTTTACTCGGTGAAATGAATCTGAACTTAAAAAAAAAACAAAAAAAAACAGTGGATCGGCAGACTGAAAAGAAATGTAACTATCAAACAATAGATTGAAAACTTGTTACTATTTTCTTGGGATTTATTAAGTATTCCAAACTAGAAAAGATTATACAAGTAGATCTCTTTCATCCATTTCTTATTCTACCTTACGCTTTTTTTTTTTTTTATTTATTAAATACTATCGACTTTTGATAAAGACTACAAAAATAATTCAAGTTATGAAAAGGAAAAGTTTTAATGATTCTTTCTTGAATTGACCAACTAAAAGTATAAATAGATCAACTGTAAAATTAAACATTGTTGTGTATTATTTTTTAAATCATGAAAACGTTTTTCTATCAATGAGCAATATTTTATATAAATGATTTTCCAAAGTGACTAGTGTTGTGAACATATTGACAAAACATGGACCATCGACAGCTGAACATGACCAAAACAAGAAAAAATTTAAAGAAACTTTATGCTCCAAGGAAGTAAGCTATACGTGGATAAGTAGTGGATCATTATAAATTAAACTTATGGAACGCACTCTCTGCCCTTGTTACAAAAAATATTTGAAATGACTGCGTGCATCAAAATGCACAATTTTGTTCGATTAACCAGTAACCTGCTGATATCAAGAGTTTCAAACCGACTGAACTAGATCAACCAAAAGATTATAAGATGTATAAATATTTTTTAGATGGTTTTGGGTAAAATTGTATAATTCTGGTCAGATTTTGCTTAGGAAAAGACTGATTTAAGAAAAACTGATTGGGATCGGGTATTCAATTACAATGAAATCTGTTTTATTATTTTATTCCTCTTTTCATCGAAAATTTATATTTTCAATGATGAAATTATTAATAAATATAACATGGCTCTGCTTTTTTTTTTTTTTTTTTTTTTTTTTTTCTGCTGTCATAATTATTTCAAGCTCAAATTTAAAAGAAATTCACATTTTCTCATCTTAAAAAAGAAAAAAGTAAATAAGAAAATTAAGTCTATGGCTTCATTTTTATATAACAATAACTTCACTAACACCTTATAATAACCAATTCCATGGTATCGAATAAATTAAAACAAAATTCTAAAACGTCGGGGGAAAAACTTGTGCCTCCATTTAGCGCTAAGAAATATAATGATAAGAACTTACAATAAATTCACATATACAACACTTCACAAATACATTTAGCCATACCATAACAATAAAAAATGTTACAACAACTCATACAACAAATTGCCATTATTTAATTAATCCAACTAAAACCTAATTTAAAGATAATTAATATTAATCCAAAAATTTATGAGAGGTCATTGCTGATGTCGCTGCACTATACAATAGACAACCTCATAAAAACAGCATCACCAGCAAACTTCTCAATAATTTTTATATATATTTATATATAATTTTTTCCTCTTTAAGATACACTAGTCTCAACAATCTTAACCATTAAAATTGAAGAATGATATAAGTGTTACATTGTTAAATATATATATATATATAATATATATGTAAATAATAATACTTGAGCATGTGTACAATAAAAGAGCTGAAAATGTTCCAAACTTGTTTTAAATACCACAACAAATAAATGTTTTCTCTATATTATCAATTGTTTTTAAAAAATTTTTAGAATCTTTTTGGCCTTAACAAAGAAGAAAAAGCATTTTCTTTTGCACTCATGCAAATTAATAAAACTTTCTGCAATGAACCTTTTCCTAATTTTATATTTAATTCCATGTTCCCTGACTTCTTGACATTTTATAAACAGTGGGCTCTTTTGTTCTCCAGTCCTGCTGTAATGTTGGACGCAATTGAACAAAAAAAAAAAAAAAAAAAAAAAAAAAAAAAAGTTTACTGGCAGCATTTTTGGTTCTATTTTTTCCTTTTTTTAATACCAAAACCAATCAAACTATGCCTGGTTTTCAAATAAACGCTATTATTATACATATATTTTCTTTTAATTAGCTATCTATGTTAATCCGACTTAAGTTTCTGAACATGAGAGGGGAAGATGACGAGGGAGGATACAAAACGAGAACACTGATAATTCACACAATTCTAAGGCTCTTTTGTTTTTGCTTACATATGTTTTCAGTTTAGTGATATTGTTTTTGGTTAGTAGTCGTCGAGGTCGTAAATATCGTTGTCAATCTCATCGCACTGCATACTTTGGAAATCAACCTTATACCGAAGCAGACCTAAAACATCAAAAAATTAAATAAATAAACGTAACAAGTTAGAGAACATTATTAGAAGTAAAATCTAAAACACATTACTTCACAATATCACAAATAAAATAAAATAAATAAGAAAGAAAATTTTTTTATACATGCAACATGCAAACTCACTAATAATTAAAAACAAAAACAAAAACATCAATAACTATTTTTTCGACAACCTATCTCTACCTGCAATTATCTTTTCTTTTTTTAAAGTCATTTTAATAATCATCTAAGTCGAGGTCATCAAGTGGCTCCTCGGCTTGAAGAGACTGGAAGTCAACTTTGTAGCGGAGGATTCCTGTTTGCAAGCGGCAAGAACAAATATATGCAGTTTGTCTTAATCCAATTTTGATTGTTTTTAAATAAAATAATATGTGGATGCAATTATGTATGCTCAACAACAGCAAAAAAATTAATGGTGCATTTAGTTAAAAACAAAGTTTATGTACATTTATTTTTGGCACGTTACTGCGATGAATTATGTAAACAAATTCAATCTTTAATTTTTTAAATAATTAAAAAAACAAGCCCTTGTCCTAGTGTTATATTTTTGTAGTTAATTGTAATTGCTAAATTTTACTAATACTTGCCTTTTTTAATTGTGAAGTTATTTCCTTAGTTCTACAAAGATTTTTCAATTTTGCCTAAGATAAAAACTAGCGATAAACTGTTTTATGTAATCTACGTTTGTTGTTTCTGAATCTGTGTTTTCTGTTTCTGAAGTCTATGGTTGAAATTGTTTAACACCTTTTTCATTTTGGCAAATGGAAGTATCTTATTTGGACAAGGTTATTTTTTATTTAATAAGAGTTTGACAGGTGAACAAAAAGAATATAAAAAGATTTGAGAGAAAATTAGGCTAATTATTTAAAAAACCCACATAAAAAGAAACAAACCATGCCAAGGGTTCATATTAATGTAGGTGATAAACCCTCCTAAAACATTTACAATTCCCTCCTCCCTAAAGACATTGTTTTAAGGTTAAATCTTTAATTAGCATAAATGTCACAAAAATGGCACTTTCCTGAAGGTTGGAGTCTGCTAATTCATTTTTATCTACAACCACAATATGTGTACATTTTTTCATCTCCCCCCATTAGCTCTAGGTGGGAAAATTTCTAACGATTGTTACCAACTGAGTAGTTGATCTTAAAAGTCAGTCTAGAATACGACATGGGAGCAAATAAAATTTATTTGCTGCATTGCTTGCTATATGAGTTACAGGCATAGAGTGGGGTAAATGTGTTGAAAAATATTTTGTAATTTACAGTGAATATGTGAATAACTTTTCAACAGTAGTTGTGACGTGTTTGTATAGGACTAGTCAAAAATCAGATTTATTGTACAAAGCCTCGCTAGGTTAAAAGTGAAGTCTTAAGTTTTGTTAGGGAAAATTAACCGTAGCAAAGCTATCGGAGATTTCACGAACATCGCAATCAATAGAAAGGAGAATCTGATCTCTGGGTTACATTGTGAAACTAGGGGGAGGGGTGACTGCATGGCTAGTGGTGTTTCACATCTGAATAGGAATAAATTGGAATGGTTTGTTTCCTATTTTGGTCATGTGGTATTTTAAAGAAGTGGTTTATATAAAAATGTTCAATTCCAAAAGACCAAGAATGAAACATCACTGCCGTCGTCAACAGCAAGACTACCCCCTCCATAAAATCCTATTGTCTGTTTGGTAGGGTATGCAAAGACTAGGAAATTGTTGAAAAACACCCAACCCCCTGGAAATTAGGCACAACATCGTTTCACCATGACAATGCCATGACACACACGGCACTTTTAAACATTAAAAAAAAAAAAAATGAATAAAATAGTGTTAGGCTGGCAATAAACAGCCCACCCTCTATACTATCCAGACCCAATTTTTTACTTGGTCCGCTCCCTACACTACCACCACTTAAAAGGCAGGGCTTCAACAAAAATTCTGAAAATTGGTCGTTGAACATTGACAGTATTTATATAAAATGAAGGAAATTATGTTTTGGATTAAAAATAAATTTATATTTTGAACATTTTACTTTCTTCTGAAAACCGAAAAAAAATATGTCCGAACGCAATTTAATCCCAATATATGTTTAACAATTTAACATAATATGTTGTTAAGATTACATTAGAAACGAAAACAGCACAATGCAATATTTTCTAAATATAGTTATGTACTTTTCTATTAAAAAAATTCAGATTAGTCAAAACTTGTTTTCTCGGAAAATTTGCACTAACAGTTAGCGGTTAATGACAACCATGAAATACTGAATAAAGATCTTTGCCCAATAGGATAAATCATAAGATGACCAGGTAGGCATGAAAAAAGCACTCCAATCTCTGCCCATGGATTAACATTCTACACCCATTTACAACACATTTACTCTCCGTTCAGTCCTATTCCGGTCACTGTACATTTCTTGTACATTCTGACTGTGAACTGTATTGTGAATTTACGGTGTTGCTCTCCTAAAAATGAAATATGGCTGTCAGGAGATAATCTCTATAAGGTATTGTCATGGTCCTCAGGCCCAGTTAAACTTCAAAATTTCAAATACAACCCTATGCATCCTGACACATTTTAAAGAACTTTTTATGCTGAAAACATTGGTGCAATCGGATTTTAAATTGGTCAAAAAATGAGAATTATGGCAAGATGTTATTAAAAACGTCATTTGATTTGCTAATTATTAAATCACATTTCGTGTTTGAACTGCCTGCCTTGAGAAAAGATGCAAAGATTTGCTCTTTTTAACCAATCTTCACCAGTGCTCAGGACGATAGGGGAGATGGATTGGCAAGCATGTTCTATCTTTAGCCACAGTCCTTCAACTGAGGTTACTGGGTTGATTGGTGTAGACACTGTTTTTTTTTTTTCTTTTTGACTTGACTGAGTAGGCCAACAGATTGGGCCATGAGTCAATGTCATTGTTGTAGAGGAACATCATCATAGTGATGGTAAAACCTCCCTCAAAGAATTGAAGAATTGAGCACCATTTAAATTTTAGTAGAAATAAGGCCCAATCAATTTTTTTCAGAGAAGTGCACACTAAATGTTAACACTGTGAACCACCTGATAATAGCAAGAGTACAAAATTCCCATATTTTATTCTGCCCTCGTTCAAAAAATTCCAACAATGTTATTAAAAGTGGACTTGGATTCAATAATCCTTTTGATGTATGGAAGAACATTTTCTTCAGCCTCCAAGTCGAAATTTGTGCAAGGAACGTTATACGCCTGTCATAACCAGAGTCTCGAAGTCCAGATGGGAGCAATTCGGCTTAAACTTTAAGTCCCGAGTACATCTCTAATTTTATTTTTTGAAAAATCTGAAATCCTTCCATTTCTCGGAGTGAGGAATTCAGATTTTGTGAACATACAGTAAAATATTCAGCTTCTCGTCAAAACTACACTGCCGGTTTCTTTATGATAGAACAGAAAATTTCCATATCTCCTCATATTGCAAGCAACAGAGAGAGAGTTTTATAGTTTACTCTGGGGCGATCAGGATCAGGAAATTTCTAGGATTACAACTCGAATGCACAACATTACACTATCAATAAAGCGGTCTTACAAATCAACTCGCTGTTGATCAGAAAAATGTGCTCTTCAATGCATTATGAATAGAATATTGAATGTAACGAATAGGTACTTCTGTAAAATTTATTTTCTTCCAGGGATTAAGATTTGCTTTAATGCGAGTTTGACAAACAATGACAGAATGTAAACAACACAGGCAATTAACGTTTACTTTATTGGATGGAATTAACAGCAAAAGAAACGAAGCATTTTTTTTCAAACTTTCTGCCATGCCATTTTTTATTAATTTAAAACCTTTAAAATTTAATCTGATTCCACCCTTGTTTTTTCACATAAAAGTAAAATCCTTTTAAATGATGTGTTAAGATGTATAAGGTAGTATTTGAAATTTTGAATTGAACGGGGCCTCACATACCTTGTATAATTTTTCTCCAAAAATAGGTAAAAATTCGAAACTATATTAAAAATCCACTTATTTTTTTATTAGTTAAAGTTTTAATTAGTTCAAGAGAAGTTCAGCTGGGCCATATAAAAATGACACCCTGTATAAGCACCTAGTTAATGGTGAAGAAAAAACTTCTCTAATATTTCATACCGTATCGTTTCAATTATTTAATGAATTGCTGGGAAAAATTGAAAATGATATTACTAAAAGAAACATCATCTTTAAAGAATGCATCCCACCTAAAGAAAAACTCTATGTTTCTATAATGGGTGAAGTATAAATTTTTGAGCCGGCAAATTATTGACTGAACGGTGATTGGTGAAGGAATGGTCTAATGGGCATTTTCCTGTTTTTTGTTTAAAGAATTTTTATTTGTATGTGTCCTAGTATGATTCATCCTAGTGGGCAATGACCTTAATGTTAATGTTTCAAGTAACATTGTTAAACGAAATAAATGAAATTTTCAAGTTCATGAAAAAAGAGAAGCATTAGTTGTCCCAACTAAACCAGTTTAAACCACTACCATATATATTTATCTATACACCATTATTTAAACTGGTTTGTCAATCCAAACATTGTTAGACAAAAAAGGAAGTAATGAAAGGTTAAAAATATTTTTTTTACAAAAAAAATTACCTCCAATGCCACCAAATCCCCTGACGAACTGTGAACCTTCTTGAGATTTATCTGTGATGATTTCAAGAGTTGCACCAAAGCTCTTGTAGTTGTTCGCAAGCCATTCAAGAAGTGGCTGGCTTTCAACTAACTCGAGTTCAACCCCACTCTGAAAATAATAAGTAATGTAATGTAACAGTTTAATCTTACAAGGCTTTAAAAACAATATAGCTTTTGATTATTTTAAAACAATTGTGAAATATTGTTCTTCTTGTGCTAGTTTGGTCAGATGACAAAAGATCATGTCTTATAGATAACACAATGGAAAAAATTTGAAAATATTTCAAAAATTTTAAATATAAAACTTACTTCTTTGTCAGTGAAGTGTGTCTTGTCCTTTTCCTGCTCTGGCGTCAGGTGCAGGACTTTCTCTTCAGCGTTGGAGTGATTTTTGAGGACATACCTCTGGATGTCCAGGTTCTCCCAGCAGATCAGAGTTTCGACTGAGCCGAGCTCGAGTGCTCTCAAGGTGTCTTCCACCCCGAAGCAATATTTACCCGTATCTTGACTGATCTCGTCAAAGTAACGACCGATCAACTTCTTCTCCTGGATGAACTTGACATTCTGCAGAGATTCCGCTGCAAGCTCGATAGCCTGGTTAAAGCCATTTTCACCGCCGTACGATACATCGACAAGCTTGATGATTTTAGCTTGTAACCGCTTTTAACATAAACCAATTAGCATCGAACATCGTATTGATTTTAAAAATGTTTTCCATTTTTAACTCACAGGGTCGAACATGTCAGACTGACTGAGCTCTGTCTTAAAATCTGCACTACCAGCAAGAATAAGACCGGCAATGTTGGGTTTGTCGTTTGTGATGAAAAGGGTCGTCGCCACCTCAGCGACCTTTCTTACATAGTTGTGCCGCTTTTCCATCCTCAAACGGGCAAAACGTAGAGCTGACTGACCACCACGACCTAGATAACAAAACATTAATTAATTTGTGATAATGTAATTATATTAGAAATAATGATTTTCAAGAAGCCACAACAATCTGTTAGAATATATTAAAATTATTCAGAAACCGTCAGATGCGGTCTGTGTAACGTAGGTTTTAGAAAAGTATATTCTTTATCGTGCCAACATTTCAATCTTTATTGAGATTGACTCCAGACCGCATCTCACGATTTCTAAATAATTACTGATCACCAATTATCACATATAACATTTTACAAACGGGATATTTTATAAGCCGGGGCACACTATACCACTGCCTTTCAAAAAACGACTGAAAACATTGTGCCGAATTGATTTTAAAAGACGTGTTATCTATCTTTAACATAAGTATAGCCATCTAACTCAAACAGGGGGCAAATACCACATCAGCTGTGAAGTCCTGAGTCACTTTTTCTAAAGATTCTTACAGGTTGTTATTCACAACTATCCAGATTTCAAGCATTAAATATTCATCATTGAAGTAACATTATAGCGTTCTCTTGGCATGAGTTTTAAAATGACTTACCGATCCACCAATAACGCAATTTTCCAATGACAAGTTGATTTTAATGCGTTTAATTTTGAACATGCAAAAAATTTGAATTACAACACAACTAAATATTAACCTAATAAATAATAGTAGCAATTTGTAAAAGAAAAGTAGGTAAATTACTTGTGAGTAATTGACATATTCACCTCAATTTTATTACTTCTTTGAAGTCTAGAGTCATTTTGGATGTGCATTATGGGCTTATCAGGCATTAGGAAAAACAACAAAATTATTTTTTCTGGGTACCAGGAAATAGCAACAGTACAGAGAAAAGGGGTAATGAAGAGGCCGAGATAAATCGACCAAGGAAAATTTGACAAGAACACTTATTTCTGAGGCCCTGACTCTTTTGTGGCATACCAAACTGCCAAAACATCCATCAAACAATGGATAAAAAATAAGTCCTCACTTTTAAGAAAAACACTCATCACTACTACAGAGATGGCAAAACTGTTAAATCTGTTGGGGCTAGAATAATATCTCAATTAATTATTCTTTTTATCAAAGGTTTTGGTTGAGATGGTATCAAACCACGACCTTCAGCTCGGTTAGAGCAGCAGCACATTGTGCCGAAGGTCGTGGGTTCACATTCCACTAATGACAGACTTTTTCATCTTAACCAAGACCATAGAATAAAAAGCACAATTAATTGAAATATTAATATAGTCAATTATGATTTCTAAACATATATGGATTGTTATCATATATTATGCTAACTGGACATTACAGACTCCAGAGGCAAATGTATAGACTCAGAATGGAAGAAACAAGCTTGTGCAAATATTTAAGGAGAGACAGCCAAACCTGCTCCTGTTGGGTGATAAAGTCTAGTACGAACTGAGATGCCTTGAGATTCATGGTGCGAGGCAGAGTTGGGGCTGCGTAGATTCATTGCTGCGATGCAGCCCTAACTCTGCTCCGCTATAAAGAATTGTGTCCAGACTACGATTCAGTTCACATTCATCAGTGCCTGGGAAAATGACAGAGGAACTAGCAAGAATTTCCCTTGCTCTTTGTTTTGCATTGTACATAGTGCATCCAATCGGAAGGGAAGTACATTAAAAACTGTCATTTTAAAATGTGCATATTTTTTAATTTTAATTTCGGCGTCGGAAACACTGAATTTTTGTGTTAAACTGTCCAATGTTTGGTTTTTCAATGCTGTATTCCGTGAATAATATATATCGCTCAAACACCAAAGGGAATGTAACTTAAAGTCAACTCGGTACTCTACAACAACATACCTTTATTCAAGACAGAATGAAAATCTTCAAGAAAACACTCACTACAATGTCAACTAAATAAATGAAGCAAGAGCTCTTGTTCCGATTCCTGCCCACACTGGCAAATGTTGCGCAACATTGAGTCAGAGAATCTCACATCAGATGGGATTCAAAAGAGTCTGAAAATAGCTAGCCTGTAACACAGCAGGTTCATCACAACAATGAGTCGGGGCAGCCCCTGCGGCAGAACAACTCTCCAGAGATTCAAAGAGTCGACTCAAAAGAATCCCAGTGCATACTAGGCCTATGGCTTATGTAGGCTGCGATTCTTACCTCTGAGAGAAAGAAAGCCTAGGCCGAGTCCTGGAAAAAGCTTTGGGACTTGGTAAAAAGCATTAGCTTAATTAAGTTTTAAATAATGGATATGCACAATAAACCAATAGTCATGGTGCGCGGGTGGTAAAGAGGACTAATTCTAATCTAAAGGAAACCAGTGGAAACTCTAAAGTTTGTCTCTAATGCCTCACTTTTTAAAACTCGAGTTGGGTTAAAGATTCACCATAAGGGGGGAACACATTTACACGAAACAACACAATGCAGTGTGACTCAAGAGCCATCCAACATCCATTCCATAAGACAGTATTATCCCCATGCAGATCTACTTGATACCACACAGCGCTAATCTTGTACTCTTCTATACGCTTGACATTGAACAGATATGCACACAAGACAAGGTGTTGGGTGAATTACTCGCTTGATCCTCTGCCTTAAAAATGTCTTACATGGTGGGTAATGGGTGTAATTTCATTGAAAAACCAGTTTCAAGGGATCAAGATTTAAGATGCTGTATGACACCGCAGTGCGCAGATCAGAAAGAGGCCGGTTCCAACTGTAATCTCATATAATCTAATACAGGATTAGTTCCAAATCTGCTAGGGCTTTGTTGCATTTATAAATAATTAAATAGTTTTGATAGTTGATACTTTATCTATCAATTAATTTTGTAAATTTTACAAGTTGTAACAGGAATCATTACATTATGGACATTGTAATGTAAGTTTGTTCTATTTTTGTAAATTAATATCGCATGAAGTGATATATTGCTGGAGTCAAACCAATAAAGCTCATACATCCATTATATTGATCAATATTGTTAGATCAAATATATCAAGATGGAATCTATTAATAGAAATTATCAATCAAAATGGCTTCAGTTTACATCCCGAGTCCATCATCCATCATAATATTACTTTAAACAAAAATTTGGCATTTCATTTTTTAAAATAAGTTGAAGTTTTCACATAATCAGACGTTTATAGTATTTGTATTTATGTTGGAACAGTATATTGCATGAATGTGTATGTGTGTGTTGTAATAGTATGTATTTATAGTATGTTATAATATGCATTCCCAGTTAATTTAATTTATCCATTTATGTTGTAGTAGGGGGCCATTGACCAAGTTACTTCTTTCAATTAATTATTCTTTTTATGTTAGGTCTATATGTCAAGGGGGAAAAAAATCAGTGTCACAAGCAGGATTTGAACCCACGACCTTCAGCTAAATACAACGCTACTTTACAAGCTAGATAGCTCAGGTGGTAGAACAACAGTATTTACTCGAAGGTCGTGGGTCAAATCCCCCTTGAGACACTGACTTTTTTTATCTCAACCAAGACCTTGCATAAAAGGATTAATTGAAATGATTAATAATATTTGGTCAAACTGCATAAATTGGAAAAGTTAAATGTAGTCAATGTGAAACCATTTATCATTTTTAAATTTGCAGACCCGACGGAAATTGAGTTCAAACCTGCCTCTCACCTATTCTGGGAATACATTTAAAGGAAAACACTTGATTCAATGAGCAGCTATCAAAGCTGCTTGATAAAACAAGAAATTGATTCTATTAATTTTTCAAATATCCCAAGCTGTTTTTGACATTCCCAATTAAAACGACACTCAAGATGTTTAATTTGTTTACAAAATTTATTAATTTGTTGCATTCAATTAAGACAATTTTGAAAAGTACCGTGCTTTTTGGGCAGATCGACAGTGAATTTGTGCAGGACTTCCCTTGTGTTGCCTTGTAGAGTACCAAAAAGGGCGCCATTACCATCCATAACGATGAAGCCAAATTTGTTGTCGTCGGCCAGAAGTGCCGTCAACGCTTCTGTGTGAAACTAAACAGAAGAAGAAAATAAATTAAACAAGTCCAAAACTTTTATTTATTTTTTACTGAAATAAGCACCATACCTTATTGTCGCAAAGATATAAAGAGGTATTTATGGGTTTGAATGGTTCAAAATCTATATTGACCTTCTTTTCTTTTCCTTCTTCAGTTACTATCGTTCCACAATAAATCACAAGGCCATTTGGTGGTACTGAAACAAAACCATAATTAAAAATCCGTAGGCCAAAGTTTAATTGAAAATAATTAAATAATTGAATTTTAAAAAATACATTAAAATCAATTATAAAATTAGCAGTATAAATTTATTAATTACAATTAACTGATTATAAAAAAGTAAGATTAAAACATTGAAGTACAGAAGATTGAAAGTCATACAAAGGTGATGAATGAACGGCAAATCAAAATCTCAGAATAATCATCATGACCTAAATTCATAAATTATGAACTATTAAATAACATTTCAGTTTTTCTTTCTTTTTTCTATTTACAAAATACAGTGTAATAGTACGACTCATCTTTTACCCTTATAATCAACAATGACTAAACAAACATGACAATGCATCAATCAAAATGCAACAATGTATCAAATATTTAAAAAAAATTGATTTTTCTGGGAATGTACGTTATGATTTAAATGTTTTTAACTTGTTGATTTTAACTGACAGATGTGCAATTTGAACGTCGTACATTTTTTCGTTTTGTTTCAACATTTATTCAATGCCTGAATATTGTTTTTGTTTTAACAGCGTTATCTTACCAGTATTTAAGTACAAGATAATGCATAGAAACATTATTTCCGACAGCCAAGCCAATTTTATTGAACATTTCACTACATTTTTTAGAATAATGTATACATAGAATATTGTAAAGTGCGTAACATTTCTTACTGGAGATTTAAATGAGTTTGTTTTGGGGGTGTTTATTAAAACCTAGTGCATACCTAGCGACATTTGTTGTGGAATACATGTCTCAGGACATTTAACATCAGTTTTTCCTACCACATAAGGTGTAATGGGAGATATCCCCCACCTCAAAGGACCATTGATAAGACGATCGGTCGGGTCAGTTTTGCGCTGGCCAGAAGGAAGCTTACAACAAACAATTGCAATATCGCAACGAAGGATTTGTTTATTCTTCACTACCAACGTCACCGACATTGGAGACTGGACTGTGAGAGCGAGACATCTCCATTTATTTTCACCCGACATTGGAGCCGGGAGCACGCAGCACGACTTCCAGGGAAGAAAAAATATTACTTCTTTGTGTTTCGGTTGAAGACAGTGACTCCAGAAAACATCATTTTGTGTTCCTTTTTTATGTTAAAAAAAAATATCTTTGTTAACAACATACACGTTTTATTTTTAACTTGCAAGTGTCGCCTTTTTCTTTCGTTTTTGTAAATCTTCTTGCCACGGAACTGTTCATTTTTTTCACAAAAATATATTTCTATAATTGTATATCATTTTATTGTATGTATGCATTATTCATAACACCTCTACAGTTTAAGTTGATCACGGAGTAGGAGGAGATTCATTAAACTCTGAGGAGAGGATGGGTAGAAGTGCTCTCACAATCAACACACATAATACCCATAACTGTCGCAATACATAAGCCCCACGAAAAGAGATAACACTGATACAATGTTGCACTGCATATCTGTACATGTTCCGGAACTTATGTCTCAGTTTATGGGTGTTGTCCGTCATGGAAACCATGCTAAAAATAATTGAAGATTGGCAAATCTTTCCTTGCTTACAGTATGTGACAAAGATGATAAGCATAAAGAGAAGATGCCCTTGAGAATCTCGCAAAAAAAAAAAAAAAAAAAATCTACTCAAGAGGAGGAAAACACAACAATTTAAAATCACCATTTAGATGTGAAAACAAAACAGTTAGGATTAACATATTCCCTGCCTTGTCTAAGTCGTCATTTGTCTTTTTCTGTACCGATAATTCATTTATATTTTAATTTGTTTCTTTTTAACTTCTTTATACATAGCGAGCAGCCATTTCCTTCTTTTATTGATTTATATTTAACTAGTTGACATCTACCTGGCCAAAGACATTTTTTGTGTTAAGGTGATGCCACCACTTAACATCGATAATTAACTTTTTTAATCGACAAACATGATTGCAAGCTAAAATGCATTTTATAATTTGTTACTTGATTTTTCGTTACATTTTCTTTTTATCAAGGCAAAAATGTAAAATTAAGATCGTCCGTTTTTATTTGACCTACGGTTCATTTGCTTTCAACAGATGCATCACCTGTTATCACTAAGGTCTACAACCAGGGAGAATCGCTTGTTGTTTGGTTATCTTTTTCTGTAAAAATTCTGTAATTATATCCTTATAGTGATAAAAATTAAATTACATTTGTGGGAATATTAAACCTAAAAATATCCTGTAAAATCCGAAAAAGAATAGAAAGCTTTACTTTAATGAGTGTAAAGAATTTTATATATTAAAAACAATAAGTGGCTCATTTATGTTTAAAACTATCTCAAGCTTAAAAATGTTAAATCTTTGCAACCTGAAAAAGGGTGTTTTAGACAACACGTATTCATCATCTGCTGCAATGAAATTGCATTTTGTACACACAAATTAAAAACGCAAAGTGCATTCCTCTTGATATTATGATCTGCTTTTGTTGCCCAATTGTCTTTGTGGTGTGGACACGCAACATTGTCTCAGGACTGTAGTGGAATATTGTCGCTAAATGTGGACTAGGCTTAGTGATGACTATAGTTAATGTACTTGCGTGTCTGCTTTTTCAAAAAAAATTTTTTTTTAGTAGATTTATTTGTAAATTTTTGCTGTATATTTTATCTAATTTCATTAGCAAAATTGTTTATTTCTTGACATGGTATTTATTATAATAATTAGCAATAGTTTTTCCTTATTGCATTTATTTTAACATTTGTTATTCTGAGCTGATTTTTTTAAATACATTTAAAAAACTATGCTTATTTTTTTTTCCATTCAGTTCCCTCTAAATATAGATAATTTTGTTTATACTTGCCATATTGTGAATTTAAATGTCCTGTAAATTGCTGCTATAAAGAGATGCGTATTTTGAAAATCATTCCAAAATAAAAGAAAAAAATTCTCTCATACTTCATACATAGCCAGTGAAGCAAATCAATAAGGGTTGCTGATGTGCAAATATAATACAATCAACATAGTAATAATAGAAGAGTGTACACTCATAGTTGATGCATGGGTGCACGAGTCATCGATGCAAAATCAATGATTCAATCAATCTAAAATTTCCGTCCTATACTGAGTTGCCCAACAACTTTTATTTTATTTGGTGAAAATAACTGAGGCAACCAATCCAAATTTTCAATAATTAAAACGTATTTAACAAAAAAAAGTTTTGGAACAAAATTATAAACTTGTTTAGAACAGTCAGACTTTAATAACTGAAAGGAATTCCTGGTACATTCTTATATTTTTCTTCACATTTTGAACAACTTTAATAAAGAATAAAGGAAAACAGAGTGACAAACACTTCACTATCAAAAAATTCAATATAGCAGAGAAGGAGCCAAAAACCTCAATATCAAGTTTTACTACTCCTCGAGTTTTCCATGCAATTGTTTCACCTTCCTTTAAAAGGGTGGGGAAATTTATTGCCTTCAATTTTGTTACAAATTGCACTTCATATTCAACCATTCAGCAGATGACCAGCAGTTACAAGTGCCACTCACGTTCTCATTCTCAGGCGACATCTTGTCATTCATTCACACATCGCCAAGTTGAGTAAATTGAGTCATGCAAACATTGCCATGTTTCACCAATTGAGTTTCCTCTTTTACAGCTTCCCTTTTACATTTAGTTCCAACACCGTAATGACCTGAAGGAAAGGGATATTGGATTCCACTATCTGTCTGGTGTGAAACCTGCTAAGAAAAGTCTTCATACAGCAGGAAACTAGTTGAATCGACTAAACTCATATGAAACTAGCCTTAACCTTATAACTCCTTAAACACCTAGAAAGTTTCAGAATAAGAATTACAGTAGAAAAAGAATCAAATAAACATCGATCGCATAATAGAACAATATTGATGTTAGATCGTAAATAGGACGACCACTTTTAACCTTAGCACTTAAGACGACCTGTGCATCTACAAACCATACATGTTTAGCAGTCATAACTGGAAATAATAATTATTATTTACATATAAGATTGAGATGAAAAAGTTAGTGTCATGTGCAGGATTTGAATCCATAACCATTAGCTAAATACACCACTGCTTACAACTTGAGCTACTGACTTCAACCCATTCAGACACCAAGCCAAAGGTCGTATGTTCGAATCCCGCTCAAGACACTAAATTTACCATCTCAACCAATTAATTCCTTAGATAAAATTAATAATCAATGTGTGGTGTTTAGTTAGTACCATTGATTAATGACTATTTTGAGATTGTGAGATACGATCTGGTGTGACGTAGGTTTTAGAAAACATTTTCTTTATCGTGCCAACGTTTCGATCTTTATTGAAATCATCTTCATGGCCTGGGATTTACAAACATTGTTTAAATTATAAAAATACATTAGGTATGTGACATGAGCCAACAATTTAAATTTAAAACAAAACAAATCCCAGGCCCTGAAGATGATCTCATTAAAAATTTGAAACGTTGACACGATAAAGAAAATGTTTTTCTAAACCTACGTCACACCAGACTTCATCTCATGAGCTCTAAATAATTATGAATTTAAATAATTAATATGGTCAATTATGACTGCTAAATATATATGAATTAATATATAAATTTAAAGAAGTAATCACTTCGCTAACAGTTCCCTGTTCTCACTTCAAAGTCGCTTAGAATCCAATCCGATTACACGACATTTGGAAAATGGCAAAAAGAGGTTAAATTCGAAAGGTTGTAGGTTGAGATGAGGAGTTAGCCCTCTTTCAGACGAAGACGGTTTAGTTGATTCAACTAAGTTGCCCGGGTGAGTCTCAACTAATTTAACTCGAACACAATAGTGAAGACTTTTTCTTTGCTGGTTTCACACCAGACAACTTGTCGAAGTCTGTGCTATGATAGAACCCAAGGAGGAATAAGCACTTCTGCATAAAGAAAAGCAAAAAAAGGAGGAAACCCAGTAAAGAAAAGTGTGGGATTATCCGTTGTTATAAAATTGGGAAATGAGCGCTTTCTCTCAAATACTGATGTGCTACTTCCTTCCAAGCTTTACTTCTTTTAATTTAATCACTATACTCTTCACACGTCATGTCCCATATCAAGGGACTAATACTGAATAATAATAATAATAATAATAATAATAATAATAATAATGAACTGCTACACATTGAAACTTGCAATTGCAACATTTTCCATGGTAAACTCAGTTGACTAAACTAGACGATTGGTGTGAAGGACTCATGCTGAGCAGTGTCTTTTGTGTTGAGTCAACCAGTGGGGATGAGGACGTGTGCCTGCTAGCCTGGGCAGACAAGTTGACTGCGTGTGAAGAGGTTGGGGCGATTCCCAGACATTTAGCTACCACGCTCCTTGACACCCGTCCATTCCGCCTCGTCTGAAAGAGGCCTTAGTGTCCGAATGGACCAAAGTCACAAAGCTCAAGTGGTTATTTAGCCAAAGGTCATGGGTTGAAATCCCGCATGTGACAATTACTTTTCTATCTCAAGCAAGACTTTAGATGAAAATAATAATTAAATTAAGTATTTTTATACATTTTACGTTGCATAACTATTGCATATTTTTGTTTTATACTAGCAGATAATTTTAAAGGCCGATAAAATTATGAAATTTACAAGAGGTTCAGTGGAGGTAAAAAGAGCGTGTTCACTGATTCATTCATACAAAGAAATGAAAATTTTGAATTATAGCAAGCTGAAAAAAGTAAAATGTTGCAAGGCTGAAAAAAAAAAGAAGTTATCAGAGAGTAAAGGAGTTTCAGGGTCAGTACCCTCAGTGAGGCCCTTACCATATTTGACCATTTTCCCTAAAATTTCCTCGTCTTACCTTTAGTGTAGAGTTTCAGTCTGTGTTGTACTGAAGTGATGGCACCCAGAACGGAAAGCCTGTTCACTCTGGATTTGATGTTGGACGCTGTGCCGAACTCGTCCGCGAGCATTTTGCTCACTCTCGATATCTGATCTTTCGGCGGTATAATCAGGGATATCATGCTAGTGCCGTTCCTGAAAGCGGAAAAAATACAAAATGAATATAACAGAGGAATAAAAAAACGAGGAAGTCGTGTATTAAAAGGGAGGGTATCGCTCAATGCGGAGTCGGTGGGAGACTTACCCTCGAGCCATTTCGAGACTCTTGATGAGCTTTTTGATCTTCCAAATCTCGACATTTCTGTCCGAAGACGTCTCTTCCGAACTGTACGACGAAGACATTTCACCCCTCGTCGAAATGCAAAGGAAAGAAAAGAAAACTGGGCCAGTGAACGGTCAATCCCGTAACCAATAAAACTCTCCCCTCGTCAGACGGAAGAAAACGAACACGGGGGAAAAAAGCTTTTTATTCCGGGCGATCCCGTCTTTTTAAAAAAAAAACTATATTAAAAAAAGCTCGACGGGTGAATTACGCTTTTGAAACAATATTGGACAAGGCCCGAGCCACCTGGATCCAGTTATATCCGGATGTCCTAACCGCGACACGTCGCGTATTTCGAATATTTCCCTTCGGCTGTTTCGACAAGTTCTCCCCTACCCGCTCCAACGCTGAACATCTCTAAATGACACGCAGTTACGTCTGATCGTTTCGTCTCGGACAGAAGCGAAAAATACGTTCAAATAATAAGCAGAGCCATGTGGTTGAAAATGGCCAAGAACACAAAAAGGACCGCTCGGCTCACTCCGTCTCTCTCTTTCTCTTTCTCGCACTCGTTCACTCTCTTACTCACTCCTCCCACCGCTGCCCTCGCCTTACTAATCGGCAGTCGTTCGCTCGGTCAAGCCTATTTTATCGACGTCACGAGGCATTTACGCATTCGCCCTCCGTCAATATTTAACTCGATTTCCCTGGAAAACGTTTTCCCCACCGAACGAATCCAGGAGGAAAATTCTTTATTCAACGTGGTGAAAACGGATTTTCACGGGTCCGCTCTTTTCGTTTGGATCAGACTTTGGAAAATTTCCCCTTTCGTGTCGTTCAATCCGACGACATTTCTCCTCGTCGATCCAAACGTTTTTCACCGCTCAAATTCAAAAGTCGTGCCGGAGAAAGACACGTATGAATTTGCTTTAAATGTATTATGCTGTATTTACATAGATTGTATATATATATTTGGTAGGATCAAGGATGTGGTTAATACGTTATAATAAAACCAGGTCAAGCCTGTTTTATTTCACCTTCTTCAGGGCTAGATTCTCTGCCAGTATTTAAAATTTCTCTTATCAACGTGTGTAAATATTTTTCTATCTCTTTGTCATTTCCTGCACTAAATACAATATTTTTAATAAATAAATGGCACTTTTTTGCAAGCTATTATTACAGATGTCTCAATCCAGAAGTACCCAACGTTCCATTGACCCGACTATAAGAAAATTCAACCTAACAATATTCTAACATACATGAAAAACGTATTCTACACTCGTTTTTGTAATGAACATGATTAAATATATAATATGATATTTATTTAGAAATCGTGAGATGCGGTCTGGTGTGACGTAGTTTCAGAAAAACATTTTCTTTACCATGCCAACGTTTCGATCTTTATTGAGATCATCTTCAGGGCCTGGGATTTACAAACATTGTTTACATATATCTTTAAACTTTTCGTAACTTTCAGTGTACGAAAGTGTGTATATTTCTCGAAATGTATTTCTTAGTGACTTGTTATTTCATAATTTGTTGAAGTCGTAAGGATCGGTCAAGAATGAGGTTGTTTAAAAAACACCCCTTTCATTTTTTAGTAATGTACTCAGGCACTGAAGGTGATTGGAATAAAGTTCGAAACATCGGTAAAAACATGAAAAAGGTTTTTTTTTTCTAAACTAATTGTTGATTGCTTCTCACGACTTCAAAAAAAAAAAAAAAAAAAAAAAAAATTCATAACAGGGGGAAAAAGCACGCTATTTATCGAAATGGATCCACTTCTCATGTTTATAGTTTGCGCTTTTTCTTTGTTATATTCTCATAAATTTCCACGTTTGCTTCATACAGGTTTAAGTTTATTTGAATTTTCTCTAGTTATTATGTTCTGTGGTCAGTGTTTTGTCAATGTGTTCTCAGCAGGGGTCACTTCTGGAAATCATGGAAACGTCGCCAGGCCACATCAAACAGAAACAACTTTTCTTTTTTTATATATAATAATGCATAACAATGTTTAATTTTACGTTTGATCTATTAACGCTTTTTCATTATTTTTGCTATGCAGCAATAACATAAGAAAAATGCGAATCAACTTTTTTCTCTTGATAATTCGAATTATTTTTGTAGTCCTTGAGTTAAGTATTATCAAGAGTCTTTTTAACTTCCAAGATAGGTATTGTTTATTAAACTAATACGGCTGACTCTGCCGAAGGTCCAAACTCCAAAGGCCATGGGTTTGCCTTTATTGTAAAAACAAAAATTAGGTAGAGGATTATAATTATTGTTTAAATATATGCTAGTGTAATTAAAAATTTCGATTCAACCGATTATTGCCATTGTATTTTTTTGCTCTACATGATTTAAATTGAGTTTTTTTTTCTTCCAGTAGAAATCGTTTGTCTTCAGACGTTGATGGAATTGCTTTAAAAAGTTTTGCATTTTCCAGATGATTCAGCTTTTATTTTATATGAATAAAACTGGAATTTCAGTGTTTTAGAGTTCTGTCACATCGATCGTTTGTGAATAAATTTCGTTTACAGTTTAGCGTTGTGATTTGTGAGATGATAGCTCAAGATGAAAATTACCCGGCGAAAATAATTATTCTGTAAGGGTTGGTTAAATGAAGAATGAGTTAAACGCTGATTTATTTATTTTTTATGTTTTAAACATAAACAGTACATGTGTAGGAAGATGTAATTAGTTTAGAGATTCCGGTTTTGTTTTTAAAAATATTGCCAAATAAAACGACGGAGCCGTCGAAAGACGAGGAAAAAGCAAGATTGAACAAACATGGAAACTGAGTTGAGTAACCTCTTCCTCTCTGTTATACTTTAGAGCAACACTCAAGAGCCAGTTAATAAACGCGTCAATCCGTTTTAATTTAAATACATTTGAACCCTATTTGATAATCGTTAAAAGGATAGGATTAGTTTAAAACAAAAAAGTTAAAATTCGTACTCACGATTTGTTTTAATCGGATCTGAGACGAGTGCGGATTGACGTTTCCCCATCGGAACAGCATACGACCGTCTTGCTGTGATGATACCCCGGTCAAATCAGGTCGCGAAATGCCTCTACCTCAAGTTCTACAACTACTTGGATCCGTTGTCATGCCTCACCGTCGGTAAGTATAAAAGTTTCCTGACAAATATGCAGGTCGTTAACGTTCCGCATAATTTTATCAGTCCAGGCGAGGAACGTGACACGTTCGAGAGGCGTGAGGAAGTTTCCGTGCGTGAGGAACTCTTCCACCCAGCCTCCGCAGAGCCCACCGGAGCAGAAAGCCGCGGCATCCTCACAGCAGTCGATGGAGAGCAAGGCGGTGGACATGATTAAAGAGGCCGTATCGAAAGGTATGTGTCGTCAGCATGAATTTGTCAAAATCATTTGTAAAAGTTTTGCCAAACCTGCAAAATAGCCTGGTGCTTGATCACTATGTCTCCTCTTAGAATATAGTGTGTGTTTGCTCTACAAGGGTATTTGGATACAAGGGTATTCTATGAACAAATATAAATATTTTATTATATGTAAATATAGGTAATCATGCATGTCAAATAGAGGTCAAAAATCTACAATGTCTGAATCTCGGATGTACCACAGGATATTTCACTTTTCAGGCTGCTTCACATTTTTGGTCCCCTGTTCTGATTTTTGGAGGAAACATTGTTGTTTTATTGTATATAGTATTGATAGTTTTATGTCTCTAGTGTGTTTTGAGAATGAATGCATTTGTTAGCATGAATGTACAGTGTGAGAGTGAAATATTGAATACCCCATTTACTCTCAGTTAGGTCATTTAGTTGTAGGTGTAAAGGATGACGGAGGAATAACAAGTATTCTATGACTAACTGAGTGGCATGTAAATAGAAAAGGGTACATTTATGATGGAGCTAGAGACTGATTGCATTGAGATGAAATAACGTAGCTGTTGATATGGATCCTAACCTCAGTAGCTGATTGGATAAGACCGAAGTCTGACCCTGGACTGCCAATACTCTGGGTGGTTGATTCTCACGATCGCTGGAATTGTCGGTGGACTGTGAGAAATGATAGGCTCAACTCAACATGTATGTCCAGATTTGAGCTTACAGTAAAAATCGTTTATTAAGAACATCCAAGGGACCATCTGAACTTGGTTATTAAGCCTAATAGTTGCTATATCCGGTATTCAATTTTTTTCTGTTTAATTATTGATCAATTTTTTGAAAGTTGAAGACAACTCTTGCTGAATGTTCCAAAACAAAGCAAAAAAAAAAAAAGTTGGAGGCTCTTTCAGCCATTCCTCTGGAACTACTTTTAAAAGGTTGAAATTAGCAATCCCATTTACTAACAAGTTTGAAACTAAAAAGCATTTGTGATTTTCAAGCCCTTTTTAATCATTGCTTAGGTTTTAATGTAAAAAACAAAATTTTTGTGATTAATCATTTTGTTTTTTATATTAAAACCTAAGCAATGATTAAACATTATTATTATTATTATTATTATTATTATTTAATGAATGTAAAAAGCGTTTTCTGAAATGGTGACAAGTTCTTTCACTGTCATTTTGACATACTCCTCTGCAAAGTTGTCATTACATGTTAAAAATGTATTTACCACATTTATAGCTGAGAACATTTCCTTCAAAATGTGGCACGAAAATTTGCTTGAACCATCTGTTATGGCATTGTCTTCTTCTAAATCATTTTCTTCTGCTTTGACTTCTGCGACAATTTCTTCATCTGTGATGATATCGTGGGAAATAAGTCTACGTCTTCATATCCTTGGATCAAACTGTTTTCAATGGTCAAATCTTGAGCCCAGTATTGAGTGTTTATTTTATGCTGTGAGCTGTTATTTCCTCATGAAGCTCTTATAAAAGGTTTTTTTCCCTCAGAAATACAATAAATTTATGTCACTAAAAATATGTTCTTACTAATGATGTTCTTATAACCAGATATTTTATACATCGAGTTGTATTAAAGCTGGCTGGGAACTAGCAATTTCGTTCTTATAATCAATATGTTTTTACAACCATTGTTCATTTAAACAATTTTTACTGTATATAATTCACAATCAGTTCAAACTTTCACAACTTGATCCCTATCCCCCATCACTAAAGTCCCCACTGGTGAAATCCAATTATTAAGATTTTATGATATTCTGGGGGATATGGAATAAAGTTGTGAAATGTTCAAGCAACCTGAAGATAAATGCCTTGGATACATTTTAAAATTTTTATTTATTTTCACGGGGTTCCCAACAACAAATATAATATCAACCCCTTGGAAGCTGCTGTTTTGAAAAAAATGCCAACTTATGAGTATGTTGAATAAATTCAGGGCTGCTGAATGAACCCTTAGAGTGGTGAGTTGCCATGACAACACCTCAATCATTATGGCCACCTGCACCTCGTCAAATACAGTAGAGATTCAGACATACAGTTCAATTTGGCATGTAGTATTACCTCCTGAAATATTGATTCGTGTTCACAGGACACCCTGTGTACAGGCACTAATGTTTTTAATGTTTAAAATTCGCTTTGTTATTGTCCAAGATGGTCTGTCTGATTTATGAACGGAATTGATTTAGGTACAGTGGAGTCCAGCTAATTCAAAAATTGTGACTAGGATTAGCATAATAAATTTGAATTTTCTTATTACCTACGCTGATGCAGAACAAGAAGTAAAACAAATCTGGTTTATTAAGCGTTATTAAGGAATTTATAGACAGAAATATAAGCAGGAAGCTTTTTTGAAAAGATGGATTGAAAAAAAAAAAAAAAAAATGTAATTTGGTTGTTAACCATTTTGGTTTGTCAGACGTGTTTCAGCTTCTTGCCTTCTTCAGTTTTAGATTATTGGTTGAAACCCTCCACTGACTATGGCAAGAAGTGAAAATTCACCTGATGGAAGAACCAACCGAGGAAAGGCAGATCAGTATGTTTTGATCAGAACCAAATTACAGTCGTATCACTTTACAGACTCCAGAAAATAAAATATAAAAACGAAAATGTTGGAGTTTAAAATGAAAAAGACCAATTAATACCAGTAAAGATACAAAAATAAATAAATAAAAAAGTAAAAACAAAAATTCTCCTTCAGCTGAAACTTGTTGGGATTAGCCATTCGAATTAGTGAGGCTCCACTGTATCCGATTTCTAAATGTTAAAACATTGACTGAAAGCTACTAAAAACGGTTTGATAACAAAACAAATGTTTTGACATACAAACAAGTAAACGTGATTATTAGACGGGAATGGATCTGCACAATTCAAAATAAATTATTGTTAAACTTTTATTTTACAGTTAAAACTAGCCTTATTAGCATTCACAGGTTTTTGTTTAGAAGCTTTTTTTAAAATTTCATGCACATCGTTACTAGCAAATTAGATAATTGCCGTAGAAAGCACGGAGCAAAGGTAGAGATTTAATTAATTATTTAATCAGATCCCTACCACATATTCCCAACACATTTCAATATCTTTGAGTCTGGAATTATCTGTGTCACATTGCGGAAAAAAAAAATAAAAAAAAAATAAAATGACAAATTTAATGTTCCAGTAAATTTGTTTCTTCTTCAACTTCCCACTTAAAAATATGGAACAGTCATTTTAAATGATCATATCAATGAATTTCCTTTGACAAAGAACCTTGGAAATTCCTAAGTCTGACATCCTTCCAAGTTTTACTCTTTTCTGGACAGGAAAAAAGTAGTGTTCACATTGAGCTTTTGCCTCCAGGATAAACTGTCGCAGGAGAGACCAGAGCCAATTTGGTCTGGTGTCTTATAAAACTTATAATTTAAATTCAGGCTTAGGGTGCTGCGGTAGCCGAGTGGTTAGCGTGAGAGACTCTCGGCTAGTAGACCCCGCGGTCGCCTCTGGCCCTTTTTTTCACGATACCCCTCCCCCCAAAAACAAACACGCAGTTTAATAATTATAGAGAGTCTGGCTAGGTATGCAATGTTCAATGTTCATGACGCCATTAAATAAAAAAAAAAAAATCAGGCTTAGTTTATCAAAAACCTTTATTGTCTCTTAGGCCCCAAAACCACAAATATTATGAGGAAACTCAGGTCTGTTATCTGTCTCCAGGTCTGTTGATATCAGATGGTCACATTTTCAGAGCTCTTGACGATAGACTTCAGCAGAACATTTTTAAAAATCAAAATTTTAAATCAGAGCTGACATATTTTATGACTTTCAAAAATAATATTTTTCCCGTAAAAAAAAAGGTTTTAAGAAATTATAAAAGGGCCATACCTCATTAAGAGGAGCGGTAAAATATATTTGTACTATTGGGTTGTCCGGAAAATAATGCAGGATTTTGGTATTAAACAAAAAAAAAAAAAAGAAACTAGTTACTTTAAAGCAATGTTCTTTAATCAAAATAATTTCCCATACTCTCAATACATTTCTCCCAACGTGTTGGTAACTTATTAATTCCGTCTGAGTAGAATTCAGAATTTTTAGAATTGATAAAGTCAATAAATGCATTTTCCAGTTTCGTTTGATTTTTGAATATTATGTGTTGTAAGTAGTGGTCCAGGTGTCTAAAAAAATGGTAGTCAGTAGGCGAGAGGTCCGGAGAGTAGGGTGGGTGAGGCAAAGTTTCATAGCCAAGCTCCAATAATTTTTGTGACGTTACACGTGACACATGTGGTCGAGCGTTGTCATGCAACAAAATGGGCCCTTTCCGATTGACCAAAGAGGGCTTCATTACTGCCAATTTCTGATGCATGGTATTAATTTGGTTACAGTATGATTCAGCATTGATGGTTTCGCCAGGATTTAAGAAGCTGTAGTGTATTAAACCAAATGAAGCCCACCATACCGTAACCATACCTTTTTTTGATGAGTTGGGGGCTTTGGAAAATGTATTGGAGCTTCTCCTTTGTCGAGCCACTGTCCAGAACGTCTAGTGTTATCGTAGAGAATCCACTTTTCGTCACATGTAACAATTCTGGCCAGAAATGGGTCATTTTTGTTTCGACAAAGAAGTGATGCACAAACATCAAAGCGCTGATTTTTTTGGCGATCGTTTCCAATCGCCTTGAGGTGGTCAGCGACGGTCGTTTTACTGACTTTGAGTTGCTCTGCAAGTTCTCGAACAGTTGTTTTGGGGTTTTCTTCCACCACTGATTGCAGAACATCATCATTAAGAGAGGAAGGCCTTCCACGATCTTCTTCATCTTCAAGGCTGAAATCTCCCTCCCGAAATTTTTTAAACCACCTTTGCACAGTGCACTCATTAACACAACCCTCGCCCCAGACTTGGTTAATGTTTCTAGCCGTTTGGGCTCCGCTTCGGCCGAGTTTAAACTCGTAAAAGAAAATCGTACGAAATTCTCGCTTTGACATTATAAGGATGACTGAATTATTTCCAAGTAGCGGAATGCTACAGAGGTAAACAAACAATATCATTTGGAAGAGGATTAATAAGTGTTGACATTCATACAAATGAGTAATCCTGTAAACGTAAACAGAATATTTTATATAGATTTTTTTTAATGAAAACTTAAAATCCTGCATTATTTTCCGGACAACCCAATATTTATTTCCCCACTTCAAAAAAATGACAGGAATTTCTGAGGGCCTGCCTGGTAGTTGAAAAGTGTGTCAATCACACGAAGGAGGTACGAGCAGTTTAATTTTAATGTTTTTGATGTCTATATCTCTATATTATATCTGTAATTGAGGGTCATCTGGGGTTTGGCCTTGTGTCTTGTCACTCCCCCCTACCCGTCAATATTCACCACATTTTGGCCTGACATTATCAAATAATGAGATAAATACACAAATGTATTCACTCAATTTCTCACTATTTCTTAAAACTTTAATTCTTTTTTAAACACATTTTGGTCCAGTGTTTCGATATAGAGTATATACTACTAAACTAAGTAAGGGGTGATGCCATTGAGACCCCCCTCTCTCTCTCTCATTACATACAATGCAAACACATTTTTTATAAATTGTATTGCTTCCTGGCAACAGGAATGAGTGAGGGCTGTAGAGAGATTGCCTGTTGCATGCATATTTGGAAAGGGGTACTCTAAACACTCAATTGGATTGAAACTCTTGGTAGAGAAACTAAAACAAAAAAAAATAGCATGCAGACATTTATTAATCATATATTATTTATTATGATTTCAATTAGAAACATTATTATTGTTTAATTAAATAGAACCAAATGTTTATATTAATCAGAGTTTAATTTTAATGATACTTTTAATTATACTTTTCCTTTGCTTTTATGATTTTTGTTTTTGTTGGCCAATATTTAATTCAGGGGATTTGAAAACGATGGAACCGGCTGTCGAAAGCACGACTCCGAGCAAACAGACGAGTCAGACGACGGTAATAAGCGAATCCAATCTAACCGGGAAACAAGAGCAGATCTCCGATGTTAAAGCGAATCTAAACTTATCGGTGAAGGAAATTGAGGCTAGTGTCGTTTTGGGGAAAAAACCGAAGCCGGTGGAGAAGGATGAGAAAAAAAGTCAGAAGCCCAAAGAGGCGAAACCATTGAAAAAAGGTAAGGCTGGTGTAAACGACAGCATTGCCAAAAAAAGAAAAAAATTTGCAGGAGATAGGTTACATTGTTTGAAGAGCTATTAAAAAAAAAAAAAAAAAAAAAAATAGACAAATTTGTCGACAAACACAAATTTTGTCTATTCACCAAAAATTTCTACAAATCTGATATTTGTGTTTTTTTACTATTTTAATAATATAAATTTTAAGTTTGCATTTTTTTTACTTTACATTTTTCTCATAACTGATGGTAAGATTGAATGTATATTTTTCTTCTTTCAGCTATATAGGAATTGTATCTTTTTACATTTTTGCGTAGAGTAGGGTGGATCTGTATTTTTTAATAACAAATAAATGTGGTACTGACACACACAGCAGGTTTGACCAAATAGTTTATCGAGAGAAAACAAGTCAATGCATCATCCAGTTTTAGCAATATGCTGACACATATAACGGTGCATACCACATGTCACTTTTGAAACCGAATTTTGAAAACATTGAGTTGTTGCATTGTGACACACGTGGAGTTTCTTTATATGATTCATTCTACCACTTTTGGGCTTTTTAACATTAATATAAATAGAAAGAGCATGAGATTGATAATTGATTAAAAAATTGGCAGATTTCTGTCATTATTTCTCTTTGACAGTGCATGCGCAATAGACCCAACGATTTATTGAATTGTTTATTGTTCATAAGCCTGGAAAACCTGATGTGATAAATATTTTGTTAAAACCGCTGAGCTGTCATTGGCCTAATTTTGTTTTTGGCTTGACGAGAGTGAGTGCTGCGCCTTGTTTTGCAAGTTTGTCAGCCTATTTATTTCATACAATCCTCTCATGCTCTGGGTTGTGTTGTGGCCACTCAATTGCTTGTTTCTAAATTTTTAAAACATAGCTTAGGAACTTAAGATATTTGAACAGTTGTGCAGAGTTCACTTGTGCTTGGTTTTGCTAGGAAGAAATGTGGTTCCCTTTTACACCACTTATTTTCTCTCTCTCTCTCTCTCTCTCTCTCTCTCTCTCTCTCTCTTTTTAAAAATTATTATGGGTCCATTGGCATAACATGGATACCATCGATCGGAGTTTTATCAATCCAGGAATCACTGGTTTACAGAAAACTTTTTTTTTTTTTTTTCATTTTTCCATATTACCCTGTTTTATCCTGTGTAACATTTTATGACGTAACATTTAATTTCCAAAAGTATGTCTGCACAATCATTTTTCAGGATTATCCTTGAATTGTCTTTTTTTTGTAATGTTTTTGACCACTAGGAAAACAAAGTTAAAGCATATTTGTATTTGAAAGGAATTAAAATATTTATTGTTTTCTGTTCTCTTCTTTCTAATTCAATTTGTGAAGAATAATAGTTTTCTTGCATGTTTATATATTATAAATATGTATAGTATTATTGTTATTAACACTTATTTTATGTATAAAACTGAACTGATAGCAACCAAATAGAAAGTAAATAGATTGCATTTTATAAATAAATTTTGGGTTTTTGCATGAAAGCTTTGTTAAAAATATTTCATTGTTATGCTTTTTATTAACTTTTTTGAAATGATTTATGTTTTGGTTTGTCTTTTGGTGTCTAGACAACATTGCAGATTTAATTCTGCTACTTTATTTTTTTAAATTTATAAAATGTTTAAAATTACCGTTGCGTGAATTTCAGCTGTAAAGAAAAGAATTCGGGTAGACCTAACTGCCACCTCGATGGAACGGAATTTCATCACGCCGGCTAAAGCGATGTCAGACTTCGCTTTAAAACCGAAGGACCTCGAATGTCTCAAAGCGACTAAAAGGAGATCGCCGTATGAAAATGAACCGCCAATCAGCGTTTTCTGGAGGAAAGACGTTGAAGCCAAGTGAGGAGGAGCAGCTCCGTTAAAGGCGGTTTAAAGATTTAATTTATTTTTCAACATTTTAGAGCGATCGAAGTCTGGGGTTCAAAAGAAAACCTTATGAAGGAACTTTTAAAAAGGGAGCTTGAAAGAAAGCTTTATGTACAAAGTAATTATTTTATTTTTATATATTTTTTCTTTTATTGCAATTTATTTTTTTTCCGTAAGGTATGTTTTCCAACAAAAGACGATTACGTGATTATAGAAGGGAAGTCAGTATTCAGACGGAAATGGCCCTGAGGAACACAGCTGGTCTTTTTGGTTCCTCTGGTAAAGTCGTTCTTACAGCGATCACAATGTGAGTAATTAAAAAAAACAAAAAAACTCAATTCTTTCTTAGTTTTAATTTAAAAGATTTTTTAAAAATATAATAGTTCTTTATGTTAATGAAATTTATAATCTTAGTAAGTGTGGCAAGGTTTTTTTAATAAAAAAAAATTTATTTTATTTTATATTGTTAATTTTGAAAATACGTTGATTTCGTTCGAATAGTAGTTATATATTTGAAGGTGCTTTAAAATATGCTACAAAAAAAGTCACATAGATCTGGGCCAATGTCTCCCTCCCTTCTATTATTGATCAAAGCTAAATTCTTTAATTGTAGAAATGGAAGCAACTTCCTCTTCAAGCTGCTTGCCTGGATGTACACAGGGTCGCACAGCATGTTTTCGGAGAGTATTCACTCGCTGGCCGACACGATAAATCAGCTGATATTGGCTTTCGGAATTCACAAATCTGTTCAGGTGAAATAACGGTTTTTCAATTGAATTTCATTTCATTTTAATTAGTCCAAACTTTAGATGAGTAGTTTTAGAGAGCTGATGCAGCCCACCCGTACGGATATTCAAATATGCGATATGTGGCATCACTGATATCAGGAGTGGGTATATTCTGTGTAGGGACTGGTTTGTCTTTATACCATGGAGTTACAGGCCTACTCAATCCACAGCCTACTGAGTCTTATTTTTGGGTATTAAAAAATTTAAACTTTTGAGTTTATTGTTTCTGAATTTTTTTTATATTTCAGGCATTTTGCATTCTTGCTGGTTCCTTGGTTTCAGAAGGTGCTACGCTTATGGTTGCAATTAACTCCATCAAAAAGGGTGCTAAAGAAAGTGGAATGTCTTTTCAAGAATATGGTTAAGCTCGTGCCAAAATAACAAACAAATTGTGATGTTTTTTGAGTTTTTATTAAAAGAACGCAATTTCAGTTTTTAGAGGTCAGGATCCGAGTGTCAACGTGGTCCTCTTTGAGGATATTGCCGCAGTTTTAGGAGTGGGCGTTGCGGCTTGCTGCATGGCGCTTACATCCGTTTATCAGTCACATGTTCCCGACGCGATTGGTTCTTTGATAATCGGTGGGTTACTTGGTACCGTCGCTTCTTTTATTATTTATACCAATGTTGCTGCATTGGTCGGGAGGTAATTTCAGCCTGTTTAATCTTCATATGGATCAAATTTCACTTGATAATTGATATTTTTAAGGTCGATTCCACAAGAACTTTTAGAAAAGATCAATGCCGAGCTTGAAAAAGACGTAATGATCAGAGCAATTCATGATGTTAAAGGGATTGATATGGGGAATTCTCTAATCAGGTAAAATTGTTAACAGAAAAATTGAATATTTCTCAAGGATGTATCTTGCATTTGAAAAATTAAAAAAAATAATTTATTTTAAATTAAAGAAAAACTAAGAAATAATAAATATTGGAAGTAATCTTACATTTTTAAAATTAACTTTATATTTTATAAGTTACATAATACTATTTTATAATTAATTTTCTTTTATAAAAGATACAAGGCTGAACTAGATTTTGATGGAAGAGAATTGGCCAGATCTTATTTGGATCATCAGGATTTACAAGCAATGCTGGAGGTATCCATTTTTTTTATTATAAATTTTTTTGTGATATTTAACAAATTCTTAAAACAAATTTCAGGAAGTGAAAGGGTTCAAGAATGTCGAAGAGTTGGAAGCATTTATTCTGCGACACAGCGAATGCATTATAGACAACATTGGGAGTGAAATAGATCGGATAGAGATGAAACTTAGGGTGAGATTGGTTCATTAGTTTTTTTCCATCTGTTTAAATGTAACAAATTTGTAATGGAATTTTTGTTTGTTTCTAGACAAAGTTTCCTGAAATACGCCATTGCGATCTTGAACTTCTGTAAAATTTGAATTAACTATTGGAAATGTTTTGTCTGTGATAGAGCAGTCGCGAAAGTCGTATATAGTCAATAATAACTGTGACCGAGTATAATTTAGAATGTTGTTATTGATACATATATATTTTTTTTAAATGTTGAAAAGTTCCCAAAGAAATTCCATAATAATAAAATTACCTTCTCTTTTTATTGATGGTTAGTTTGAAACTGTTATACAAAATAAACCAAATGACTGTGGTTTATGTAAATAGGTTTTACAAGTGTATTTATTTATTTATTATTTTGGCTAAAATTCGTTAGTGTGTTAAAAACACTTGTGTTGTACTTACAGTATAATTTAATTATTTTAAATACTGTAAATGAAAAATAAAATTTTCCTATATTATGTTGACTATGTTTTAGTAATATTTTTGTAATAGTAGGTTGCTATGTTCTGTAAATACATAAGTTGCAGTAGTGAACAATATCCATCTATATATATATATATATATATA
>CM077104.1:15884685-15898819 GCA_039619505.1 Cimex hemipterus | reverse complement strand
ATATATATATATATATATAATAAAAATATTAAATAAACAGCTACTAATTGCATTTTTAAAATTAAAATAACCCACACTGTCATTGTCTTATATATATAATTTTTGAAATGAAATAGCATTATATAAATAACAATTAAAATTCATTGTTTAACATAAAAAGGGACTACTTGAAAAACGGAATGAGTGCAAACAGAAATGTGTGAAAGTGTGGTTATGAAGTGGGTTTGTGACAGCAGAAGTATATCAACCTTTGTAATTGAAGGTGTCAGTGTTTTTGAAAAAATTCTATCTGTAAGTATGTCAGATTTGAATGTGGAGGCGCTGGAGCTACTGGCCACCTGATTCTACTACTATCACAAAATTGTGGATATCTATATTATGTGATTCAATCTCTGCCAATCGAATCATTTGGAGCCAAGTGTGATTACACTAGCATCATAAAATTGTTGATATTTATATTATGTGATTTCCTCTCTGCCAACGAATCATTAGGAGTCATGTGTGATTACACTAGTATCACAAAATTGAGGATATTTAATTATGTGATTCCATCTCTGCCATCAAATCATTAGTGTTATGTTTGATTCTGCTAATATAACAAAATTGCCGATGCTTATAGCGATAAAATTGGGCTGTTTCGCATGAAATGTTCAATTTTATAGTTTCAGAAATTCAGGTTTTCTGTTGTTTCTTCCAATTGTTCGTAAATTATAATTAAGGAGTTATTAATTCTCCATTTTTGTTTATATTGATGAACTCCCCAATCCATTACATGCTTTTTGGATACATTCAAATATGAGAATTGTGAAATATTCTGTAGTAGAGGCTGCAAGAAACATGTGTAAGGTGTTTGGGAAGGGAGTGTAAATGAATGGACCATTTGCACCATTGTTTTTTCTGTTTTCGGAAGGGAATACCAAATTGGAAAATGAGATCCATGGAAGACCAACTTTAATTGATAATGATGTCCTTAAGCTTCAGGAGGACTAATCAAAAGCAGCACAGCTCAATGCAAGGGCAGCTGTCAAGACAGTTAAGGCACAGGAAAAGTCAAACGAGTTCACTGAGGGAGTTAAAGTGCTTTGAGACGTGCATTTGCTTGCTAGGGAAAAAGCTGAGCTTTTGTTGATAGAATAATCACTTGTGATAAAAATGTATTGCATATAATTAGTGTTGGTCAGGGCAGTATTTAAACAACTATAAAAGGCCAAGCTTTCCAAAGCCAAGTTTACAAAAAAAAAAAAAAAAAAAAAAAAAAAAATTGAAAGTGACCATTGATTATTGGTCTATGGTTGGAATTATTCAGTGCTCCTTTTTGCCCGGAGAAGTACCCCTACACCATACTGCAAGGAAATTGATGAAAAGCATAAAAAATTACTCAAAAAAGAAACTGCTTGGTAAGTCAGATGGTTTTTCACTCCTACATGATGGCAGGCTTGAAAGAGCTTGGCTACATAGTTCTTCAGCATCCAAGTTTCTCCAGACTTGTCTCCAATAGATTTTCACCTGTTTAGGAATTTAGACAACTTCATCAAATGAAAATTTTGTCCAAAGCATTTTCAGATTTCACTTAATTTTAAAATTCAGAATCCTTCAGTTCCGGCATAAAAAAAGTTGGCCATGCTTGCATGGAAAAAATGTGTTCAAATTGAAGGTAAATACTTTAAATAAATTGATTTTGTCTTTATATATTAATTTTACTAAAAACCCTTTATATTGGAAACGGACATTTCATGTGAACAACCTTATATTATTATACCACAATTTTTTTTAGGAATTAGGTGGAATAATTCCACTGTATTTCATTTCTGGAATCAAATTTTGTAGGCTATGCTGTGTGATTCCACAATGTACCACCAAATTGTACTGAAGGTAAATGGTGTCATCCTATCAGTGTGTACAAATTGTTAAAAATTGTATTGTAAGTTTCCTCTCTGCTAGAATTAATTTTTTTAGAGGTTATGTTGTGTATTTTGTAGGGAAGCTTGCTGAATGGCTCTATTGCTGTGTTGTGTAAACCACCTATCCACTAAATTTCAGAGGATTTCACTGTATGATTCCCCTATTGTGTCTCAGCCGTGTGGAATTATGTCATGCGATTCCATTCCACTGCTATCACCAAATTGTAATTGTTCATATCGTGTGATTGCACAAGGTAATTCTAAATTATAAAAATGATCTGTTGTGTCATAAGTGCCAATTCCCCAAAATTTTGGTGGATTATGCTTTATGATAATTACACTGCTTATTCCGCATTGTATATATGTCTTCTGTTATTGGTACCATTTTCCACCAAAAGGTTTTGTTTGTTATTTTTATGCTGGAGAAGAGAAATTTGAGTAGCAAGTTTTCAATAATCCTTGCTTTAAATATATTGGTAGTAACTTTTTTTTTGTGTTTAAGTAGGCTAACAAATTTGCCCTTGTAGTTACAGCATGTAGTCTTCTTAACATTGTCTGGTTCCAAATCCAAGTTAGAGTTCTAAATAATGTAATGTGGTACAGTTGGCTATATTTTACTATTAATACAATAGTCAATTGGACTATGCTTTATTCAATTTTTTTTTTCAATAGTCAATTTTTATGCAGCAACTAAAGACTGATATAATTGATAATGATTAATAACTGATTTATTTGAAGAAGGGTTCTTTTTGGATTAATACACATTTATTTTGGTAAACGTGCTGGTGGATCCTTCCTGCAGGATCAGCTGCTAAATTTCTGTTATTTATGTATGTATAAAAAAAAGAATGATAAAACAAAACATATATATCATATGCTTGATGATATTTTATTTTGGCTTCATTGATTAATAAAAATGGAATTTCAGAAAAGTTCAATGTTTAGAAGATTAGACCAAGTTGATCGTTCTTCAGATGTTCAATTCATGAAAGGCTTTTTAATAATGGGGCCGTTTTCAGAATTTGTAGTAACGTTCTGTGCAGAAGCAGGAAAACAATTCGGATGGTACTTCGCCAATGAAGATATCGAAGGGATAACGCAGTTTAATTTATACCTCTTGTTGGTATCTTGGATATCTCTCTTGTACGCCTACATTTCGGATAATTACATCGGAGCGAAACAGACACTGTTTATTGCTGGCAGCATCGCTACATTGCCACCACTTGTGTGTTTTTTATCAGGCGTAAGTAGCAGATTATTTAAAATGGGGCCTTTAAATAGTACGATGGCACAAGTGATTTTTTATTCGGGTTCTTTAACTCACGCCTTCAGTGTTATCTGGAAGATAGTTGCGGTCGAACAAGTGTCTTCATACAGAAGCAACGGTTTCCTCCGCAGATACATGACGAAACTCGAAATTCTGAAAATAATCGGTTATATCATCGGTGTCGTCATCACGGTGTTTGATTTCAGCTACTTCCTGTTGCTATCTTTCATTTGTTTGGCCATACACTTGACAATCGTGGCGGTACTCGTGAATTGCAAGCAGATGATCCGTTCGGAACAGATTGAGCCTCATGCTATCACAAATTACTTACTGGAATGGTACAAAACCAGTGGGAAAAAAATCAATTTACGCAATTACCGCCGTCCGTCTTCTATGGAAAAATTTCAATCGGTTAATAGTGGACCTGCAATGAGTGAAGAAGGCAAACATTTTTCTAACGTCGTGACTTTAATCGTTTTAATCAATCCGTTCACTGTTTCATACGCCGTCTTGTTGTTCACTTGTATGTACCATCAAGACAACACGGCCGACTTTCTGCATACGCTGCTTCCCGAAATGGATCCACACGTCCTGACTTCATGCTTTTCCATCGCCATCCTTTTAACGTTGGAGTATGTTTTAATAGCGTTCCTGAAGGTATGCAGAAAATTTGTTACCCACTTTCATCTTATGGGCTTCGTGTACGTCCTCGTCGCTACAAGCTTAATGGTCCTCGCTATCCAGGAACAGAAGTCGCATACTAATAAGGCGCACTCGTCCGCTCGTTCGGCCCAGCTAAGAATATACAACTTGAGAGACGAAACGATCTACGTCAGTTCTTCGTGGTTCCCTTTGAGAAAGATCGATCGGTTTGAGTTCCTCAGTATTTTGAATGTAGTGTTGAAAAACAAGACGTCGTCAACGCAAGTGAATGTGCATTTTACCCTTTCGAAATCTAACGAGACGTTTAACATAAGCGCAGAATCAGGAAGGATGAAGACGTGTTTGGTCTCCCGACACGGCTTCACGATATTTGACACGACACACTCGCAGGATTCGGCCTCGGTCGACGAAGAGAAAAATAAAATGGCCCAAGTTTATCTAGCATCGCCGAATACGACTGAAAATCCCGGTAACTTGGTGATTTGGTTTTATAACAACAAGAGGAGCAATGAAGTTCGATTTGTAGACAAAAACTCCACCGTTTTTCAGATACCTCAGGGGTACTACAAAGTAGCAATACGAGTCGCCCCCAATTTGGTACATTTCCATTTTCCAAACAAATTGAGATTCAGGAAGAGCACCATTTATTTAATGATTTTGATGAACCCCAGGCAATACAGCGATAATCCATCCCATGTTAGAATACATAGTTTTTCAGTTCTCGAATTCCCCGAATTAGCCAAACCTTGGGTATTTCTGGAGATATTGTGCCTTGCGTTGGCAGAGTGTGTCGTGAATGTATACTTTTACACATTTATATATCTGGAGTCTCTACCGCAAAGTAAAACCGTTATGTTATGCCTTCTCAACGTCAGTATGAGTTTCGGGTTCGGGATAAGATTTCTAGTTATTTCTCCAGACAAACCGACAAGTATTTACCATCTTACATTTTCCTTCATCGCTATAATTTCCCTGTTCCTCTTCGTCAACTCCGCTTTCAAATACAAGTCTAAGGGGGCTAATAAATACGTCTTTAAATAGTGTTATAAAAATATCAATAAAAAACAATCTGATTTTAATTTTTGTTTTCATTTTGTCAGATGATCATAAATTGCGTTTTGCGTGTGAAAAACATAAAATAGAAAAAAATGTTTACAGTTTTTATCAACTAATCTTTATTTATGTAAGGTTTGCTGAGATGAAAATTGATTTTTTTATATATTTAAAACTAAAATTACAGCTACTGATAGAACCCACATTAAAATCAATGAGAAAGAGAGAACGATGAACCCCGTCGCCTCCGGTTGGTCTGCTATGATTAGTGAAGAAAGTAATTTTTGTAATTATTCTCTGTGATCACAAAATTAACTGTAAGAAATTGTTAGAGCAAAAAATGTCTTTGTCATATTAATTTTTAGCGAGATATCTGCTTTCACCGACAAAAATGTATTATGCTGGCCATGTGCTCCATAACCTTAAACCCAAAATGCTTGTACAATAGTTTTCAATGTTAATCGTCTTCTTCATCCTTGGGGAAAACCCTGATGGCACTATAAGTTACCGAAAGCGCGGTGAACCCAGCATTTAGTCTTTTTTTCACGTGTATAATGAACTCTGTGGAGATTAGAACCATACATGTGATACAGTTCCTTGCGTATTTAGTATCGACTAATGAGTTGTACAATTTATATTTAGAATTATTTATTTCTAAAGTAAAAAAATAAACTTTTAACATAATTTAAGAGTTTCCTTAAAAGAGAATATGTTTTAAACGCTTATCTTTTGTATTGTAATGAGCTTAAATTTTAGCCCATTAGAGTTCGTGGTCCGATTGATCCAATAGTTTGTATCCATGTAAGACTTCATCTTTATATTTATTGATCAACCAACTAATGAGCGGTTGTAAGATTGTAATTGTTCGAACTGTTTAGTCTCACTTTCAATGCTCGATAGGACAAGAGAAATGCAATGCCTTGGTCCTTGTCATTTCCTATTTAACATTAGTATGTCGGGCCGTATGTAGTTTTATACTCAACTTTTATACTCTCTCAGGAAATATTATGAGTAGCGTTATTATCTGTAAATTTAAAGTGATGCTTCGCTGTCAAAAGATGAATTATAAAAGAGGCTTTGATGTGGTAGCAGTCTGTTAACATAAATTTTCGTCTGTCGGTTTCCCTAGCTAGATCGGTTTTGTAAATAAAAAGAATTGAGGTAGAAAATGTTTGCTCTCCGCCATTGTTATACACATGTTCACACAAAATACGCGAATTTATCAGAAGGAAGTTTGTACGAAAATAAACGTTCGTAAAGAAAAAAAGGCACGGATGTAAACTATTTGTATTTGTAATATCCACTTTGGTAAATCTAGATCAAAATCAAATCATTCACGTAAAGCGAGAATAAATGCGAAAACGAAGCAACCTACTTCGGTGACCATTATTGCAAAGGCTGTGAAACCTACATGGCCGAATTGTTCAACTATCACTTTTTCGATCTGGCTGGTGCAAGAAACGTTGTAAGCATTTTCCTGGGTGCATTTTCCAATCGCTTTATCGAATTTACAGCAAGATGCCGGCAGCTGCTCGATTTTCCACTCCTGCTTTCCGCGAGCTCCGCAACATTCCAATTGTTGTTGTAGAACGTCGATGCGTTGTTTGTGCCTTTCGTAATTTTCGTAATGCTTTTCTAGTCTAGTGGATGTTTCCTTTTTCAGGTTGTTTTTATAGACGTACGCCAGAACCCCGAGGACGGTCTGCAGGAGGACGAGCGCTATCAACGTCCCCGCGTACGCCATTAGCATACAACTGTGTCCATTCAGAATTCCGTAACAACCTAGGAATGAGTTGAGAAGAATAAAAATGCCAACGACGATGAACAAATTGGATATGATAGTCAATTGGCCGTCCAGGATCGAATTGAAGGGTCGGCCCTGAAGGTACGCCATCGCTCCAATTAGAATGACTACCAAGCCCGATATCGCACATAGGATGTTGAGGCCCCACAGGATGTATTTCAATGAGTGACACATCTCTCATTCGTCCTGCCCACTGATTTTTATCTCACTGGATTTAAAATAAAATTCACGCTGAATTTTTCATTTTCTATTAATACATTTAAAGAATATAATCGAACTAAAGCGAGAAAAACAGCAAACGAACTATATCAAAACATAAGAATTGTATGTAAACATATGATTACACTTTCGCTCTTGTCCAGCAGTTAGTTGACATATTATAAAATCAAACAGATTAATAAGGATTTATTAGAAATGTTTTTTTAAAGCTTTTTTTTTAATATTTCGCATTGCATTAAAGAATCTCACTGCTGTTATTCTCGTTCTTTTTTATACAAAATTGTTGAAAGAAAGGAGAAAGGAGCTTGGCGGATTGACTCAGTCTTTCTTCGGGAGTCGGGGCCTGTGGCACTTTGACTTTCTTCCGAACGCAGAAATTGCTTAACCAACAGGCTAAAACGACACATTGCATTTCCAATACAACTAGAACAAAGCAAGTGATGCTCATCAAATAGAGACCGTTTTCGATTAGACTTCCCGCTTTATCGGAACAAGAGGAACTGTACGCAGAAGACACCAAGCAAGTACCTGTTTCCTGGCCGCAACAAGAAGATGGTAGATCCGCTATGTCCCATTTTCCCGCGCCCGATAAGCCGCAGCATAAAAGGGCCAACTGGAATTGGTCCATTTCGATTGTGTGCTCGTCGTACGTTTGGAACTTTTCCTCGAGTGCCTTGTTGAGAGTGAAGCGGAAGCTGTTAACCCGAAGAAGCATAACAACACCGATTGCGATTTGACTCAATGCCAGAGCGAACATGAAACACACGTATATTTTGAGCAAGGGGTCACTGTTCGACACCACCCCCGCGATGCCGACAACGGATGTTACGAATAGAACAATCCCCACGCTGATATATCCCTTTACGAAAAGGACTTGATCACCGAGAAAAGCATTAACGAGGAGGGCATCGTTCATTTTTATCCAACCTAATACAATAATGCCGACACCTAATAACCCATTGACGATGATTGCAATTAGGAAGTACTCCCTTTTAAGTTTAAACATAATCGATTTTAACAGCTTCTCAAAACAAACAAAACATATTTAAAAGTGAATGAGACTAATAAAAATTTACTATCCAATCGTAACATCTGTTTATTTTTTGCATATACTAAATACTATCGTTCCTTCATCTATAGTCTTTATTAAGTGAATGTATATTGTATATATATAAAAGAAACGGTTAAGGTTATTTACACCCATAGATTAGTCGTTTAAGACTACAACATGCTCTTTCGACCGTCAGCGACAATTATTATGTTATTATCTAAAACGACGGTTCTATTATTATTTCTATTACTTGTCTAAATTAGACACTGATGGTAGTACAATATAGGCCAAAAGCTAGCGAAGAAGAAAAAATGTTAAACAATGATGCCATCATCTGCATATCTTCTATTCCGAAAAAGATAAGATCTTTGGAAGATGTCAGCTGTCTGTAACATTCATGCAAAGCTTCGTCCACAAAGATCTGACAGAGAATTATTACTTAAGAAAACACTAATTTTGCATATCTACTTTTGACAGACAACAATTCAAATTTAGAAAAAAAATATTCACCAACAAAAGATATCATCGAGAACCCCAAATATCATACAAGAACCAGATAATCCAACCAACACCAACTGTTAAGTTCTTAGGCATGAGATTTGACAAAAAATTAACCTGAGGTCCCCATATAATGGAACTAAAAACAAAGTGCACAAAACTGCTCGGTACAACAGTGATCTTAAGTAACACAACATGGGGAGCAGACCGCAGCACCATACTCAAATTTTATAAATCCCTGATACGATCTCTTGAAGGGTCGGCCCTGAAGGTACGCCATCGCTCCAATTAGAATGACTACCAAGCCCGATATCGCACATAGGATGTTGAGGCCCCAAAGGATGTATTTCAATGAGTGACACATCTCTCATTCGTCCTGCCCACTGATTTTTATCTCACTGGATTTAATATAAAATTCACGCTGAATTTTTCATTTTCTATTAATACATTTAAAGAATATAATCGAACTAAAGCGAGAAAAATAGCAAACGAACTATATCAAAACATAAGAATTATGTGTAAACATATGACAAGATTTTCCATTTAATTAATATAAAACTGAACCAATTATTATAGATTTATATTTTTGTTTTCAAACTTTTGTACGATTTGATTCCGAATCGCTCTCACACTCTTTATTTCTTAAAAAATCTCTTCTTTTCTTTCTTATATGCTTTTTTATCGTCCTTCTTATCAACTTTCTTATCTTCTTTCAAACCTTCTTTCATACCTTCTTTCATACCTTCTTTATTATCTTCTTTCTTTTCTTCTTTCTTTTCTTCTATCTTAACTTTTTCTGGAATGGAAGAAGGAACTCTCGAGGTGCTGAGTGAGCGTCTTGGGCCTTCGTGAGGCACGTTCTTTGACCGCATGATGACTCTCATACAAAGTATAAAAAGATCGCTTAAGCAACAGGCTAAAACGACACATTGTGTTTCCAACACGACAAGAACGAAGCAGAAGATGCTTACGAAATAAAAGCCTTCTTCGACTAAATTTCCCACTTTATCGGTACAAGAGGAATTGAAGGCCGATGATGAAGAGCAAGTACCTGTTTCCCGGCCGCAACAAGACGATGGCAGATCCGTATTGTTCCACTTTTTCTCGCCCGATAGGCCGCAGCATAAAAAGATCGATTGGAGTTTGTCTACTTGGCTTTTGTGTTGGCCGTAGGCTTCGAACTTTTCTTCGAGTCCGGCATTGAGGACGGTACGAATGCCTTTCATCCGATGAAATATAATACCACCGGTTATGATTTGGATCACTGCCAGGGCCAACATCAAACAAGCGTATATCTGAATCCAGGGTTCGCTGTACGTAAGCAACCCCACTATCCCGACGATGGACATTCCTACTAGAATAATCCCCAAGCTGATAAATGCCCTTACGACATGAGCGGGATCGCAGATAAAAGGTTCGAGAATGAAAGCTTGGTACATTTTCTTCGAACCGAGTACAATCATGGTGATGCCTAATGCCCCATTGGCGAACGTTGCGATTAAAAGATACATCGTACTAACTATACACATTTTTGTAAAATTTAGATTCTTAGAATTTAGATCAAAAACTTCTCAAAAAACACAAAATGTATTTGTAAAAAGTAGTGAGACTAATGAAAAACTCTACAATCTTCACATCTGTTCATTTACTCCAATTACTTCTTCTTTTTAAAAATCTTTATTAAATTAGTGGAACAAATATAAGATTTTTTTAAAAATACTTTTCTCGTTGCTATAACGTACAACTCTACCCATTTAGAATTCCGTAACAACTGGGGAATAAGTTGAAAAGAATAAAAATGTCCAGTACGATGAGCAAGTTCTTTGTGATAGTCATTGGCCGCCGAGGATCGAAGTGAAAGGTCGAAGCTGAAAGCCATCGGTCCAACTAGGGTGACTACTAAGCCCGATGCTGAAAACAGGATGTTAAATCCTCTAAAGATGACTATTGACTGACACACCTCACTCTTCTTTTCCACTTATTTTTGGCTCAGTTGGACTTAAAATAAAATTAGTAATTATTAATAGGGTTGAGACGGGAAGTTAGTGTCCGAGTGGAAGCAGCTCAAGTGTTAGAGTAGCGGCGTATCTAGACGAAGATCGTGGGTTCGAATCCCGTTCGTGACAGATTTTTTTATCTCAACTAAAAACCTTAATTAATTGAAAGATATTAATTGGTCAAGAGGACCACGAAAATAGTGAATTTAAAAAGGAATAATCATGGAAGAACCATATCAAAACGCGAAATATGTGCACACATATGTTTAAAAAAATCGGTTTGTTTGGAATGTAAATAGTCAGTCGGTCAATTCTTGAATTTCGATATTTTTTCATGATTAGTTGAAAAATAAAACGAACTGCATTAATAAGAAATGTTTCTGTAAGTAGACATGTATTTAATCGACGATTTATACATGTTGCATTCCTATTTTTTTTTTGGGAGCTTCATTTATTTTATTTTTTTTTTTCTGTTCTTCATCACTAGAACTCGAACTCGATGAACTACTCGAGCTCTCATCGGACGATCGTTTACGCTTTACGAATTTTGGCGATAGTTGCCTCCTAGTTGGCGTCGGACTTACCACATTACTCAGGCAACACGCCAAAACGATGCATTTTATTTCAAAGAGTACTATGAGGAGGGAACTTATGCTCAGGACGTACAATGTCGTAACTAAAGCATTTTCGGCTCTTTTGGTACAAGAGTCAGGATAGGCCGACGATACTGTACAGTTGCCCGTTGTCAGACCGCAACAAGACGCAGGCAGAGAGGTCACGTTCCAATTTCTCGCACCTGCCAATCCACAACACTTCAGTATCAACTGGAGTTGGTCTATCTCGTTTTTATTCTCATCGTAGTTTTTAAACTTTTCGTTTAATTTGTTGAACATTGAATTACGTATATCATCGATGAACAGCAATATCAAGAAACCGGTCAACACTTGTATCACGATCAACGTCAACATAAGGTATGCGTACATTCGAACTAAGGTGTTGTTCTGCAAAATCACCCCGAGGAAGCCGATAGCAGATATCGAGAATATTACAACACCCAAAGTGATAAAAACCGCTGTGATATAACGATGTTCTTTAGCAAAACCGTCGATATACGTCCCTTCCATGATTTCCTTCGCACCGAGCGTAATCATTGTAATGCCTATTACTCCACAGACGCCGGTTGATATTAGGAGAAACACCCTCTTGAATATACTCATATTGGACTATTCCCGCTGCTCAGGGTAACTAACTTGAACTTTTCTTATTTTACGTAGTAATTCGTCCTAATCCATGACACTAATAAAAAAATCTATCTAAAAATTGTAAATACACTGCATTAACTCTGTTTAACATATGTTTAGTTAGTACATATTGACAATTATGTCATATTAGGTGCAATTGTTCCAATCAATAGTCTAAATGGTACAATAAAAAATTACGGCTTTCTGTTACGAGTTTCTTGGCCGTAAGGTAATTTGAAAAGAGGAATCAAGAAATTTAGAAGCTCACCTTTCTTTTCTTTAAATTTGTTAGTGTTATGGGTCCGATTGACCGAATAACTTTTTTCAATTAACTAATCTTTATTTAAGGTATTGGTGGTTATAAAAAAGTCAGTGTCAAGAGTAGGATTCGAACTTCTAAATACGTCGCTACTCTACCACTCGTGCTATCGTAACTTCGAATCTCTCGGACACCAACTGGAACGGATACTAACCAATCTCATCCAATACGTAGATTAATTAATTGAAAAAGTTATTCGGTCAATCGGATCACCAACTCTAATGAATTTAATAAGTAAAATGAAGTAGTATTCAGAAAAGCTCCCCGTGGCCATTTCATTTGTCGCCGAGAATCGAATAAATTACACGACATTTAAAAAATGGCAAAAAGAGGAAAAATTCGAAAGGTTGTACGTTGAGATGGAGACTTGCTGTCCGAATGGATCGAAGCCACGATAGCTAAGAGGTAGAGCAGCGGTGTATTTAGCCGAGGGTCGTGGGTACGAATCCCTCTCTTGACACTGACTTTTTTATCTCAACCAATACCTTACATAAAGACTAATTAATTTCGTTTGTTGAAGAAACGTTCAGCGCTGATGTGCCACTCGCCCAGGCATGAGAGAAGGCTCCTAGGTCCTTACTCGAACTTAGTAGAGTAGCTCGAGTAGTAGAGTAAAACGTTTGGGAGTTGAGTGAAATACTGATTATAAGCTTAAATCTGCAAATGTATGTATACTGAGTTGGGCATATAACTTTTCAAAGTTCGACAGCAATTCTAGGTTTGTAATTTACGACAAGGGCTCGAGAATAACCCATTCCGGGGTTAGCAGTCTGGGTTCAGACTTCAATCCGTCCAACCACCAGTGGTCCAGGGCTATGATCACCACACCCCTCGACGCAATCAGTGTCCAGACCCAAACCCATTCACTTACTCTTATCACATTTCTTTAAATTTACGTATCATTTACTTAGAGTGTTTGACTACCTGACTACTCATCTGAGGGTCGATGCCAATATTCCGTATATATACCTATACACAATAAAATACAGCCCTGTTTCTTCCGCATTAGATTATTGGAACAAGGGAACCAAATGTTCCCTGGCTTGCCCAAGTGCGGGTAGCATTCCTACTATTTAGCTCTCTACTTAGATCTAACGTATGACACTCTTCAATTGAGTGCGACGATCGAGTAACCTTTCTCTACATAACGATCACAACAGCGGGATTTGACCCAAAAGTAACTGTTTGTGGGTCAACATGCATGGCTTATCCTTGATCGGGTAAGGTTGGCCCCTTTTCTACCCGTCAGATCATCCGAGCGCCACCTCGATACTGCTCTGGATAGATGAGTGCTTCCCCGCCGATCGGGCCCACCGACTTTGTCTCTTTCTTTCAATCATTTTTGTAATGTGTGATGTTTAGTGCACGTTAATGTTTGTTTAGAGATAATGCGAACGTTTCGATCTTTATTGAGATCATGAGACCGCATCTCACGATCTCTAAATAATGATGTTTTTGTAGCATCCGAGGGCCGGATCACGGAGGCGTTACGTCCTTTGCCGCCTCGCCTGGCTTTTCCATACCCTCCAGCCTGACCGGGTTCACATAGATTATCGCTTCACAGACATTACTCACCATTTTGCCGAGACGCTCTAGTTGATGGTACCTTTCCACCACAAGAAGCCAAAAGGGTCGACGGGAGTGAAGAAAGAGAAAAAGTAGTGCGTTAAGAAAACAAAAAAAAGTGGATTGAGGTAGCTGAATATAGTTAAAGGACTAACAGTATGAAAACATGATTTAAGGTTTTCCTCCCTTTGGGGTGTTAATAAAAGGGTTACTGGCGTAAACAGTAAATGCCGTAATTAAATAATAAGCATAATATTTTTTAATTCGTGTCTGACAAAGACTAAATAAAGTAGTAATAATGCAAGTTTTGTATCAAACATTATTATTGTGACAAGCAATAACGTAATCTTAAAAAAAAGCAATGGTTCTATGTAAGCATACAACCTTTTTAAAAAGGCAACAATAATAATAATTTCAATCGCAGTAAGGGAATAAATAAGAACAAATTTTAATACATTTTCGAACATACTATTTGACTTAATTATATGTCCATTAAAATTGCTTCCATCACACACACACACACACACACACACACACACACACACACACACACAC
>CM077104.1:15851377-15884675 GCA_039619505.1 Cimex hemipterus | reverse complement strand
ACACACACACACACACACACACACACACACACACACACACACACACAAATGTACAAACTCAGCAAAGACACGCGGAAAATTGTCTACATACATGTTATTAGTTTGTACTTGAATGTTTCTATTTCCCATGTAAACATGTCGTAAATAGATAACTTGGCGAATATATATTTTCTAAACTACAGTAACCTTTACAGAATCAAAATCATAGTCGCCAAAATTGGTCCATACATTATTCCAATATTTTGGATTTCCTTTTGGGTTGATGGGACGATTTCCAGGTGGTATTGCTGTCCTGTTCAGTTCCAAAAGTCTCTCAATGAGATGCTTAAGAACTCTCGGGTAACTGGTTTAAACGGAAAAATAAATAAGAGTCATATTTTGAGATTATTATCATAAGCACTTACGACTTTGCTAAGTTATTGTACTCGCAAGGATCTAGTTTTAAGTTAAAAAGGCAAGGGGATTCCATGGGTAGACAAGGTGTCTTTTCCTTTGACTGGCAAACAACTTCGGCGTGCTTCCTCATCAATCGGACCTTTGCAAATTTAAAACAGAATCGGATAAAAACTGAATACTGATAATTTAAAAAAAACTACTCACTGTTTCTTCGGTCAATATCTGTCCCACGGAAATCGCCCCTTGGCCGGCAAAGGAGCTGACGACTAGACGTGGGTCGTATTCATCGCCTCTACCGGACGGACCGAACCATCCATCCCATTCCCCTCCGTACGTCGTTCCTAAATAGGACAATGTGCTTTATTCTGAACATTTTTGACAAATATATAATTTTATTGTATAACACTTTTCTGACATCCAAAGGGTACCTCTTTCCTAGTGACAGGTATTACTTACGTTTCTCTTTTTGTTAACAGATACTTACATAAAAACATTCATCTACATATTGACTGTAGAAATTGATTATAAAAAAAGAGGAAACAGCTCCTCGCTAAAAAACCACCCCGATCCACGTGAACCGACGCATTTAGATAATGCACATAAGGCCAATATTCAATACGGTTGCACCGCATAGTCATCGGCATCTGATTCACAAATTATACATATAAAACTATTCAGAACCGTATCCTACGGTTAATAACAATTGCTCGATAATATGTTCGGAACCAAACTATCGGCAAAGATTTGGGCATCTCTAAAACGATGAATAAGGACACAAGGATACCACGGGTACACCACGGCGCATCCCAACTAACAGATGCAAGAAATTTCCCACAGCCAACCAACTTCAACATTACAAAGACGACTGAAAAGGAAACTCCTACCTTGTACTATCCTAAACTCGTACCTATTATCGTGATTAATTAATGGGAGCTACTATTACCGAATGTATTAACAATCTGATCAAATGAGGAATGCCGCGCTAGGTGTGTGTCCTCGTTACATGTTTCAAGTCATATTTTATATTTAGTACACGATCACAATTTAATGTGGTGTAAGCCCGTAAATTGTAGGCTACGGGCGAATACAAAAGCAATATAATCCTTAATATAGAACACAAGAGATGTTTCAAATCTGTCAACAAAATGGTAGTACTCCATAAAATCAAACAAAGTAAAAGGATGAATCAACAGAACACGTTACAAACCAGAAGAACAAACAATAGAAAACAGTACACAGATGCAATACATAGCCAATGGCAATCAATAGTGAAAAACAACCCAAATATCACTCCTCATAAATGATTTGGTTACATTGTCCAATAATATCAAATACTTCAATGAAAATAGTAAAGAACTACACCCATGCGTACCAATTAAAACCAGTTTATTTATTAAATGATACATAAAACCTTTACTAAAGGCTATGTTATACTTATGTTAACCTGTATCATGTCCACCAGGCGCATTGCTGGCAATCACCACCAGTTTGAACAAGTATACAAGTAACAGGGTCTTATTAACAGCTCGTACTTATTGGTACATTCTGACCTCGATATTAACTCTGGCTTCTCTACAATCACGTGGCTCATCGACACCAGCCATGGACTATCACGAAAGGGTACTGTAAAAAAACAAAAAACATCTAAATCTATGAACGGGACAAAGAAAACAAAATTAAAACTAAATTGTAGAATCGGAATATTAGTGGATGATCTATTTTTCAATTAATCAATATGCAAATACATCTGATAGACCAAAGCTGAAAGGATGGGCAGACAAAATACGATTGGAAACAATCAAGCTACAGGTCATCACCTACACGGCTGGCCGACGATTTCAACCAAAACCGTGTGATGATCCAAGCCGTTGTAGCCCAGACTTTTGGCCGTAATGGCCAACACGACGTGCATTACTTTGACTGTGCTTCTACCTTCCAGGCAGACATGGAAAAATAAACCAATTCACATACCTAGGGTATGGCATCCACGAAACGAACCCCCAATGGTTTAGCAGTACAGACGAGTTTAAGATTACATGACGAACTAAAAGAACGAAAATGGACATACTTGAAAACCTAGAACACCAAGAACTTTAAAGACAAAGACACAAAATATCTTTTAAAACATATCGTGAATAAATCGTTTTATGCTTTCGGTGATTACATCATCATTATAGTATGCAATGATAATTGGCGAAGAATTTGTATGATTATGGCCATAAAATCATAAATACAGAATAACAGAATCTTTGAATAATGTTATTATTTAATCTGTATTGTATATATACTTCAGACTATTTTCTGCATTTTGGAGATATTATGAACGTCATCATTGAGAACTATGAAAGTTTATCGATTTCAAATACTATGTTGTACCGACCATTCGATCGATTTCTGTCATTCTGTTCTTTTATGATTTGTCAATCAAAACGTCTACTTTGTTGTCTAATGACAGAACCTGTTTGGCTATTCTTTTTGTCTTAAAAGCTACAATAGACTCGTTTGACATTTCAAATATGGGATAACGAGATTGGAAACGTTTTCATTATGTCGTTTTACATCCAAACTGTCTTCAAAAATGTGTGCCACAGTCAGAGGGATGGGCAAAGTGTGACAAAATTAAAGGTTGATGCCTCCAGTAGGTTGTAAATCATATTTAAATTAAGACGCCTCTAATGCTTTTTGTTTTAAATATAGGGTAATAAACGCTAGATGATTTTAATAACCTTTTATGACTTTCCAGTCGCCCATTGTCAAGGCTGCATTTCCATATATGTCATCGATGTTATGAAGGACCTCAGTGCGGCCGACGTGATGGCCGAAGAACCCTGGCCAATTGTCTATACCATCGATCGGTGTCGGGAAGCTAAAATCATTAAAATATTGTAAAATATTTTTATATGGGATTAAAAATAAAATTATTACACTTTTTCGATGGAAGCAGCGCTTAGAAGGGTTGGAAGCCAGTCAGTGATGTGCATTTTTTGCAGTGAGATGACGGAAACATTGGTGATCAATGGGGACCAAATCAATCCTGCCCCGCGTACACCTCCTTCCCATAGTGTGTTTTTAACCTTTAATTCATATAAAGTTTAGGTAAAATTTCGCTGTTGGTTGTTTTAAATACTCACCCCTCGCAGAGGCCAATTGGAGGCGGCATTCAAGTTGAAACCCGCCGCGGGGCCGCCGTTGTCAGTCGTGAAAATTATTATAGTATTGTTCAGTATTCCTTTTTCTCGTAAAGCGTGGACAACCTGGCCGACTGATTCATCGAGCCCTTTTAGGACACCAGCGAACCTCTTTCGATCGTAATCAGTTATGTTTGTGTATAGGGCTGCGTCTTTGTCAACGGTGCATATCGGATTGTATGGATTTCCCGAGTGGACTGCAGCATGAGCTAAATATAAAAATAGGGGTCGGGAAGTGTTATGATCATGAATGATATTAACTGCTTCTTCGGTGAATACTTCCGTCGAGTGCCGTCCGTGAAGGTCGTACGCCACTTCCATATCTCTTCTCATGTCAAGCCCCCACATTCTCTAATTTTTACACGCTTGTATTAGCGATTATTTTCTACTAAATACAAAATATGTAACAAGTAAAAGTGCAAGGTGTTATGTGAATGGTTTGATCGACGGTCGCTCAGTGGTGTCATAGCTAGACAGAGACTGAATTGCACAGCTAACCACAAACTGACCACAGAGCCACCGCCGCGCGACTTCGGTCGTTTTTAGGATGGGATAGATTCTACATTAGGAGACAATTTGGCAAGGCTTAGTCATAGGACATGCTTAGCAGTTGTAGTCGTGAGATGTCATAGAAGGAATCATCTACTTCTGCAAGGAAGACCTTGAATTGAAAGGACTGGATACGATAGAAGTTGAAGTTCTTTTGTACCGTAAAGTTCTAGTCGTAACGTTAGTTTAGAATGGCTTTCTAGCTGACTTTTGGTCGTGTTGAGTCTCTGTATACAGTCTTGGCTTTTTTGTCGGAGGATTAACTTTGGACTCATCTGCTAACTACACCGCAAAAAGGGGTTTTATACTTAGGAGAAGAATATACGAGTGGATGATCGAGTAGCGGGAGCGGATAGTCATGCTTTCGGCTGAAATAGGAGTTTTGGTGGAAGAAAAATTCTTGTATAGGGTATGGTGTATTGATGTTTCGAGGCTACTTCCTTGACGAACACCGTGGCTCGATCGCGAATGTAACAGGAGCCGTACTTGGTTAAATAATTGGGAGAGTTTCAGGAAGCAACCCGGACAGCAATGCTTCATTTACTAGGATGAAGGGATGGATGGATGGATACAAGGTCACCAGGGACTGGAGGAGTTCCCTCCTGAGCACTGCAGCTGTTCAGCCTTATAGAGGGAGGGCTCACAACACAAAATGAACTGGAGCCCCCGTTGTACCAGTGTTCTTCCATCGAAGAAACTCATTTTTGAAGGGGGTTGGGACCAGATTCGGGGGCGCTGAGATCCAATCCCGCCCCTTCCATTGATGAGTGCCGTGTCAATTTCTTTTAATTGCGGCCACCGGTCCCCTTAGGCGCCAGAAAAATTCCAGATGCTGGTGGTCTACTAGCCGAGAGTCTGACGCCTTAATCACTCGGCTACCGCGGCCCCCTATATAGTAGTATGATAGCGACTGAACTTGGTGGTGTGAAATGGGGTTTACAACTGTTAGTATAGTCACTGCTGTATAAGTTGAAGTTTCACGAGGAATTTTTTAAGGATGATAAGCAGGGTGGTAGAAAGTATGGATGGTAGGGTATTCTAAATGATTGGAGTGTCGATTATTTAAAGGATTGCATTGTAACATGTTGGACTTGAGAAGAGGAAAATATTCATATTTTGAGGCAAATTACAGTTTCCATTGCTGTGTGGTCATTGTAATCATGGTGGCCCGTCCAAAATCCAAGATGCGAATCGAAACCTCTGCTTGTCGGCAAGTATTCAGACTTCCAGGAGCCCAGATGCCACTTTCCCACAGCTCTTGTCGTGTATCCTGCTTCTTTAAGATATTCCGGAAGGAGTTTCTCGCTTAGCGGAAGTCCTCTATCTTCAGCTCCCATCAACACGGCGTGCTGCATACCTTTAGAATTCGATGACGACCGTTATTCACGTTCCGATGACTATCGAAGAATTTAGAATACCTGTGTGTATTGGGTATTTTCCCGTCATCAATGCACTCCGAGACGGAGTACATATTGGCGCAACGTAATAATTGTTGAGGATTACGCCGGAAAATGCCAACGCGTCGATATTGGGTGTTGGGATTTGGTTAGAACCATGGTATCCAACATCATTCCATCCCTATCATTTTCAAAAATAATTTTTATAAGTCAAAACTACCAACTAAAATGAACATAAACAAACCTAAGGGGTTATAATAATAACTAATTATTCAGTTATCGTGAGATGGGGTCTGGTATGATGTAGGTATCAGAAAAGCATTTTCTTTATAGTGCCACGTTTCGAACTTTATTGAGGTCATCTTTAGGGCTCAAAGTGATAGTTTTCTGAATAGATGTGTCATTATTTTGTGTCGTGTTGAGAGTCACCAGAATGACACATCTACACGGAAAACAAACACATTGAGCTCTGAACATGATCTCAATAAAGCTCGAAACGAATATGATAAAGGAAATGTTTATCTGATACCTACATCACACCAGACCGCATCTCACTATAACTGAATAATTATCTATTAACGGTCACTAATCTCTACACAAAATGATAATTAAGTAGTAACTAATAGAAAAAAGAATTTGGAAAATCGTGTACCATTATCAGTAAATGACCTATAAAAATAATCAAATTTTTCGAAACATGATAATAGCCTCGTGTAGCAGTAACAACTGTTCAAGTTCACCAAACTGCAAAAATATTAATCCATTTATGTTTAGTGGACTAACTGATCAAATGATTTATTTCAAACTATTATTCTTTTTATGTAAGGAGTTGGGTGAGATGAAAAAGCTGAAGTCACGAGCGGGATTCGAACCTACGACATTCGGCTCCATACGCCGCTGCTCTACCACATGAGCATCGTGAGTTGGTACTTTGATCTTGGTGTCCAAGTGGATTGATGTCCCGATAGCTGAAATTGAGCCGAAGGTCGTGGGTTCGAATCCCGCTCGTGACTCTAGCTTTTTCATCTCAACCACGACCTTACATAAAATGAATAATTAATTGGAACAGCAAAAACTTGAGAATACTTATATGTTTAAAACAGAGTTACTTAATGATGTTGTTTAAAATTGTCGCCTAGATTTATTTGTTGCTTAGTTGCTACAAGTTAAACTTAAATCTACACTTTTTATATTTGTGTACACCTGATCTGGTTTGGATGTCTTTGGTTCTCATCAAGAAAACATTATCAAACATAAACAATGATAAAACACAGAACGGATTCATATATAACGAAAATATAAAAGGGACCGGATTAAATGATGCACAAAAAATGGAGAGAGAATAAAAATATATGATTTTCAAGCATACCAGATCGTCGGCAACAATGACAACGATATTTGGTTTTTGTGTCTGTGCGTGGACCAATGTTGAAAAACCGACCAAGGCGAATACTCCGGCCAAGAACTTCATGTTCTATTCACGTTTGTTTATTCCCAATAGATTATTGGCCGAGGTGCATGTTCCCTTCGTAGAAGGAGGTACTGAACTGGGCACGGGGACGTATGATGGGACGGCCGGCATCGAGGGGGGATGAATTTGTGCCTGATCGCCCGTTTAATTTGACGAGAGAAAACCGGCTATAAAGTTCCAAACAGAGCTGATCAGGGCTACGATCGAAAGTCGTTGTTGTTTAAAATTCATCAAGAACTGGTAATATATTCTATAATAATAATAATAATATAATAACGCGGACAAACATCTGAGGTCATCGTCTGCCCTCTGTGAGTTTTTAGTTCTTTCTCTTAAATTATAGGATATCTACAATATATTCTATAATCGTGTAAATTTATTAGTTTTGCTGTCTTCTAAGCTATTGATACAAAAAGAAAACAAGATTTTAGCTTCGTATTGAGCAAGTTAATAACGCTTTTCTACTGCAGTGCACTTTCCTGAAATTCAAAGACCAGTTATCTTTTAATAACAGAAAAGGTAAACGGAAAAAACTATTCCAAACAAACGAGTTTTCATGTCCCCCTTCAGGTTTTGCCAAATGGTAACGGTATTTAAGAGTTCCACTGTCGGAACGGGTCCAGAAGTTTATCATCTGGTGACCAGATGCACATCTTAAATAACGGGTTCTTGAAACGTCATCATATTATCTACGCCATAAATCTCCTTTAATTGCGATGTAAAATATTTTCAACCAGTTTTGTTGACAATTCCAATCTGAATTTATAACGAGTGTAATCTAGGCTGTTATTATTCTATTCTAACCTCAATTGGTTGCTATAAAACTACAAGTTCAAGTTAGACAGTTTTACCCTTATTATTTCAGGGCTTGAGAAATGATGAACCTGGATTGTTTAAAGTTTAATTTTTCATCATATTTCAGCTCATCATCGTATTGTTTTATACCTTTCATTTTTTAAAGTAGGGGACCTGAAAGAAGAATTAATCCTAAATTGTGGTGCTATAGCATGCCGAACAAATAGTTTTAAATAGTTTAATGGATCCTGCGGTATCTGCAAAGTAATGTAGGTCATATGGGATTCTCGATGGCTTTGCCAATCAGAAGAGGAATATCTCTGATGATACAGCTATGCTTTTTTTGTGGTAAGAATTATGATGATATAATAATAATTAATTATAAATAAAAAATGTTAGATAGTAATTTCTTACTTCTTAAAACGGTTAAAACTAAAATAGTTAAATTTAACCTCTCGAATCAAAATAACTTAAATGAACGCATAGTATTTGCCCTGTAATTGATTCTAAACAATTTACATATTTGGGAAATGTTGATAGTAGATTAAACTTTAAGTTTTTTATTGATACCTTGGTAAAAAAGTTTAGAAAATTATTTTATAAATTGAAAATTTTAAGAAATAATCTTCAGCCAGATTTAACGAGGTTTGTTTATTATGCATTGGCACAATCTTTGATATCATATGGATTCTTAGTTTGAGGTGGGACCATAAACTCACCAAAATTTCCAATAATTACTGCTCAAATAGTTTTATTAAAAATGATTATTTGCAAGGTCTGGTGCGATGTAGGTTTTAGAAAAACATTTTAACAGAAACGACGTGGTTGTAGAAATCCTTCAACCTGATGATGAGCTAAGGGCTCGAAATCCTTATCGTTGGGAAACAACTTACTATGAGCTGGAACTGTCTTTATAAAAAAGGATTAAACATTTTCTTTATCGATCTTGAATAATTCCGAAATCGAGAGTGTGGTCTGGTGTGGCATCTCACGATTTCGGATAATTATCGATTAACGGTCACTAACCACCATATAGGTTTCGATATTTATTGAGATCATTTTCAGGGCCGCCAATTTGTGGGCACTCTCAACACAACAGACAGGAATGGCACATCTACTCGGAAAAGAAACACTGAGCTCTGAAGTTGATCTCAAAAAGTTCGAAACGTTGGCATGATAAAGAAAATGTTTTTCAGGCGCATCTCACGACCTCCAAATAATCATTAAATAAAGGTCACTAAACATTACACACTTTATTAAAAATATTGCTAAATAAACACAGAAAGTACAATACAAAACAGTTACCGCCGTGTCAACGCCTAAACCGTCTCGGCCACCGACAGCCCCCGTCAATGTTTAAAATCGTTTTTTCAACATTTATAAATATTTTTTCACTCTTTTTGACATTTCTTATGCAATTTCAGAAGTTATAAGCTCTTGGCTTAACTTTCATTTGATTGTATCATTTAAATTTTATTTCAATTAACAAGTACCTATTTATCCTATTATTATATTGCAGTTAAAGCGTTTTAACAGCATCTTATTACCCTCAGGGGCAGTTTTGCAGTAGAATATTTAAAAAAATCAAGCTGTTCAACTGTTCTTCTAGCACTTGTATGTAAAAGCAATTAAAAAGTAGCGGTGAAAACAATTAAATTACTTACGTTTAATGCCCTTTTTCTTTGTAATTTTGTAAATATAATATGGTATTACATAATCGTTGGATTCATCGCAAAAAGGGGAAAAGTATTTTTAAAAAAAATTAGCTATCAATTTATTTAATGTACGTTACAAAAATCATAAAACTATACAACACTGTGGTTTTTATATTGTAACGTTATGTGTTTCCGTTGGTTGATGCGGTGTCGACACTTTCCCGCCGTCCAAACTTGCCCGTCTTTGCATGATCGCCGAGGCGCCTTGATGAAGTACAAGTTGGTGATTTGTCCGGCTGGGTTTTTGACGTCGGCCCCAATCACGATGCCGAAAGAAAAGAGGAGAATCAAAACGAACCCGATCCGCAAGAGATGCATCGCTTTCTGTTTTGCCGAGACCGCGAGATGATAAAAGAAAGGTCATCTCACAAACACGCACGCAAAAAAAGGAAGATAAAACTATCGATAGATTAGGAATTTGTAAAATGATGTTGTTTTCCTATTATAAATCTTTCGATGAATTGTTGAATAATATTTTGTCATTCCTTAAAAATTAATACTTGGAGATGTTTAAGCACCCCCCCCCAAATTGGAATTTATTATTATGTATTACCAGTATTATTTATTAATTAAAAAAAATACTATTTGGATTTCTCATCTTTGTTTCATCACATTATTTCCCTTACATACAAAATGGTAGTGTCCTTTATAACAAACTTCTTTTGGTCTTCTTTTTGTTTGAATTTTTTGTTTCCTGGATTTAGCAGGATGATCTCTATGTACACCGACCATTTTGCACATCGACAGTACATGATTTATCATTCATCTTTTTCAGTAGGCTTAACATACAATTTTAAATTAAATTTGATATTTAGAAGGCAGAGAAAAGGTTGGGGGTTCTCCCTAAGAAGTGTACATAGTTGTAGGGCGGGTAGGTCTGTGCGTTTTTCCACCTGTATGTCCTTTTGACAAGTTTTACTTCCAAAAGCGACAATCCAAAATGACATAAGGTTAAGAAGGCAGAACATTTAAGAACAGGGCCGTTCTCCATTTAAGATGTCGACACATCTAGAAATATCTTATGACAAATAATACATACTCTTAAACTTAAAAATATAATGCTACAGAACGCGAAAACTATGTCATTAACAAAAGAATTTCTCCATTATCTTCATTAATATTGTACATCAGAATAAAACGAAACAGACAAACTTAACCGAAAAAGTAGACAGAATAAGTACTATGAACCCAGTTGGTTGTGTGCATCTGTAAAAAATGGGTTAAAGACCAACTAATGACAATTTCACAACAGGATGATCTGAGTCGACCTAATTCTGTTTGCATAAATCTCTACGTGTACGTCATAAAACAGGGCTAACCCCCTAAGAAACGGTTTCAATGAAACTGGTTTCTTGAACTTTCTGCCCATGCCATTGGTTTAGTGCTAGTTTGGGCCAACCAATAGCAGCAATGATTAAAAAATGGGCTTTGACGTTCTATCAAACCTTTGGGAAAAACCAGCCACTATACAGCAACTGTGCACCCGATTTTGTATTAAGGGATAATCGCAGTACTTTTCCTATTTTTATTTTTCTACCCGATCAAAGTATAACAGCCTGAAACTGGTTTTATACAATACTTAGGTGTGCATGAAAATGGTTTCATGAAATATTTCCATTTAGGAAATTCGTTTTAGGAAAGAGGATAAGGTGTATAGACCTTTTTCTGAGCATTAGCTTATCAGGTTTGAGAAGTGAGAGATATCAGATATCCAGATGAAACCTTCAACATCTTCTTCTCTTTCATAAGAAGCGTAGGTTAGGTTAGATTCCAAAGCTTTTTGAAAGACTCTCGTGTTTATTTTTAGTTTTCAGTATTAGAAGTATGGAGCACTTTTTCATTTACGCACACTCTGGATCAAGGTATTGTCTTGAAGTTGAAAGAACATAACTTACTACTACCTAGCTTTCGACCAATTTTAAGGTCATCATCAAACAACCTTAAATAGGTCTAGAGATTGACGTATATAAGGTTATTCTGTTCTAATGACTACCTCAAAATAGGTCGAAAGCTTGACCATAACGACTTGATTTGCTTTCATCTTCAAGAGCATACCTCGATTCCCGGGCTGTTCTTCTCCAAGGAGTAAGCAACTAATAAGCCTTCGCATCAAGAGAGGACATGTTCCGCTGTTTCATCTTCCTCGGAATATCTGCTCAGGCTTGTTTCTACACTTTGACTTTATACATATACCTCCGAGGTCTGTCGTGGCCAATTGCACGGTAGTTTAGTTCTAACTCGCCCAAATTTAATAGTTCAGTGTTAGTGTCTGTAAAGGTCTTTTGCTATGCTGCTAGGATATGCTCTTATTGAACAGACTTAATTTTCATTAATTGTTTGATGGATCTATGTTTTTGACAGTTTGATATGCCACAAAAGGGTCCAGGGTCAATTGGTGTTGTCATCGAACATTCCTTGGCCAATTTTTCGACCCATTCGTTGACGCTCTGTCCTTGTGCCGCTGGTTTCCGTCGACTTTCGAATTAAATAAACGGCCGTTGTAAAATATTAGCTTTGTTGAACACAAGATAGGATTTTGTAATGTAACAGAAGAAATGAGGAAATTAATATGCAAAATACTTTCATTACCAGATTGTGAAAACTAAACCAACTACTGTAAAATGGATCTATTATCCGATTTACACTGCAGTTCTTAAAAATGCGGTCTGGTCAGACTCCATGAGTTCTACGTTCTTCTTATTTTCCCTTTGAATAAAAAACCTCATATCCCTTCACGAACTATTCTGGGACTAATAATCTCATCAAAGGGTTTATGCTGACTAGCCATGATTTCATTAATCAGCTGTGTCCATTATTGCTACACGCATTATAGACGACCCACTAGACTGCTCGTGATAGGTTCTTTAAACATCTCTGAAAATTATTCATCCTGGATTTTTCCTTTTTGAGTCTACGAAAGACATTGTAAGGACTCAGTTTGTGTCGGCAATCCTTCATTGAATGGAAATTTTAACAATATCTTGTGGAAAAAAAGAAACTTATTCGCAAAGAATTCAAGCCAGCAAACTTAATTCTAAAAATAAGCTGATTTTTAATATCAGGAACTACAATGCAGAATTAAAAGATATGGTGTTGAACGATTTCAATCCGCGATGGAAGTAAGTTGTTTGCTTATAAAAAATCCAAAAGCTAGAACATCTATAAGCAGTCAATTTAAAATGATGGTTTGATGATCAAATCTTATGACAATGTAAATTCATAATTAGTAAATTCATTCCTAACATCATCATGAGGTGGTCGTTCTATCGACCTTCCCTTTGAGAAATATACTCCCATTATTTTACATTTCAGTAATCGCTAGAGCAAACAATGATCACACGATTAGTTGAAGATTTTCCACAGACAGTTTTATTGTATTCCCGGTTCACAGATGATAAAAATACGTTCAAATGGTTTTCTTATTGTTTATTTTTATCGTTGGGCTGAATAGTGGATTAATTTACTCATACAATCTGTCCGCCTATTATGAAACGTACGACGCCTCGGTTTACGATTATCCGTTCGTCGCTTTGGTCATCACGGCCAAAGGTCTGGGCTGCACGGCGGTGATTATCACACGGTTTTGGCTGATATCGTCGGCTAGCTGTATCGGTAGCGTTAAATACGCGAAAAGCATACGGATCATCGCCGGGGTAGACAACCTGGATTCATCTTCGGCGATGATAAACGACAGTTTGCACAGGAACGTCATACAGGCGAGGAAAGGTCTGAAAGCTTTCACTCACCCAGACTACAAGGATGGAAAACTGATGCAGCACGATATCAGTCTTATACGAGTGAGTCTAAGTCTTAAAATAATTCGATCTAGAATGAAAAAAAAATCAATTAGTCATTTGTACGTTAATTGTTGGGAGATTAATACTTCTTGATGTCTGTTGAAGGATGTTTTCAATCGTTTTTGGTCTGTCTATCCTTCCATTTTTGGTCCATCAGGCGATGGATGTGTGCATTTAGTTAATCGAGTACATTTACATGCTCTGTGTGAAACATCCAACGTCCATCCACGTTGTGTCTGTGTGGGTGAATTGTCTCAGATTTTATATTTATATATTACTAATTGATAATTACCGAAAGTTCCTACAATTGAGTTTTCTTTGTATGGCCTTTGTCGCGTTGGTAGATTTTGGCAGTGACGTGAGCTGTCGTGAAAGCCTTTGACGGTGTCAATGAGCTAGCTGTTGCGAGAACCCAGTGTTGGTGGCAGAACGCAGTGTAGCAAAGAGTACAAGCTATTGAGACGACACTATTGCTTGTGTACTTGTTTTGATACAAAGAGAGTGGATTCTAATGGATGCTTGCTCATTAGAGATCGGGAGATCAGGTGGAAGATTCTGGTTTATGCTAGCCCCTGTTTATATAGAAAATTTGGTTAGCATCACATAACCCAATTTTTGGAAAAGTTTTCTACCAAACTTGTTAAATAGATTGGCCAGTTGGTTAGTTTGCACTTTTCCGAGGACCCTATCTAAGTGAAAGCATTCCATTTAGTACCCGCGTTTTTGTGGTGTCATCATGATCTGGTGCATCCATTTTTTCACTGGATTATTGTTATTTCTCTGTTGTAGGTGTCATTGTATGCCATGATTTTAATTGTTTGATGTCCGTCTGTGTTGTTTGCTTTTCTGTTAGTCCATCCATCCATTTTACGCCTGGCCATTTTTGTAATATTTACGTGGTTTGATTTTTCTCTTTTGATATATATCAGTAAGTTTTCTGTATTAACTTTTACACAGGCAATAATCACATAGTATTAGTCTTTAGAAAGGTTTTCTGTCATCTTTGTATTGTTTAATAGATTATTTGGTTTGTACGTCTCATTGGACCCTATATGAATGACGGTATTCCATTTAGTGATTAGTTTTGTGGTGATATCAGGCTTTGGCGTATTTTTTTAATTGGATTGTTGATAGTGCATATGTCGTAGGCATTGTTTTATGTTAAGCTTTTATTTTCCACCTGCTACCTGTTCTGCCAGTCTATTCTTCATTTATTTTGAGTGTTATAATTTTTGGTCTATATGGTTGGCTTGTGTTAGATTTTGTGATGCCTGTTACCTTTGGTTTTCTTTATATGTTGAATTGGAACCAGATTTTGTAATAGTTAAACCGAGGATAAAATATTGTCGTTATCTTATTATGTTCATTTACAATTGAATGCTCGAATTCTGCAGTGAATGTTTTTTATTGTCTGTTAATACGTTGTTGATGTGTCAACTATGACGAGCATATCACTAACTTAATGCTGTGTTTTACCTGAATTGAAGGAAAATATTTCTCTACAACGTTTGGTAAGATTACTTCTGCGATCATGTCTGAATTCAATTTCCAGTCTATTTTTTGGTGTGTTCATTAAAGTCAATGTAATTTTGCTGTGTTCTTGCGTGTCGTGATTTCAGTTACTGAATAGTGTGTTTCAGAATATATCCATCGTTTGTTTTTCTTTTTTTACGTCCTTTTGGAAGTATGGCTTCTAACAGTTTGATTGTATTGATAAAATTGTACCAGGATGTGTATGATTGACCTAGTTCTTAAAGCTTATTTATTTTTTTGGAAAGCATAATTTTTGGTTTATGTATTTGCATGTTTCTTTAGGGACACTTATTATGAGGGAGTTTTTATTAATTGCATTTTAAGTGTTTTGGGATGTTGGTCGGATTTTATACAATCAACATTTTGTAAGAGGTGATTAGTTCTGTCGATGTAATCGGTTTATCTAACAAACCAAAACCGCGAGTATAGACCAAAAATGATCGGAAACGGCCGATGTACAAATTAAGTAAATTCAGCCAAGGTTCATTTTTTTTGGGCAATTTAAAAAAAATTCATTGGAAGAGACTATTCTCTGGCACCTTTCGCACCTTCTAATTATTCAAATGTTTCTCGAACAGGAAATTTCGCAAAAGTGAAAATCCTTCAGTGCGATCTGGAGAATAGGGAAGATGAAGTGGAGTTTTTTTGTATTCAACAGATATAAGCAGTCAATAGTCATTCTTGACACGCAGAGTTGCCGTGCATTCGTTGTTCACGTTGGTCAAATGAGGTCAATTTTCTCGTGTTTCATCTATTTAACAACACTTTCTACACGTATTACATATGCGGGATTTACAAAGGATTTTTCAGCAAATAGAGTCTATAGGACAAATATGTACAATAAAAATGTACTTTGTTTTCTTACAAAATATTAAATTAAATTTAAATTAGCCGATTAAAAAAGTCAGTCATAAAATTATTTTATATTGTTCATAAATTCTTATTCAGTTGTTTCAATTACATGTCATTTTTATGTATAGTTTTGGTTGATATGAAAAGTTAGAGTCACGAGCGGGATTCGAACCTATGACCTTCGGCTCAATACGCCGCTATTCTAACCACTTGATCTATCGTGACTACGATCCACTAGGACACCAACTCCCCATCTCAACCTACCTTTCGAATTTTCCCTCCTTTTTGCCATTTTTCAACTGTCGAGTAATCAGGTTTCGATTCTCGGCGATATACAAAGTTGTCAGTTGAGGTGTTTGTGAATTCATACTTCTTTTTACTTATTAAATCCATTATACTTATTGACGAAATTACTTCCAATTGATTAATCTTTTTACGTAAGGTTTTGGTTGAAATGAAAAATGGCAAAAAAGGAGGGAAAATTTGAAAGGTTGCAGGATGAGTTGGGGAGTTGGAGTCCGAGTGGATGGAAGTTACTCAAGTGGTTAGAGCAGCGGCGTATTGAGTAGATAATATTCGTGGGTTCGAATCCCGCTCGTGACACTAACTTTTTCATTTCAACCTAAACCTCACGTAAAATATGCAATGTAAATAACTACTAATAATGTAAAAACTACTAATTACTATATTAAAATGTTGCCTGTACGTTTTAAGCAGAACATTTCAACATAAAAGACGACACATGTCTGATTACCAAAACAGCGAAGATAGGGGGACCAGTGTTTCTAAACGAGGTTCATCACCTAACTTTTAAGTCTATTATTAAAATAATATTTATTGTTGAACAAAAATGTATATAATATTTGAGATCTGTTTTAGATTGCAAGGTCGTTCAAAACGACTAAAACTGTGAAACCTTTGGGCCTGAAACCTGAATTCTGGCCGCCCGAAGAACTGAAGGTGTGCGTCGTCGTCGGTTGGCTCGTGAAGATAGGGACGAAAAACTTCAAACGCAGGCTCCAGTATTTCTACGCCTACGCCAAATTCGGTCATTACTCATGCCCGTGCATCAACGAGTACTTAGAAAGACGTAGCTTAAGTCCCAATGAATTGAAAAAGCTGAACTGATTGTTTCTTTTGAAGGGGGCGGAACATTAGGTCCATATGCTTGGAAAGAGACGGAGGCGGCCTTTGTCCAGGTGATGCCGGAGCAGCTCTCGTCTGCGACGGGGCGATCGTCGGCCTGAGTCACGCTCTCATCGACGCAAAGTGCATGTTCACACAAGCTGAAATGTTCAGAGATTGCCAGAAGTTCGGCTTCGCCACCGCTTTCACGGACATCTGCTACATGCTGCCTTGGATCGACTCCCTGGATAAAATTGCCGGCATCCTGCCTCAACAGTGTGTCCTCACTCCTTTTTATATGGGAGAGACAACAAAGATTTTTGTTATTTTAGTAATTGTATTTCTATTTTCTGTGTCGTACGCTTACTCGGCTATGTAAATAACACTATGTGGACTAGTGAGTATAAACTTACCCATTTGGATGAACCAAAAGACGAACCAAGCGTACTGCGACACTCCAGCGTGGTTGGACAACCACCATACTATTCAGTGGCATCCAGCTGGGATCATATAGGATTCTTGCTATTGCAGAACCATCGACCTCAGCCTTTTATTCATGTACACATCTGATTTGAACAGAGCAAAGATGTAATGTCAAATTAATCAAGTCTACATTTCTTTTTTACTATATAAACTGCCAAAATATTGGAATATATAAATTGAAAATTAGAACAGAAATAAAAACACTAAAAATAATAGGTAATAATAATAAAATATATTTCAGTAATGTTTATAACCGTTTATACACATTTAGACAGATGTTTTAGTTTGCAAAAGACTTATAAATTTCAAAATGTTCCACATCGAGAAAATATTTCTTTGGCGTTAAACAAACATAATCATACTTATATATTTTTTTTTAGATTTATGAATTTTTAACAAAAAATAAGATTAATATAAAAAAGGAAGTTTATATACAAATAAGGAACAGGTACTGTACAATAGAGGTATCAGAGGCTTTTGCAGAAGTCTACGCTTAATTTGATTATGTAAAATCAAGTGAATGGGTAACATCTTTTTTTCCTTTTGATGGAATAGCGTTGGTAACATAAGTGGTAGCGTAAGATAACACTTCGTTGACCCCTCCTTCGAGCTGTTCCTTGATAAAACATGAACTTGTTAAAGCCTAAAATCAATTAGGCTTTTGCAAAATAAAAATCAAATCAAATAGACATTAAGCAAACCGGGAATAAATATATGACCGACAAAGAAGTGATATTCAAAAAGAAAGTTTTTCAGGAAACTCTTTAAATGTATGTAATAAATGAAAACTGTTTATCGATTTTTTGATATAGAAAGACGGGTGTAAAATTTTTTGAAAGTTCACGTTTATCAATAAAAAAACCAAATTGAATATCCTAAAGCCTCAGATCGTGTATGTATTTCAACTAAGGGCGAGGAGAGGTTCGAGCTCTTTAGTTCTGAACTTCTTCGACGATTCTTTGGCCAGGGTCTTTTCCTTGAAAACCGCCAGCTTCTTCTTTGTCTTGGACTTGGCCATCTCCCTTTCGATCAGGTCCCGGATGTTCTTAGGCTGTTCGTTACCAGCTGAAGCCGTTTGGTTCTTGTTAGCGTAAACGATTATGATCTCGGAGAAGGCCGGTTTCGGGGGGGTCGTGATGTCGGCGAAGTCCCTGAAGCCCGAAAAGAAGTCCCCTCCGTGCTTGAACTGCGGAAGAGGGTTCGGCCTCCGGTACGGCCTGGAATGGGAGTTCCTCGTGAAGGGCTCGTCGCTGGCACTGCCGCTGTAGTAAGTACCGCCGCGGATTACGCCGAAATTGCCAGAACCCAAAACCCTGTCGGAATCGTCATTGCCATACAAAGACCTACAAACAAAAAAGAACGAAATAGTAAATACGTATAATGCTATATTACATCCTAGTACACAATGAAACCATTTTAAAAGTAGAGAATGGTGCGAGAGAATTATGGGTTTTATGAGTGCCAATAACGTCCGGGCGTTTGGGCAAAGTAAAAATCCATAAATTAATAAGCATATATAAAACTAGGTTTATTATTATTGTTATAAAAGAGGGTAAAGGGGTTAAAAGCGTTGAGCTTGTATAGCCTCCTTCTCCTGCCCACTGATTATCTATTTTAGTTCATTAAGTTTTTCATTATTAGAGTCAGAGAATTGGATCTTGGTTCGAGAACATAGATACTTCTTGTCTACCTTTTCATAACACTCCATAATTACGGGTCCTCGGACTGAGACACCACATTTTTGCAAAGACTCCATTCAGACTATATCTACACACGATGCACACGAGGTAGAATGAGGTAGATGTGTCAAATCAAATAGCTTGGCAGCATATATACTGCAATGCGGAGGTAGGGACCATGAAATTAAAAAACCATCCATTGTACACGACGCAGGGCTTATAGCCGTTCGTGAAGACGAGGTGAAAATAGACATGCTTCGACCGAAGTCCTAGTAGATTAGAAGCAGAGATATGATATTGTAGTCTGTCTGGCCAGTGCCACCTAGAAGGATCCAGGGAGAATTTGACTGTTTCCCAGTTCGAGTATCGAACGCATATGAGAGCGAAATTCTATCGAAATTCTTCTGTACGGGCATTTGAGAACCATGTCCACTTGAAGACGACTCCTGTGGGCAAGGTCGTTTCCTGACTGCCATCTCAGCTATCGTATCACTTTTTGTAAAGGATTGATCTTACACAAAAACACAAAGCAACCCGTGAGTTAGAACCATTCTGTACACAAAGGAATCGACAAACTCACCTCACCTTTATTCTTTCTATTATGGTCCCGCTTTCTGACAAATATGAGGCCGAGGTACCGCACCCTCTCACCTATCCGCACTGGCGCGCATTTAAGGCAGAATTGAGGCGGATTGTGGGTCCTCTTTAAACTACAAAAGTGGATGTACGCAGTTTCTGTGGAGGAAAATGAGAATCCTTCATCCTCAGCGCTCGCACTCCCAGAATTTACCGCCGACTCCATCAGTACCCATCCATACCCATCCGGTACTTCAGCTATATTTTTACAGAGCGGCAGAAGCAAAGCTCCTTGCTAGATATAATATAATATAAGTGGGAAGTTATGGACCGACAAACAGCTGAGGTCATAGCCCCGGCCCTGTGCGTATTTTCCTTCTTTTTCTTTTCTTTCGCGCATATTTTGTTTTAAACAGCAGCCATTTGAGCGCCTCGATCTGGTTACTGACTCTCTGATTTCAGATATATACTACGGTGATATTCTAGAATGCTAGACTCTCGTTTGCACCTCACATTGTCAAATACAGAATAAAAACAACACATACAATATATACATAGATGTCTGGTCACATTCACTACCTCACAGTAGTCGATATTACTCGGGACGGGGTTATTAGGAACCCCTTCCTTTCACGCTAATAAATTACTTTTACTCTCCAGACGCCATACACTCACCCCACAGTACTTAATATTCCCGGGGCGGGGTTATAGCAATCTCTTCCTTTCACACTAATAATTTACAGTCATTACAATAAATTAACACAAACACAAAATTCGAAAGAAACATAGAGGTCTAGTCTCCTTGCTAATTTTATATTTTATTTTATTATTAATGAATCTTTTAATATTCCTTTGTATAATATCAATACACATTGTTCATACTAATTTAGAATTTTTCACAATTCCCTGTCAACGCTCTGGTATAATAACAACACAACAGTTATAAGAGAGATTAAGAAGTAATAATCTTTCGGGTTACAAATAACAATAAAAAATAAGAATTTACAAGTATTTTAGTACTGATATTAAGGTGATCTTATTCAGGTTTTTACACTAAAAATATAATTTATCTGGTTATTAAATTATTAATAAATTATAGTTAAAATTGTCTCTATTTAAATCTCTATTTATACATTTCAATTATTGTAATTTGATCGTTGTACAAGCAGTGTAGAAAGTTAATAGGTCAATAGAAGTGTTAATTTATTCCGAACGAAGAACACGATAGTGACCGATAATTAAATGATTATGTTCTAGAGAAGTATTTCGTTAAATTATATACTTAAGTACTCATATAATTCAATAACTGATTTTAAAAGTCAATCAATTTCAATGAAATATTAAATTAAATTTTAAAAAATCGTAAATTGCTTTACTAAATAAGGACTATAAACGTCACGTGAGAATTAAACTTTTATTTTCGGAATTAATTACCACCAAGCTTAATTTGGGTGGCCTGAATATGTTTTTCAGATCTTCAGGGAACAAAACTCTCTAACTGAGCCACGGCGAAAAAGAGACTGTGGTTTGGTCATGTACCGACATCTTGGTCCGTCAAGTCTCGCTGGTTCTATCAGAAGCCTTCTTCAGTGGTTTATTTGTGCAAATTTTTTATAATTAGTTATAATAGGTTCGTAAGACGGTTTGGGTCGGTGCATTTTTTACTTGATGGCGTCTTTGATGAATCTTCGTTTTCTTTATGTGCTATGTAACAAACTAAGAGTTTTTACGTGAATTTATCATTTCCTTCCTGTTGAATGTGTTATGCCTGCAGATCACTATGATATAATGTTTAGTTTATGTACAACGTTCGACAAGGCCAAATTTCTTCGGGAAAAAGAACGCATATACTTGTTCCTTTACATTTTGACACAGAAAACTGAAATCCGCCAGTGCAGGAAAAATGCCGGGTAAAAATAAGCATTACTGCACGTAGTATTACAGGAAAAAGGGAAAAGTAAGAACACGACAAACCGCGGAATAATGACCATTTTTATACTTAACGACGCGTGAGGTAAGAACACTTTTCGTATAATCGTGAGAACCAGAGAGAAAAAAATAATTTCGCCGGCATTTCTCTCTCTTATGCTGTCTTCATTTTTTTAGTTCACCTATTAACACATAACAAAAATTAAAACAACACGTAATTACCCTTGGCCGTGATTAATGGATTTTGTCTACTTTCTAATTCAAAAAGGGAAAACAGAAAACTTCAACGTGTGTTTATTTTAATTATATATTGAAATTTCACGGTTAAATTCAAATTTATAGGAAAAAACTAAAAAAAAGAAAACCTTTTCGCTTCACGCCCTTTCTCATAATTATTATTCAAAATGTGTTATGCCTACGCGTTCACAGCCTCCGCTAATATGTTAAAAATTTTAAATTATTATTATTCTAAACGCAAATTTGATTTTTGACAGGAGATCTACGCGGAGTTCGAATGCTGGTCGTACTTTGAAAACTTCCGGGTTCACCGGGTTCTTTCATGGTATCATTTCATGGGTTCTTAGAGTCGATGTCGGCCAACCGATTTGATCAAGTCCAAAATTAAATCCATCGTCGATCATTCAACGTGTCCAATAAAAAAAAAATCATGCATTTTGTACGCTTATAATAATTGTCTAATTATATAATCGTTAAATATAGTCATAATTTCATTTCAAATCATCATTTTCATCATTCAGACAAATTTTTCAAATTCCTTTCCAAAACTTAATTCTACTAGGAAAGTTAGTTGAACAAAAAAGTCAAATCCAAGGTTCGAGTTTGATTTAATAAGGCTCATAAATACGTTGTTAAATTATGAACCCTCCGGGTCTCTAATAAATAAAAATACTAATTAAAAAAACATATTTAGGACGCTTATAATAAAAAATCTAACTACAAAGTGATAAATAAGCAGTACTATCAAAAGCGTAAAATTATATCGATAAATTAATATTTATTAATTTATTAAATTTCTTTTTCAATTTAAATCATGAACTTGATTCTGTTATGAAGTTAGTTTCACTTATAAACTTTTAAAATTTAATTAAGGTTAAGATTTGATTAGGCCCAAAAATATATTTGTAAATTATGTTTAATAAATATAAATCTGTCATTTTTATTTTATTTTATGTGCAAAAACATTCTATAACTGTGGTTGTAAATTGTATTTTCCCTTCGTTTTCAAACCAATTTAAAATTATTAAAGATTCAATTTGATGGGGCGAACAAATCAATTTGTAAATTTTAATCAGCCAGAAAGTATGTACCGCGATCAAAGTTCAATATATTTAAGCCGTAAATCAAATTTTTGAATTATGGCAATTCTTGATAAAAATTCAACTTATTTAATTTAAAAATTCTTAACATTACGTTAATTTGATTGTCCCATGGTAGCAAAAAATAGATTAATAATTGAGGTTAATCTCACGAATAAAATTTTTGAATTACGGTATTTTCTAGGATCGTACAACTATTTTAAATTATACTTCATTAATATGATTTTAATTATATCAGTAATGTAACCAGTAATGTATCAGTAAAAACAATGTTAGATTGATAAATGAAGGTCTAGTTTAATTAGGCACATAAATCAAAATTTTAAATTATATACATAAACTTTAACAGCGATAGTCATAATTTAATTTAATATAACTCAAAAATAATTTTTTGAATTAGTACTAACTTTCTGCCTTCACTATAGTACATTATTTTAATTAAAAAAACTCATTCTCAAAAGATATCAATTTAATTGAATAACATTCAAAGGAGACCAGGAAAAAGGTTTAGTGTAAGCAATCCAAAGCAATTGTGCCATTCACCAGGTGGAAGAAGCTAAATTTTATATTGAAATAGATAAATAAAGTCTAAGGAAAACTCGAGCGAAGCACATTTTTTACTCAAGGCACAAAGGGAATGCCACGTATTTTGTGAAAGGACTCGAGAACATTTTGTCGTCAGTCCCATGATCTATGAGTATGCAAGCTACATGTGGCGTTCAAAAAAATAACAAACCACATAAAATCTAAAGAATTCCAACTTATTTTCAAGCTCCCACCCTTAAAATAGAAAGACGGCAGGGATTGAGGAAGGAATTCCCCGGTCAATGGAAAGATAGAATCAAATTTTTTGAAAGGAAAACATCAAGCTGGTCATTCCAAAAATTTCGACAGAGTTAACTTGGCATTGCTAAAACTAACTCTGTCGTATCTAATATAATATTAGACTTTGCAAAAACCATTCCAAATAATTATTGAAACGAGAGCACAATGGAAAAAACAGGAGCTCGTTACGCTATGTATGGTAGCTTAAAATGGTAAATGGAAAGAGTGACAAAAGGCCCATAAAGCCGTCCGCCACATGCACCTCGGCTCTACCGAAATCATCTTGACCAATAACGTCTCTTCCTTCAGAAGCCTGAGGCAACAGAACATATGCTCTGCAAATTCCCAGCAATAACTATGAAAAAGCTATGGTACATAAGAGAGCCAATTTTTAAAAAAAGATAACATTCCTTGATAACATACCACTGGGAAGAATCCTTCATCTTACTCAAGAAACGGAAATATTCCAGGAAAATCAGTATTAGATTCGGAATAATAGACGAAAGTTTAAGCGCACACTACAATACTTACCTAAAATGTTTGCATGAGATGAACTATACAAGATGCCCTTTAAAATAAGCTTTTATGTTCTTTCCATCTGATAATTTTTAAATTAGCCTTTTTTCAAATCACGGACCCGATTATGCATTTAAAGGTTTTAGTGGTAAACTTTCAGAATGAAAAGGTCGCGCATAAAAACACTAATGGGCAAAACGTTCCCAAGATAATTCGAAAATATAACCTAAGACTTATTTTAAAATTAGACTTCAAATATATAAAGAAAACGGTTATTAAATATTTTAGTTCTTTACCTATGGAATGTGTCCGTCTGGAAGGATCTCAGAGGTTCCTGATAAAATGCGTTCGTAGGTCTGGAATGGCCTAGGGGTGTTGAGAATAAGGACGAGAAGGAAGGGAAGAGATGCTGACCGTCGGAGCTTGAGTCGCCCTGTTCTTCGCCGTCATCGTCCTCATCTGCCTCATCGCCGCTCATCAGTTCCGTCTGCAAGAACATGAACGCTGTTATGCTCTGAATGCACTTGAGCGCGTAACTGCGATAACGTATAATGCGTTTACTTCCTTGTTATGTCATATCTAACACTTTGTAGCTCAACGTGTCACGTTCCTAGCAAAATGCTAATTAACTAGTTGCAGGCATACAAAAATCCTACGTAAGTTCGCAAGTAAAGAACGTGTTCAACATCATAAATACAACCGTAAATAAATTTAACGTAATTAATTTTAATAAGTAATTTAAAAAAATAAAATTCATACAATTTATATATAAGAAAATACTAATGTAATTTCTTCATACAATGTTTTTTTAGAAATATTCAGAGGAAAAATTTGTTTTCCCCAGTTTCATAGATCCAGGTCCGCTTATTCTCGCTTTTTATGAGCTCGTTATTTTGCCTGTCTCATTTATTTATTATAAACATTTTATTCTACCTGATCGAAATTTTCCTGATTCGCCGGCCAATAAAGGTATAAAATAAAGCTAACCTTATTAGTAAAAGCAATTAAAAGTTTCTTCAAGTCAACTTCTTTTCGTAAATCATTAGTGCCTTCTTGTTTGCAATTAACAAACTTTTAATTTTTGTCTTCATTAAATGAAACGTGAATAAATGATTATTTCAACCCCTGACTTCGGCGGATTGGGATGCCCGAAGAAGCCAATGCTGGTAATAATCAGAAGAGAAGTTCTACTTACATCGAATATTGATTCCTCGTTACTTGATTCTTCAGCAGCTCCTGAAAAAAACAGAGTGATAGAAAATATATTTACACACATACTACGAGGGTGAGAGTAAGTGAGAGAGAGATTCGAAGAGGGAGAGAAAAATCAAATCAAAAATAACCTAAGCAACTCCTGTAGAGGAAAACCCCCCTAAATATAATCAAAGTAAAGACATCACCACTTCATAGCCTTGCCAAGGCATAATAGAATGTTTTAAAATTAAATATTTCGCTAGCATCTTCTTTCTTAGAGGATACCGTGACGTCGATGTGAGGACCTTCAGCATTTCGAGTAGATCCAGACTGACGGGCTTTAACACCCCACACATTCTGGCACGAATGATGATTATGACGATACTGGATATTAGGACGCAGGCAATTGGCTTATGTACTTTCTTAGTTCGGTGCAATCGACTCGATTCTTTATTTACTGCCGTTGCTGCAAATCCATTCCTGGGTTTTGTATGAATCTCCTTTGTTGTGGTTGCTTCGGATTCGGAGTTGAAAAGGTGGCCGTTTCTTCCTCCTCCTATAGTCCTACCACTTTTCTGAGTTTAGCTCTCATAAACACTGTAGCACTGTAACGTTGTAGCACTGATTATTCGGAGTTCGTGAGATGGGGTCAGAGGGCTCTAAGTGTTTGTTTACCGTGTAGATGTGCCATTCTTGGCTGTCGTGGAGAGTACTCTGAAGACGATGTAAATAAAGATCGAAACGTTGGCACGATAAAGAAAAGGTTTTTCTAAAACCTGCGTCACACCAGACCGCATCTAGCAGAATCTTCAATTAATCATTGACTAACGGTCACTAAACATAATACTCCAGTACTAGTCAGACTAGTAGATTTGATTCATGACTAGTCAATTTGATTTATGATTTAAAAGCAAGCTGTAGAACATCATCATATCTGTTTATGGTCCTTCTTCCTTTCCAATGACGTATCTCGATAGCATACTTTTTCAAAGCGACGTTGCGTTACATTACGGTCCTTTCGATTGTTGTACCAACTCTACAGGCGAGTATTAGAGAGCCAATTTAAACGAAAAGGAAGAAAACAACAAAATATACGTGATACATGTGTACTATTGTGTTAATTTGGGTCGGCTCACACCTTCTTCACCATGGTAATTCCCAATTTTTCATGCATCTGTCAACAACCCCGGTGAACCAATTATGTGCAACAACGTCTTGTTGTTGTCCTTTTTATAAAAGGAGCATTGAATCACGAGTTGATCGAATTAAACGACCTATTCTCGGCTTTTCACACCTTTTAATTTCCGTCGGCTCAGACCGTAAACCGGTAATTTGGCACGAAAGGTTGTCTAACGTTTCACTATCACGGCAGAAAAAACAACACGCATGGCCATTGACAAATGTTTATGCTTGTATTTATGAAAATAAGAAGAGATCGTTGTGATTATACGTTTATCCAAATGCATCAAATTCCTATTTAAATTTAAAGATAGAGTACTTTCCCTTTTCTTACCAGACCTGATTTTGGTTCGAACTGACTACTTAGTTTTAATAAATTTACCATCATCGGCTTCTTCGACGACGGCTTCCTTTCTGCTTCCATCTTCGACAGCATCTAAAATACAAAAAAAACGAAACATAAATTTCGATATATTTGAACATTTTAGACAAATGAAATTTCCTGTTTGTAATTGTGCTCTTGCTTAGAGTTTAATCTGAGGCATTTAAAAGTGTTTTCTCTTAAACTATTTTTATATCAATGGGCCCAAATCAAGTCACTCTCGACTTTCTTCTACTATCTCGGAAGTACTGCTTTCCCTAAATCCATCGTGCTCTCGTAAATCAGCAGAACGTTAATAAAAGCAAAATGATTTGGATTTTAACGTGCCATAATGCATCTAATTTAGTATCTCAGGGGATGACCTTCATCTTCGTCGATAATAATATCCTTTGTGTCAAGAACAAAGGTAGAACGTATTAATCTCATTCTCCTCTAAGGATACAGGATGTAGAGTGGATTTGAGGATCGCGTGACACTTTTAAGTACACAATACAAAATTAAGGTCAACAACATACGGTAAATGCGTCAAGTTACTAATTACTTTTAATAAATAAATTATCAACTTGATCAGTTTTAAACGCTTGAGGAAGGAAGTGGAAATAATTCGTCGTTATAAATTGGATGCGAAAACACCAGGTTTTTATGAAAATCGTTAAATTTTTCAAAATTAATTATTTCACATGATGGAGAAAGCAGACTTAATTCGAGGAAATTATTACACAATTTTATGCTTTTGTTGCTTAATAGTAGAAAATTTGAGAACAGGAAGATGCCCAGAAACGTGGCGATATCACAAGCGCAAGGGAATCGTGCGAAAATTTCCTTTCGATTGTTTCTTCCTTCCTCTTCCCTAATAGCGAGCTTAAGTAGGTTACGCAAGTTTTCGTCACGCTGCTTTGGCCCTTTTGCCACCGGAACAGTCAATTTTCATTACCAGGTTTCTTTTGCTGGCCTTTTGTCCGTCAATTCTCCGGGTCGATTTGCGTAGGCACAAAAGTCTTTCACTCAACGGAAGATCGTTAAAACCCGTTATGTAAAGTTCCATTGAGATAAAATTAGACTTATTGCTTTACCGATCTTAGGTCTAGACGCTAACTTAACTAAGCGAGCGTAAAAAAAAAGACCTAAATAAAAACATACCAGCATTGTATAAATATTGCATGAAATTTATTATTCACTCTAACGATATAAATGACAAGCTTAGTTTATAAAATATAATATTTTGTAGTCTGCGAATTGACGACTTGAAGCTTAATCTTCTCCCACCTCATCCTACAGCATATATTTGACCATCATCCCCCCCCCCTTGGAATAGATGGATAAACAAACAGATGATCCAACGCAGATGACGCTTCTCAATTCACGATACTCACTGACGATCATCTTTATAATCAACAAATAAGACATTAATATTGAAAAAAAGTAAATAGCGACCGCTGAAAATATCGTCATGTCTGACGACAAATGGAAAATAGTATCTCCACTGGCTGGTCTGAGCATTTACCCTTGCATATCTACATCGCAGAGGAACTAATGCTACTTGCTGATCTCCTTGATCATTAAAAATTTACTCTATTCGGTTTTGCCTGCCAGATGGCTCTTTTTTAACGAGGGTATTTCAACTACGAGGTTATGTGAACCCTCGGGGCCATAAAGCGCATTTGTATGCAGGGACGCTGGATTCGAACCCTGGACCTTTACCTTAAAGTGATGAGCGTTTCGGCCACGGACACCCCATGGGTCATTTTCATCGGCCCATTGATCGGTCTGTTCTTTCTAGATTCGAATTGTTATTTTCTTGTATGAAAATTGTTCGGAAAAATGTATTTACAAGAAATCTGAAGGAAATGCAGGTCAGTATCATAAAACCCACGAACACAAATTATTCACGAACGTTGTTGCCTTCGTTCGAAATATTACACAACGTCAAAAGAAAACGAAACCGACGAACAGAGAAACGGAACAGAAAGTGTTGAATAAACCGAGATTTATTACAACCAAGACAATTCCGAAGCAACCCTCTCATTCTAGCTCATTTAACAAGCAAACACACAGAGCATAATTACATGGGAAAACGCACAGACCAACCACCTGAAAACCAACGAAAATACGACATTTCGAATACTTTCTACGCAACATTTAATCAAATTATGATAAATTTTAACACATTTATAATTCTTATTATCATCTTAAAATTTAATAAAGGTGAAAAATGAAAACTTGCGTCCACTTTTTGAAATCGTTATAATAAATTTTGATTCTTGATTGCCTATGGTTGGGAGACTGCGAAAAATTATATTTTCATTGTCATTTATTCAGATGATGACGATATAAGGAAAAGCCTCAGCACCCTTTGATCATCATAGTTATAGACCAAGGCTGGCAATAGCAAGCAGTGTTGAATCATCAAGTTGATTTCAGGTTGTAGTTCATTGGTACGAGCAAGGTCAATGGTTATAATTAATGTTATTATGATAGAGCACTATTATATTCTGAGTTTAATTAAACTAATGTAATATAATGCTTCTTGCACGTGTCATAATGGCTGATATTATTGAGTTATCAATTTATGGCTATAGAAAAATAAAATCTCTTTTCAGGAATTCGGAACATTAAATTTCAATATACGTTTTAATTTAGACAAATTAAAATAGAAAGTCAGAGAGGAATTAAAATGTCTGCGTTCTAAAGTGAAATTTTTTATGCCGAACTTGACTGGCAAGTTATAGTCTATTTTTAATTGCTAATATTAATTGCTTCACTTTCCCCAATATCCACAGGTTAAAATGCGTGATAAAATAACAATTTACTTTTTTAAATGCAAAACAACAACCAAGAAAATGAGAAAAGTTTATTGTTGAATGTAAATGTATACAATATAAACAGTTTTCCGAGCGAAAGCAAAGAAAAAAAACGTCTATTATCAAGGAATGAAGAAATTTTTCATCGGGTTCATGGTAATAAATAAAGAAATGAAGACAAAACTACGTTGCAAAAGAGACGGGTTCGAAGGGTTCCCATCGAATGAAATCGGACAAGGTCTTCGGTTGTCATGACTTTGTCGCGTGAGGCTAGAAAGGAGGCATCCCGCGATGTCCGTTGGGCAATGAAGAGACCGCAGTCTTCAAGAAGAATAGATTTCGCCATTGGACGTGATTGTGCTTTTGGTATTTGATGCTCGACCTTTTGAACAAGGGCAAGTTTCCATTGCACAACCCCACCATCACGAATACGCCCTATTCCTGATAATTGTGCCTAAGTACTCTTCTTTCGTTGTCGCCGGACACACGTGTCGATCCGCACCCTTGGACAAAAATTACAGACACCGCCCAACGCGGGGGGATAAAACCACTTCCTATAAATTACGAACCGCCGAAAGTCCTCGGCGAGAACTGAAATTTGTGACCCGCCACAACGAAATATTCGCACAGTTCACGGATGCGATCAGTTTAGCGAAAACCACAGACTGCCTTACACAATTAAACGAAAAGATGGAAAGCGAGATGAAGACATGACAATTATACAGCTCATCTGAATGAATAATCACAGAATTTGTCAACAAAAGTTACTTCACCCTGGTTAGAACTACCTAAATGGGTTGGTTAAAGTGATACACCATTTATGTAAAGAGCCCTCGATCATAACCTTTTATTAGGTCCAGGAAGGCAATGTTTAATTGCACTAAGCAGTTTACTACATATAATAAATGAAACTGAATCTTCTTCTTTTTTTACTGCATCATCAGAAGGATCGTTTCTGTTAATCCTTATTAGCCCAAGCAACAGATTTCTTTGGTTCGTATCCTAAACCATACGTTTTTGTTAAAATCAGGACACTATTTGATAGCGTTACCATACCGCTTTATTGGATTTGGTAGCTGATTATGTACTACTTGTACTAACGGGTTTCGTTTATGTTTCCGTAGAGGTTCAGGTTATGGCTTCACAGTTGAAGATGAAAAATGTGGCAGATTGTACTTTCCCAGTTTGTCTAGGTTTAGTGAGATTCGTTTTCGTTGTTCTGTATTGTTGTGTTTTGTGCAATTCCTCGCGGTCAGATTTTAAACTTCTTGTAAGAATTTGGAGGCCACGATTTTCTAGTAATAAGAATGTTCGATTAGGGTTCTGCAGCGATTTTTCATTGGTGTTGGTTCGCAGTTAACTCAAAGGAGATTTATTTGTTACAGCGTCCTAACCTAGATCGTTGCTGTTGACCGCAATTGATTGAAGCTTATCCTACCAGTCATTTAGCTGGATCGTATCCGATTTCACTGTATCAACAATCCTAAATCAGTTTATTATAAATTTATTAAATACTTTTATTAAGCCCAGGAAGGCGTTTTCTAGTTTCACTAAGAAATTTTGATTTGGGTTTTGTTTTCACAGTTTCCAGCCGAGTGAAGTCACGGTCATTTGGCATGAAACTCAATCACAGAGTTTGCAGATAAGCACGTTTCTTGCATGCACATGTTGCTTTAGTTGAGGGTCTGCTTTTGATAAACCACGTGTTTAAAACGAGTCCAAGTTTAGATGAAATTGTTGATCGGTCTTCTAGATTGATTGATTTTTTCCCGATTATGTTGATCTCATTCTATTTTTTTTCGTAGTTTACCAGTTTTTATCGAGTGAAATTTGCCAATGTATGTTAAGTATTTATTCGTTTAATATGGCGGAGTACTTTTTGGTGTGTCCTTCCGACCCAGTTGGGTTCAAATTGTTTGAAGGTAGATTTGCTAATCTCTACTTTTAGATGTGTTGGTCTGCTTTTTCTCGTTTCGAAACTTAGATCTCTACCTTAAACTGGTTTCACAGTTATTGATTTTCCGTAGTTTTATTGAATATCTGATGGTATGTCATTCTGCTTATACGACTGTGGAGTAAGATATATATTTAAGATATTAGGCTTGTAAGGTCAATTTTTGAATTTTTATAGCGTAAACGTACCGTAGTAAAATGGAAACACGCCAACGTCATAGGACAGGTATTTTATAAAGGTGGGTGATGAGAAAATGGTTTGACTTTGGTTACTCATAACTGCAATTAAAATGAAGTTTTACTACTTTTGAGCAATCCTTTTCAAGGAGTATCTAAGGAATTGGAAATGAAATAAAACACAAATATAGAAAAAAAGCGTTATTTGAATAGTTGGGCGTGAGAAAGTATCGGCCGTTCTAAATAGTCACGTGATGAACTTCCTCGGATAAAACCGAAATCGGCCCCTTGAGAGTTCGACGATCCCTTTTCGTAACTTCCTACTTAAAAGCCCGTGAGAGGTACTCTTTAGAATAAAGTTTCTAGCAAAAGTAAAGATCAAAAGGTTCGTTTAACCCTCGTATAAAGATATTTCGTCTTTGTAAAAGGACAAGCGGAGGGCCTCACGATAGACTTCAGGTCACGAGGAATGACTCGAACTTATCTTTGGTACCAAATCACGAACCACTCGAGACATGAATTCATTTGTTGGAAAACGGTCTTGTACCGATGTTTTCATGCGACTCACTCCTCTTTCTTTGACCCTAAAAGCGCCCATTTATGAAATATCATATCCCACTCAGGGCGGATTATAAACTTGGCACATATCTCCTTGTCTTTGTGCAACGATTTGACGTCCTTGGTTTTTTAGCTAGGTACTCGAGTAATTGCGACACGTTGTCTTTATAAAAATTAGATATAACTATACTTACAAAACCATATGTGAATCTCGTATTGGGAAATTCTATTGAGTTAATCGCCTGAGAAAATATAGTGAGATATGACTCATCATGCTTAATAGAATAAACATTAACAACCTTTTCTGTCTAATTTTGTACAACTTTGTTATATATTTTATGATATTAGAGTTTTTCAATATTAAAAAAAAATTCTATCTTCAAATTTCCCACGACTAATACTTGAACCCAATTCTTTTTTCGATCCAATATTGTACAATATTTTGTAATATAATCATTTATAATCTTAATATTCAAATAAATGTAACAATAATATAATTATATATTACATTATAATATACTTATGGATGTCGAGAAGAATGATCATGTGCAACACTATAAATACAACAAGCCGAAGGTCGTGTGCTCGAATCCCGCTGTTGATACTAACTTTTCCATCTCAATATTTATGATATAAAAGTTTTGTATATATAGTAAAAAAATAGTAGATAGTATAGTAATAAATTTTTTACTAAGACAATAGTAAAAAAATTTCAATCTTTCAATCATCCCGGAACTAGTAGATGGACTTTCCCGAAGCTAATTCTTTTTCGATCCAATATTGTACAATATTTTGTAATATAATCAATTATAATTTTAATATTTATTCATATGATGTTCAAATAAATCTAAGAATTATATATATATATATATATATATATATATATATATA
>CM077104.1:15792754-15811298 GCA_039619505.1 Cimex hemipterus | reverse complement strand
TATATATATATATATATATATATATATATGACCTCTAAATTTTTCCGAGTTTTGAGAAACCTTATCGGATTATCGGATTGAAACGGCTACAATTCAAAAACGGCGAAAAGATTTTTACGTCAAATAGACCAGAGCCTTTAACGTCTCACGTACTTTTAAAATATATCTATAAGAAAATACACAGAAACAAAATTATTTGTCAGAAATCAACCTTGTTTTTAAATAATTATTCAGATATCCTGAAATGCGGTCTGGTGTGATGTAGGTTTCAGAAAAACATTTTCTTTGTCGTGCCAACGTTCCGATCTTCATTGAGGTCATCTTCAGAGTTCGAAGTGTTTGTCTTCTGTGTATTTTCTGCCATTCTTGCGTGTTGAGAGTGCTTGTTTTTAAAAATGTTTTAATAATTGATAGAGTTATAAAATGCACTTGACAATTTTTAAACGCATTATCTAACGTAAAATCGGTCCACACGTTTTTGAAAAAAAAAATTATGTTAGACTTTGCACTAAGAATGTCAGTTAAGCATTCATAAATTTTCTCTCTTCAAGGGATCAAAAAATTGAAATTCAAACCAAAATTTATATTTAGTGGTATGTAGAGGCACTAAAGGAAAATATCATATTAGTTTCTCGAAAAAGATTATTACCTAGTTTACATCAAAACTATTTTGTTTTTAGAAGTTTTTCTAGGTTATTAATAAACTTTGATAGCTTTCATTATATTTTTATTGGTGCTCCAAATCTAACTCACTAACAATCTCATACCAAATTTAGACATTCCTGTAAATATCTAACAATCCCTGGGCTATTCCAACACATACCAATTTCTTTAAGGTGCTCTAAACATAACCATAGCCGCCTGTCGCTAACCATCTCACGCCATTCTATTCTATACGTACTATTTTCGTTATCCTAGCCATTATCAACCACCCAAAAATGAACACTTTAAAAACCTTTCGAATTTTCCCTCTTCTTGCCGATTTTCAAATGTCCTGCAATCAGGATTCATTTCAACCGAGATTACAAATGATTTTTCAGAAATCGCGAGATGCGGTCTGATGTGTTGTAGGTCTCAGAAAAACATTTTCTTTATCGTACCAACGTTTCGATCTTTATTAAGATCATCTTCAGGGCCTGGGATTTACTTTGTTCCAATTTAACAAATGCAGAGGAAGTGGAAAGAAGTGAATTTGTACAATGCAAAAAATCTATTTTTTATATTCAATCAACCCCACATTCTTACAAAAAGTAATTTGGTCAATCAGACTACTAAATGTAATGGATTTAATAAGTAAAACGAAGTATAACTTCTCAAACGTCGACGAGAATCGAAAATATTTGAAAAAAATGTCAAAAAGAGGAAAAATTCGAAAGGTTGTAGGTTGAGATGGATCTAGGTGTCCGAGTCGATCGAAGTCACGATAACTCAACTGGTAGAGCTACGGAGTATTGAGCCGAAGGTCGTGGGTTCGAATCCCGCTCGTGACACTAACTTTTTCATTTCAACAAAAACCTTACATAAAAAAATTAATGAATTGAAAGAATAATTTGGTCAATCAGACCACTTGTTACCTAATTAACTATTTAACTTAGTAATAAGTTACGATTAACTACTAATAAACGACAAATTTATAAATTACTTGTATGCCTTTCGTTTGCATTTTTTTAAAAAGAATCTTGAACAAAATTAGTCCATAAAAACCCCGAGTGACATGAAGCAATAAAAGTCAGATGGAAGCAATTATAATTGATTATTATTAGCTCCGTGTAAAATTGTTTTATTAGCGTTGCACAACTAGTTACACGCATTGCCACTTCCCCCTTTGTTTATCCAGTTGCTTTTTGTTAATTAGGGCGAGTGGTTCCTTTTCCCGGTTAACGGCCTAATTAATTATCTGGGTTACTTAATCCTCAGCAGCGTGTTGAAACATCTCAAGACGCATTGTTGCACTTGTTGGTAATGAATGCAATATGAATGAAAAATTACTTTATGATCAACATTAAAAAAAATGAAAAAAAAACTATTTTACAGACGATGTAGTATAAACAAACTTAATCTCTCCTATTTAATTATTTTCAGTTAATTAATCTGAATGTAAGGTATTGGTTGAGATAAAAGATCCAGTGTCCCGAACGGGATTCGAACCCACGAACGTTCGCAGATACTCTACCACTTGAGATGTCTTGACTCGGACACTAACCTCCCATTTCAAACCTTTAGAATTTTCCCTCCTTTTTGCCATTTTTCAATTTCTAATTAATTACTTGATTAGATAAAATATTTGACACTTTAACACGATATTCGATCTGAAATGATAAATCGTAAAAAAAAATTGTTATGAAAGTGAAACTACGCGGCAGGCGATATATGGTGATTCGCATTTTAACAAAATTTAAAGCTGTGAAGTAGAACAAGTAGGAAGATATTAATTTTGAGCCGGTAAGGTAATAATAACTTCCAACATTAGTATTGCACAACATTTGATTTGGAAAAGGAGAAAAACGCAACTGCTATTCAACAACCTGCTTTCTCTTAAATCGTTTTATCCCAGTTTTAACAATACAATCATACATTTACGAGAAAGGTTCATATAAAGGCTTTATGTTTAAACAGCGTGCCTCTCTGACATTTTATTTTGTGTTTGTCGTGAATCTTTAATCCGATACGACCGAAAGGATTGTACAGAGAGAAATCATCGCTCCTTTTGTTTTAAATTGTTATGAAAGAGATTTCACGTTAATACGTTCTAATGTACAATCGTGCATGTACAAAATGTAAGAATTCTATGTCTAACAACTCGCAGGCCTCGACTCGATATTGTTCCAAAGCCGAATGCAGTTCATTGACGACGGCGCGGCGGCGAGTGGAAAAAATGGGCGAAAGTAAAGACATTTCACAATCGCCGACCTTGCTGGAATCGGAAATTTCGCGATGATTTAGAGCTTGGAGCTTTGCCCAAGACGGGAGTCGACAGCTTTCTCCTGCGTGCAGGCACCTCTGCCACTCCCCATCTCGTGCCCGATAATTAAAATTCGGAGATAATAAAGTTCAACTTCGTACACGATAACGTGCATAAATATTTAGTGCGTAGCGTCATATGATTCATGGCGTAAAATGCCATCGGCACCGTTTAATGGCATGTGTTTTTCTTAAAGCAGAGTTTCAAAAGCAATGAGCTGTTTTGAGCCTGAAGACTAAGACATTGTCAAAAAAATAAATTTGATTATTTTCTTTTTAAATTTTATCCCATTCAAGTAAGACTATGTGGGTCGCATTAGTTTAAAAATAAATCATTCATGTAAGCTATAAAAAGCAGATTGGCTATGTTAGCAACAGCTACGATCAAGATGAATGCTATACAAAACGAAAGAAAAATTGTTTCAATAATATCAGTAACATAATAATAATAACATAATATTAAAATATCCTCTGCATTTATTTCAAGAAGGTAAGCATTTAGGCCAGCCACTATCAGGAAACATATTGTCGATTTGTGTTGATGAAATACCCATGCTTTGTAAAACCCATTATATTTTCAAAATCTTATCTTTTACATCCCTCATAAATTTTTTTCCCCCAAATAATTTTAAAAGCTTAAAACATGTTATTATTTAATAAGTTAGTAGTTTACTAGTAGTTCATCGTAAGTAGTTGTAAGTTGATAGTTAATTAGGTAACTATTATACGACGGATAATAAATTTAAATTATTTTGGTCAAACTGTTATCGTTTTATATCTATCATAAATCGTTAGCAGCTTAAGACATGTTTTTATTTAATAAGTTAGTCGTTTATTAGTAGTTCACCATAAGTAGATAATTAATTAGGTATCAATAATAAATTTAAATTGTTTGGTGTGTTCTATTATTTTTTACATCTTTCATAAATCATTTTTTTTCAATGTTAAAAGAGTGAACAGCTTAAGACATGTTATTATTTAATAAGTTAGTAGTTTAGTAGTAGTTCATCATAAGCAGTTGTAAGTTAAGTAGATAGGTAATTAGGTAACAATAATAAATTTGAATTATTTTGGTCCAACTATTATCGTTTTATATCTATCGTAAAACGTTAACCGAGTAAGCCGTGTTATTAGTTAATAAGTTAGTAGTTTATTAGTTAAGTTACTATTTATAATCATAAACCCCGAAAAATCCAAAGTAGGTGTTTGTCTAAAAAAAATTGTTAATCACATTTTATCGTTTTTTTAATTCAATTTTTTATTTTCCAATCCACTAAAATCGATAACAGTGTAAGACAGGTTATTAGTTAATAGGTTAGTAGTTTATTAGTTACTACTTATAATCATAAATCGTGAAAAAAATCGAAAGTAGTTGTTTATCTTAAAAAAATTTTTGTTAGCCACATTTTATCGTTTTTTATTCAATTTTTTTATTTTGCAAACTACTACAATCGTTATCAGTGTAATTAAACAATAATTTAGTAGTTTACAAGTGGTTCATCACAAAAAATAGTTAGTTAAGTATATAGTTAATTAGGTAATAACAATAAATTTAAATTGTTTTGGTTAAACTGTTATCGTTTTATATCTATCATAAATCGTTAACCGCGTAAGACGTGTTATTAGTTAATAAGTTAGATTACTGGTTAACTTACTACTTATAGTAGAAAATCGCGAAAAAATCAAAAGTAGTTCTTTATCTAAATATAATTTTTATTACTCACATTTGATCATTATTTTATTCAATATTTTTGTTTTCCAAACTACTGAAGTAGCACTTGTTAGCATTTAACAATGTGAGAGAGCGTTCTGGTCCGCTAGTTCTCGTTATGTCGGTCATTTATTAGTTTTACTTTGGCTACGTTTATTACTTTTACTTTGTACCTTGGAGAAGAGGCAAGAGATAGAAAATCACCCTGGTCGTTCAATATTGTTCGATGGTTTCACTGAGCAACATCGATCAAACTGTTGAGGTACTGATTTAGGACTTACACGAAGGGGTGGCTAGAGTGCAGGCATTCATTGAAGGTACGACCAAAGAAAACAAGAGAAGATTTGATGAGAAAAATAATTATGATATAAATAATAATTTTTTAAAAATATAAAAATAATCAATATCAAAGGTATTTTTAATAACAAAAAATGATCAGACGATTTTATAATGTTAAAAAAAACATAATTTACTATACTACAATCCTTATCCAGTTATTGAACGGAGGATTAATACTCTTACGGGATTAGCGTAAAAGATTCTGGCGTGAGAGAAACATGCAGACATTAACTCAAAAATAGGATTGAAAAGGCGACTAAAGACCTGTTCAATCTAACTAAAAATTCTCAACTGAAACATTTCTGAATTTTATTATTTTGTTTAAATAATTTCCACGAGAGTGTTTTAAATAGTTGCAAAGTCTTGAACGTATAAATTTCACTTGGCATCTATGATTGTCCTGATATATGTCTGCTGTTCATGGTTAGTTAGATTGATATTAACGATAAATTATGTAAGCTAATGTTAAGTTTTACAAAGTGGTGGTTCAAATTTTGCATAAAATTGTTCTATTTCTGCATGCATTTTATTTACTAAATTATTCGGATTATTTGTTTCAAGGATTTCCTTGTCAATTCCTGCATTAAACTCGTTCCATTTCTGCACCAAGGCATGTTGTAAATTAAAACGCCAAAACTAATAAACAAGTCCCTTGAAGTGATTCAGTATTTTCCGCATAAAATTTAAATTCAAACGTAATCCCAGAATGTGTCAAACTGTGACAACACTTTTACAGTTTAATTTTAACTAAATAGCTTATTGTAGATCAATTAATAAGCCGGCCAATGGAGGTATTTTATTCTAGTAGTTCCTTACTCGCTGACAATCCCAAAAAATTTAGGAGAACCTGATTTTATGACAGAGGATAAAATTACACAAAACAGATACGACTATGAAATTTTTAACACAGATAAAAAATACCAGAAATAAACTAAGAACAAAATCTATTAACGGTGAATAATTATGTGCAGGCTCATAACAAAGCACAGGTACTTAAAACAGCGGGGCAGATGAGCCCAGGACACAAAGAGGATCATGATTGCGATCTGAAAAAATTACAGATGAAAAGGATCCAGATGTAAAACAGTATGAGGCTAGGATCTGGATTGAGCGACGACGTGTTCCAGGGTGGCATCCAAGGATTTTCTATTCAATGCAAATCTAAATCTCGAGGTCGGAAGAGAAAAGTGACAAATCGAAACGGTTCTTTGACCGGCGTGATCAAGTACTTTCGATAATAAGAAAATTGGGTAGAAATGGTCGAAAAACAAGAAAGCACAAATCAGCTTTTAATAATAGTTCGTGAGCTGTACTTATTTACATTTATGAAGCTTAAATATATTAGAAAGGTGTAATGGCTTAATAGTGTTAAAAGTACACTTTCCATGTCGAGATTCGATTGTAGAAGTAATCGTTAGATGTTAAAACTGGTCTTTTTTTTGGGGGGGGGAGTTATTCTGTATTTCAGAAATTTCCTGTTTTCACTACATCTGAGGCGAACGTGATCCAATTTTCAAGAATACCTAATAATCTGCAAGCGTTCCACCTTGTGTTTTTTGCAGAATCATTTTTACTAACATTTCCTGCTTGATTTGGTTTGATCTTTTTTTTAAATTTAACTTACCTTTCAAGGTTTATTAGACGTGTTAATGTTTCGACTTTTACCATCATGGTATAAATTATTATCACTTGGCATACTCACAGTTTGTCTAATGCATTTGCCATTTCTGACTTAGTACGTTAAATATCGGTATTACAAGAGATATGCAATAAATGGATTCCATTGAACCTCCTTTGAAACAGAAAACTGTGGCCTGTATCGAACCAATAGAAAAGTAGATATAACATTCGAGGTGTGTAATATACTGCACCATTTAAGAGCTATTGCATCTATTGTGTACTTATGGCACACCAGTGAGTTCCAGTTCATCCAGTACAACATCATGATTAGTAGGCGTAATTTCAATCCCAGTTCATCCCAAAACTGTTCTTGTTAGTAAAATTGGTGTATCGTCTACTTCCTTGCAACATCTGCACGTGCCGTGTTGGATTACACCAAGTCTTCTTTAGATACCTATGCGATCTGCAGAATCCTGCTATGAATACCGTTGATTGATTTAGAATTTTCAGGGTGTGTATACTGCGCCCTTTAAGAGCTGTTGTATCCACCGTTCTCTGCCTAAAGCACATCGGTGAGTCCTAATTCATCAAGAAACTTGATTAATAGGCCCGGTTTTATTGGTTGAAGCTCTTCTATGGTCATATTGTACATCCCAAAACACTTCCTCCTGCGGGCTAATGTTGCTCGCAGATTGTTACTTGTGTTGGTGTTTCTTCTGCTTCTTTGGAGAATCTGCATGTGCCATCTTGGATTACTCCAATTTTCCTTAGATGCCCATTTAATCTACAGTGTCCTGTTAGGAATCCTGTTAGGATTCGCAGTCTATTCCTGCCTCCTTTGGCTCTGTGATTTCTTTCTTTCCGAAGTTGGTTAGAAGATTCTTGGATTGTTTATGTCCAAAAAGTGAATTCCGGAGTTCCCTTATTTTCTTTTTATCCTTCTGTCTGAGATAATCGTTGATAGTGTGCATTCCTATGCCACAGAAGGATTAGAAATTTCTCCTGCTTTCCTTATGCATTCTGTTGTTTCCTTACAGGAACAGAAGGTTTGTGGATCAATTACCTCCAATGAGTAAATTCCACTGTTTCCTCATTTTCATTTTGTCCTTTTTTCTGAAGTACTCATTGATAGTGTGAATCCCTATGCCATAGATCGTATCAAAAACCTACGTGCATTAATATTCGGTGTGTGTAATATAATGAGCTCTTGAGAGCAAGTGTAGCCCCCATTCTGTGCTCATAGCACACCTGTGAGTTCTAGTCCATCCAGTACAACAGCTTGATTAGTAGGCCTAGTTCCAGTGGTTCAATTTCTTCTGTGGTTACAATGCGCATCCCAAAACAGCTCTACGGGCAAATGTGTTGCGTCAGCTTGTTAGTAAAATTGGCGTATCCTCTGCTTCTTTGCAAAATCTGCACGTGCCGCGTTGTGTTACACTAATCTTCTTCAGATGCCCCTTCGGTCTGCGGTGTCCTGATTACAATACCGTTAGAATGCGAAGTTTTGTCCTGTTTTCCTTGATGCATTCTGTTTCTTTCCTTCAAAAATTGGCTAGAAGGTTCGTGGATTATTTACGACCATTGAGTGAATTCCACTGCTTCCCCGATTTAAATTTGTCCTTTTGTCTAAGGGGCTCATTAATAGTGTGAATCCCTAAACCAGAGAAAGGATTGTACTAATGACCTCCATACATTAATGCTCGGAGTGTGTAACATACTGAGCTCTTTGAGAGCGATTCAATCCCCCATTCTGTTCTTATAGCGCGTAAGTTTCCAATTGGGTCGCACTGTCAGGTAACATTGAGGTTCTTTAGCGTGTGCACCTAGCCGATCACACGCTTTAGATCCTCAAGTTCGGAGTGACAGCTCCGCGCACGGAAAATCTGCTTTTCCGTGAGGTTCAGTGTAGAAGCCCCTTCCCCCGGGGGTGGGTTAACACTTATAGCAGATCAGTGAGTACTAGTTACGTTGTACGTACACATACATAATATGCCGTCCAAAAAAACAAAAATCAAAAATTTAAATACAACACCCGCATATACGGATGGTATGTAAATAAAGAGTTTTGACCTGTGTACCAGGAAGAACCTGTCTTTGTTCGTTCCTTGGTGAAATGGAATGATTGCCCTGTGCGGTGGGAATGTTTTGTCACACCGCTTACAGACTCTAATAACCTCGATGATTGCGGAACAATGGACGAGGAGGAATAATGAAACCGCGCTCATTATAAAAGACCAATCAAATAATCGTGAAATCATAATATCACACATGAGAATCGATTCGAGATCTATATCGTTTGACAGTGTTATGTTTTCATGAGAAATGATTTTGTCTAAGGTGTGGTTAAATTTCTACTCGCTTTAGTGGACACCCACTGATTATGGATATATAATAAATAAACAAGAGTTGGTTCTTACAAGTTTTATTGTTTATGCGTTAGTAATACCAAACATTAATTTGGTTTGTTTTGTCTACATTTTTCTAGTTCTATTGTAAATTTCATTCTGTTCATACAATTTAAAACGCATCTTTTTTCGCTTCGCCGGATGCCATGTTTGTGTGACTACATGCATCATTGGCCTGATAGTTTCTCATCTAAACACTTTCTTCACTTCTTTTACGTTCAATCACTGAAAAAGAATTGTGGGTCTTCGGGTAGGCTATGGCGGTGGTTGCGTCATTGGTCACAATGCCTCTCAAAACCGCGACAATACATCTTTGCCAATCGACCGCGATTGTAACCGGCAACCTTTCAGAATTCGTGGTTTTTCGGTATCTTTTGTACCCGCCGGCCCACAAACGGTCTCCGTTAGGTAAACGTACCAAAGGTCCTTGTTCTTTAGCAATTATGTCAGGCTTGGAAAATAAAAGAACTGAATGTATTTTGATTTGCGTTGCCTCCGAAAATATTTTTTCTAAGAGATAACAAACCAGGTTACAGCTAATACCAATCCGTATTATATAAAAATATTAAACAAATTGTTGGTTCTTATGAATGAGGACTTGTGACAAGCAAATCAAAATCAAAGCAATGGAAACGATGAGCTTTGGGGGGGCACACCATCTCCAAGTTGACTTCTTAAGCTTTTCTTGGAAAGGGACTTTTCTCTAGACGAGAGAACGTCAAGAAGAGAGCATAATTCATCGATTGAGTTTCCTATTTCCACGGTTTCATTTTATTCTTTTGGAATTACACAAAAATTTTAATTCACTTATTTTTGATATTTTAATTTGTTAATTATATTTTAAGTTTTTCATAGTAGTTCAAAGATAAGTTTTCTCTTTTTTTGTGAATTTAATGTTCAGAGATTACAACTAAAAAAAGTGAAAATCTAAATGTGAAAAGATTTTTTTAAACCGAGGGTTTGCAACAGCAGAGGTTAAATCAACCCACGGGGTGCCGGTGTTTTTGAAAAGCCCATTTGTAAGTATGTCCGGTTCGAATGCAGGCGCTAGATCCGAACCCGGGACCTTTACCTTACAGTGATGAGCGTCGTGTCAACGTCTAAACAGTTGCAGCCACCGACGCCTCAAAAAATTAATTGTTATGAGTAAATTACGTATGCCTAAAGGTGCTGGTGTTTTTGAAAAAAGCCCATTTGTAAGTATGTCTCCAACGGCCCTACATTCGAACCCGGGGCCTTTACCTTACAGTGATGAGCGCCGTGTCAACGCCTAAACCGTTGCAGTCACCGACGCCTCAAAAAATCAATTGACATTAGTAAATTATGTATGTCTAAAAGTGCCTTTTATTTATAATTTTCCCTTCACTTAAATTCACTTATGGCTAACAATATTCGATTTTAATATTATTTCTCGAACGTGACTGGTTGTTGCTTCACATTTGAATTAAGTTTGGCTCTTGATTCTCTGCGATTAGAGACGAAAATAGGATTATTCGTAAGTAGTAAAAACATTCGATTTTCTTTGTCGACTGTTTCTTTTTATTGCTCCAAAGTTGTCTTCTTCACTGAGTCTGAAGACAGGTCCCTGGTGTTCCCTGTTGGTTGAAGCCTTACAGCAGATATTTGTTTGTAATATTTCCGGGATCCTCTTTGTAGGGCCTGTACAGGTTATAATTTGTTTACACGTGGTTTTGTTATTAAATGATACGAGTTGTCAGTTTTGTGATTGCCTTTCTGCATACCTCTGCCAGTTTTAGCTATAGATTGGAGGTAGTTAGTTCATTGTTCCCAAACAATTCAGCGGTAATTAGCTTACAGTTCAAAGTTTTGTCCTCGGCCTCCTCAATTAACGTCTCAAGCTTTAAATGTATGTGATTAGGCTGGGAAAACCACGTTTGGTTTCCCTGGGGAAAATATTTATGATATTTAGAATTAAATGGGAGTTATTCCTAGAGTCTGTTACTTTTAGAATTTGTTATTTTTCTAGTTCTCACGCTATAATTCGGCCGTTACTTGACAGCGAATCGTAACTTTACTTTTTTAGCAGTGTAACTTCATTTCAAATCGTAAAAAAACCACTGTGTAGTATTACCAAGATGTAAGATTAATTATAAGCAAATTTGTGTGAGGTATTGGTTGAAATGAAAAGCTAGGGTCATGAGCGGGATTCGAACCCACGACGTCGGCTAAATACGTCGTTGATGTCACTTGAGCTGTCTTGACGTCGATCCTCTCAGACGCCAACTTCCCATCTTATCCTAGATTTCGAATTTTCCCTCCTTTTTGCCATTTTTCGAATCCCACTCGATAGCTCCTAGCTTTTTCATTCCAACCAATACCTTACACAAAGATTAAATATTATTTTAATTAATTGAAAGGAGTTATTTGGTCAATCGGACCACGAAATATAATGGATTGAATAAATAAAACGAAGTATAACTTCACTAAAGCTCTTCGTGGCCGTTTCATTTGTCGCCGAGAATTGAATCCTGTTACACGACATTTAATAACTGGCAAAAAGGAGAAAGGTTTGAATGGTAGGTTGATATACGAATTTGGTGTCCGAGTGGATCGAAGAATAGCCCAAGTAGTAGAGCAGCGGCGTATTTAACCGAAGGTTGTTGGTTCGAATCCCCCTCGTGACACTGACTTTTTCATTTCAACTAATACTTTCATAAAAATTAATTAATTGGAAGAAGTTATTTGGCCAATCGGACCACGGAATATAATGGAATTTATTGTAAGATGGAAGACAGTTTACAGTTCAATTCAGTTTAGTAAGACTTAACTTCTACACTTTTTCTCACATTCATTTCACGTGTCTATCCGTTTGTAATTGTTATTGTCGCATTTCCAATTTGTTCCCATTTTTTAAAAGGTTGCTTTGCTATTGCGTATTGCATGTTCTATTCGTATATTTTTAACGATAATTTTTTAGGAAGTTGTTCTTTTTTTATAGTTTATACAACGTGATTCAATTTGTTCAACTTAAGAATTGAGCGTAAAAGGATCTTTATGTTTGTATCGAAATATGGTTTCCACTGCTCTCCCACAGTAAATATTCAAATTTACATTTAGTGAAGAAACAAGTTGAACTATGATGGCGTAATGTCAATCGTGAGGACTGCCATCACGATTGGCCAACTTGAGTCACCTCTGTGCAGAAACACAATACCTATCCAATGTTCCAAATAATCGAAATGGCTCGTGTTTTCTAAAGAAAACGTTTCCAATTATCTGGCATAATATTATGTATTTGAAAGGATTTTTTCCTCCTTGGATTCTAAGAATTAGACGATAGTTCCTTAATAAAAATTTCATGTTTATGCCATGCTAAAATGAGCTTCGGTTGTAATTCACTTAAGCACTTTAATTTCAAGTTGTTGTATGTTTTTACGATGACCTATCTTACCATTTACGTTTTAGTAGTCAATTGACTAAGTTACTTTTTTCAATTAATTATGCTTTTTGTATAAGGTCTTGGTTGAGATAAAAAAAGTCAGTATCACCAGCAAAACATTTGAAAGTGGCAAAACGGAGGGAAATTCGGACGGTTGTACGTTGAGATGGGTGGTTAGTGTCCGAGTTGAAGTCACGATAGCTCAAGTGGTAGAGTAGCGGCGATTTAGCGATCGTGGGTTCGAATCCCGCCCGTGACACTAACTTTTTTATCTCAACCAAGTCCTTACATATTCTATGATTTAAAAATAGCGTTGTTGATATTTTTAAAGAGAAGAATGAAAGTTGGAAAGATTTTTTTAAATTATTACTATTGTTATATTTATAAACAGGAAATAAATTTTCAACAGGTTGAACTGGTGAGATCTCAGCCACTGAACTTTATTTCGCAATTGATTAACGAATCAAAGAAGCGCATTTATAAAAAGATCAGGCTGTAGCTGCCAGAAGGTATGAATAAAAACAAACATTAGAAAGCGCCACTTCATCATTAATATAGTGACATGTCATTTTGGCGAATGGCCCACCTGATGAGTTGGTTTTTTTTCGAACCGAATTAGTAAACAATTGGCTCTGACCCACTGCTTTCTCCGTCTGACCTGACCTTCCACAATTTACTGTTCAGTCTTGTGCAATCCCGCCGAATTACTTTCCAAGGAGCTGCCCTCGAGGGCCTTCGACGCTTTCACCCGCAAAACAGGCTTCGTATATAAAAGGTTGAGTAATACTTAAGCGAGGAAGTGCGATCAGAGAAAGCACACGGCTGAAGGTCGGGGATGCCACCACCTTATCGGTCGTTCCACGACTAGGAACTCAGGCTAAGCAGCAGAAATAATTACACGTTTCTAGAGTCAACCAGGAAAATACGGAACAATACTGCTAAACAGGCAAAATAGGAAGACACCGTAGTGCGTTTCCTTCAGTGACGAAAGATATCTCGCAAGAGTACTCATTTTGTACCAAATCTTCGGTCACAGATATCACGCGATGTCTCGTTTAACCAACCCGGACTTTGCAAATATTGTAATCCATTAGCTCCAGGCAGAGGTTTCAAGATTTCGTCATTCGCAACTTAATCACGACTTGCAAAATCGAAGGCGTATTTTAGCTCAAACCATTCGCAAAATTACGCTTAAAGTTCTGGGCAGACAAAAGGACCAAAGAAATACCTGCCTCTGAAACCAGAACCACTATAAATATAGCTTAGAAATTTGGAACTTAATAAAGATTTTTTAGGAGAGCGACAGTACTGCAACAGTTTAGACCTTGACACGGTAAATGACCGGGGTTCAAATCCAGCCGCCCTGCATTACATACTTAAAAATGGGATTTTTTTTCAAAAACACCGGCACCCCGAAGGTTGATATCACCTCTGCGGTTGCGAACCCTTGTAAAAAATAAAATTAAAATTAAAAAAATTACTTGAATAAAAATTTAACTTAGATCAACCTAGGTCTATTTATGCTTGTAAAATTCATTTCAGCAAAATCTCACACAAAACTTACAAACCAGTAATTAAATATGTAAAACTGGACACAACATAAATTTGATTGACTTACAACCATTAACAACTATACAGGTTATGAGGCAAAAAATCAAGTTCACTATGTTAATTACCTCATTTTTATGTGTTTTGTTTGATTTTTACATTTTTGTGCGCCTTTTTATTTGTGAGAGTTAGGTTTACAACTTCTACATCGTTGTTCTTTTTCTCTTTTGTCTTTGTTTCGAGAAGATATTTTATCCAATTTTTCTGCTTTGGTTGTTCGCTATGTTTATTGTCTCTTTTCGTGAGTTTTGTTTCATTTTTCTTTCTGTTTGTGTTTTTTCTTAAGGTAAAGTTGAAATAAATTTTGTATTTGGAGTGACAAGAAAATACAATAGTTAGTCCGTACTGTTGTTTAAAAGTCCTATCAAGTTTTTTTCCTCGTTTTATAAACCGAATAATGTATGAACGAATCAGGCCATGGTAAAGTGCATCGAGACCTTCGTTCAACTTTGTTGGCCCCGACGGCCAAAAAGATAGATATCTGTTTTAATTGTAAGTACCGCTTCCCAGGATAATGCTTGCAAAGTAATAGCAATTATAAATAAAAACAGAATTATGGCGGGGATTAGCATTCGTCAAAACCAGCGAGACGTCAAAGTCAAGCGGGTCCGCCTTCGACCCGATTTCATGAAAATATCTTCACTCTCAACCTAAGGTGGTACATCTGAGTAAATGTATCGCATTAAATATATATATATATATATATATATATATATATATATATATATATATATATTAAAGCACCATACCCACACATTCGCACAGACGGGCATTCACATTGACCACAATCATAATACACGGCACTATTATTTATCTATAATCATATATAGTATATTAACGATCTAGATCTAAGTAATCATAGGTGAAATTTATCATTTAATTTGTTTCAATTCTTGTGAATAAATATGCGTATTATGTCCAACTACTTTCGGTTTACACCTTTTTCTCTCCGTCCGTCTATTTAACTTCATCTTTCTTTACCTATATAACAATCAATCCACCTATCTACTATATCTATTAATCTCTACATATCTATCTATCAATTTATCTACCAATCTATCCAACGGCACTCTCAATACGACACGCAAGAATGGCACAATAACACAGAAGACAAACACATTGAGCCCTGAAGATGGTCTCAATAAAAGATCGAAACGTTAGCACGATAAAGAAAATGTTTTTTCTCTACATCACACCAGACAGCATCTCACGATATCTGAATCTATCCAACTTTTGATCTATTTATCTTAAGAAATACGAATATATATTATTCCATCCACCTATCCAGGTGTGATTGTGAGATCTCATAAGTCGGTTTTTTTCTACGGGGTGTTGAGCATGTATAATTACCGATAATTTTGCCTATTCTAGCTATGTAATTTGTTCTTAGATTCTTATCCCAACTCTCACTAATTAAGAGAAAAACTTGGCTTCAGAAAAATCCCCCGGACTCAACACTTAAGATACTGAAATGAAAAAAAAAACAACAAAGACAGATCAACACGATGGGAACGACCAAATAGAAAAGTAGTTGATTTGTATTTTGTGTGAGTTCTTACGCGTGTGTACGCGTTTTTTTTCGTTTTTTTTTGTGTATGGGTTTTTTCTTAAACACAGCCATCTTCGGTGGTTTTTGTGATCTATGTATGTATTTGTATGCTCTGTTATTATACTGAGTACACTATATATGTTTATATATTTAGTATAGGTGTATATAGTTTAGTATTAGCTGTATTTATAAAGTAACAGTTAGTCTAATAAAAAAATTAGCGCTCTCAAGAAAAATAGTCCTTAACATGTGTATACATATGCAAAGGCGAGTATGTAAATGTAGTGTGTTATCATACTGTTATAAGATATGTTAACGAAATAAAATTAAAAAAAAGAAGTTAGCAAGTTACTTTATTACTACAGGACGCCTTTTGGGATTAGTTTTTCATTATTTAAACACGACCGTTAGCAGAAATTTATGCTATCAATGCTTGTGCTCTGGAAAATCTTAAAAGGTTTCACTGGCAAATAAATCCTTATAGGATCTGAGAGCCAAGCAGCCATTAAAGCATTAGCATGTAAAAGAATCACATAAAAATTAGTTAGTGGATGCATCCAACATTTTTAAAACGTGGGAAAACACAACAACCTGATGATGTCTTGGATGCCAGGGCACAGAGGAATTTAGGGTAACGAGAAAGCAGATAGACTGGACAGAGGAGGATCCCGCTAGACCGTACATAGGCCCCGAACCTATACTTGGGGTAACAAAAACAAATATAAAATTCTCCATCGCAGAATGGATCCAAACAATACAAAAGAAGAAGTGGATAAACTTTAGCTAGTAAATTTACGATGGAGCAACCCTCACCAAAACTCGCAACACCACTGCTGCAACTGGAGAGGGCTAAACTCTGAAGAGCGGTAGGACTAGCAACCGGTCACTGGCATCTGAGAAAACATAATCATACAACGATGATCCCATTTACAGATTATGTAATGAGGAGGAGGAAACAGTCACCCATATCACCTTCGAATGCAAAGCAACAGCTCAATGAAGATTCAATCTAACATTCGATAAAAACTAGGGAATGAAATTGTAGCACCTGACCAAATGACCTGATACTTTTAAGGAGAAAGATAGAATCACTGAACTGAGTAACTAAGAAGGTACAATAAGCCAAAAGGCTGCAGTGTCTCTGGGGAGCACAAACCCCGCTTCCTAGTATCCTTATACAACCATACAAAATACGAATGTTTGACAAACTTTCTTTCAAAAATAATTAGTATATAGTTAGGCCAGTTCATTAAGAGCCCTTTAGGCCGCGCCTGAGACAAAATCTTCACCAAGACCGGAGCTTTTGTCAGACTCAAAATCCCATGAACGTCTAAATTCCCACATTGTGAATTTCACATGAATTTTCACATAGAGTTTTTCTCAAATGGCAAAACAATAATAGAAACGAGCACGTTTCAATAACCTTGCGGGACGGGGCGAAAAAAAAGATCTCCAGCCCGCCAATATTTCCTCACGGCCCGAAGGGCATTCTTGCAGATGGATGCGCTACTTGGAACCAGGACAGGCAGCATGCTTAAGATTACAAAGGTTAAGACCTTTCAATGGGCCCGCATAGCTTCGGGCGTCGGGGGCGGCCGTGCTTCTCCCACGGTAAAATACAAGAAGGTCACTATACTCTTTGTCTTTCTAATGAAAACATATCAGGTGTGTAACAAGAAGTTTTATCAAAGATTTACAGATCATGACTGAAAACTTTCAGTACTTGGTTATTCAAGATAATTATTTGATTGTTCTGTTCAAAATGTAGTTTTTGGATTTTACAAAGCATGTTACAAAAAAATTTAAAAACTGTGCGCTGTCTTTTTATGATGGAAAACGGAGAAAAGTATGTTTATACGAGCCTTCAGTTAGTAGTTGTACAAAAATTTTGATCAATTCGCAATAATTTCGGACTTAAATTACATAAAAATCGAACAACTTGTTCTTTTTTATTGGAACTTTAAATTCACAAGATCATTGTTTATGAACTGATGATTTAAACCTCGTGAATTCGCTTTTTTAAAAATAATTTAATAATCTTTACAAAAGCCAGGATTCCCCTGAAAAAAAACAAATTATCATCTACACTACTTGAAACTGTATTATTTATAACTGATTTGAACTGGGACACCTATTTATACAGGATGTATCACATTTCCTTCTCCATCCGCCAGGAGATTGATTTATAGGTCATTTGAAACGAATCCGTTCGGATTAAACATGGTTCAATTCTCAGAACGTTTATGAGATAGTTATCGTTTTACGATTATTTGACGTTTCACAGCTTCCCCCATTAAAAATAATGAACAGAAGGCCATTAACTAACAAATCTTAACATCAGCCTATTAGTAAAGTGCCGTAGTTCGAGACAGTAATATTTATATCATGACCTAAGTGTCCATTTCGCCTGTTTTTCGTGAACAATCTACATAAATTAACAAACGTAAAAAAAACCTCAAAATATTTCATTACATAAAGATAGACAATATAATAACATAATTAACATTAGACACAGTCGATCCTGCAATTCAGATGCAATCTGCTTGCAATAATTGAAAAGAAAGGTATCCAGAAGATACCGGGAGAAAGAAGGAAGAAACTGGAAAACAGGTTTGTCGAAAGAATGCTGCAGATTCCATGGAAATCTCAACACGGTGTTTGGTGATTGCCTGGCGCACTACTGACAGAATGGAAGAGGATTTGTTTTCCTGACGTATAAATACAGTGATATACGAATTTCCCGTACTAATAAACTTTATTCTACAATATTTCATTAAAGGTCAATATTTGCTACGCGTTTTATCATAATGATGGTTTTGTAGTCGTATCAGTTTTTTTACAAATGTTAAATTACACCAACCAACCAAGAAAACCTAAATACTTGTAACAGAGTTAAATTTCGTTTCTTTCTTCCTCTCTCTCTCTCTCTCTCTCTCTCTCTCTCTCTCTCT
>CM077104.1:15771821-15787754 GCA_039619505.1 Cimex hemipterus | reverse complement strand
TTTAATGAAAACTTAAAATCCTGCATTATTTTCCGGACAACCCAATATCTACCTATCTTACATGTAAATATAATTAGAATCAATATCAATGCAGGGTCAATTGATCACAAAAGGAATTTGTCGAAAGGAACGGATTAATAATGATGATCAATTGCATCTGTCTCTAGGACTCTAGGAAGAAAAATCTACTTTTTTTTTTAACAAGTAGTGTTGTTTGTGTATAATTACTCATTCTATCCATTTGTTATTAGACACAACAGACCGCTAGCCGAGATTAATCGCGTAAACGGTGAGCGGTTCGTTTTCAGAAGTTGCCCTTGGATTTTTGTACTGACCTCAGAAAGTAAACGGGACATGTAGAGTGAAACACCTGCTAAGAGGCACCACAGCTGAAACCCCCCCAGCAAGAGTAGGTGTTTCGGAACCAGGAAGTAATTAGAAATCCTCAACGTTTATCATTTTTCGCACTTTTAATATATTTAACTGTATATAACTATGTACAGAACAAATCTTTATAGCAGAAATCGTTGTGAAAAGAAAGTACGAAAAGAACGAAACGATGGATTGCCTTTAAAAAGCTGAAAATGTCGCGGAAATACAAGCCCAAAAATTTATTGTTATCGTTATGTAGACCGAATTAGACATTTTAAGGCAAATTAAAAAAAAAACCGTAGCAATTAGAAGCAAAAAGGCATATCTAAGCAAACAATCCAATGATTTATATACAAACGTAAGATACAAAATTATTTGTTCAATTTGATTGCTACCAATAATTTTGGTTTGCCTAGTTTGTTGCCACACCAGCGAGTATATGCAAGCCGAAATAATCGGTAACGATGAAAGTACAGGTTTTTCATCCCGCAGACCACATCGAGAAGGAATAACACAGCGCAGATAATGGCAAACCCCATGAGGTGAGAAAACATCTCCATTAACTAGATAATTCTAGCATATGCCATAGTATAAACATGACAAAGTGTCAGTTCCTAAAACGATTTATTCAGCGGCAAACAAAAAACAAGCAAATGTTTACAAAATCATTCTGTGATTTTACTATACAAACAAAGCCTCGAAACATTTTTTGTTGGTACAGAACAAGTAAAAATTTAATCAAATTTTTAGATGTGCGCAAATCATCAAAACTTTTCAGTTTTTGAGTAGATTTGATAGCCTTCTGTCATCCTTTTCCACCAGGCTCACTACAACAGTAATTATAGAAAGTTTGGTACGTTTTATTATGTATATTTTAACATGAATATGTTTTTGGGCTCCATTCACAATTTTCTTGCCTGTCCATTTTTCGCGTTATTGGGGGGTATAGCATGAGTTAGGCATAATGACGTTTAGTAGAGTTATACCTAGGTTTTGTATATCTATGAGTTTTCTGTGAAGGAGAGAAAATAGGCAAATGCAAAGTGCAAGTTTTTGGTTTTGTATTTATTTTAAACTTACATAAAATTAAGGTTATTTAAGTTGAATATTTGGTCCGCCTATACTCACTTGATCTCATGTGGATGTTTACATTTTTCATGAGTAGTAGTTGTAAACTTGTAAAGTATGTATACTGACATTTTATTTTATAATCAGTTGATTTTTAGATATTTTTTAATATACAAATTTAAAAATAATTTAATATTTTTTTAGTGTGTCAGTAGTATGACATTGCTTTAGCATCAGACGATGTTTAGGTAATTTATTTTACGAGTTTTACATTTATTTCATTTAATTTTAATTAATTTTTCGTCAGTAGAAAGAAAAGTAGGTAAAATCGTTATCAGTTAAATTGAAAAAAAAAGTACCACACGAAATTGATAAACTTTGAGGATTACTAAAAATAAAGGTTATCACAAAAAAGTTAGATCTACAACAGAAAATCATTGTTTATCAGCTGAAAGTCAATAACATTTTATTTTTACTAACAACTCCAACCATAAATAAAAAGCACGATTAAAAGAAAGTGACAGCCTGAAGAAAAGCTCGCGTTTTGTAAGAACACGGTCGACAGGTGGCTTTCGTAGGGAAGGTTCATCCATACCCGTTTAAGCCATGCGAGGATGACACACGGAATTTAATTCTGAGCGTTTGAGCTGAGAGTGAATGTATTTATTGGCATGAATGTTTAGTATGAGAGGAATATTGACTACCTTATCAATTAGGTTATTTATATAATAGGTGCAAAGGGTGGTGGAGGAATTTCAACTACTCCACCATCCTAACTGAGTAAATGTTTTGCAGACAACTAAGAATTTATTTAAGGGGGAGGCAGAGTGTGAATATATATTATTATATATTATATATTTATTAGGAACTGATTGCGTTGTGGACTGGAATGACCTAGCTGTTGATTAGTCCCAACCTCGGCGGTTAAACGGACAAGACCGAGGTCTTATGATCTCTACACCCGAGGGAGTGGATGAATCTCGAGGCCTGCTGATAATTATTACAATTTAAAGAAGTTGGAATTGCCAGTGTACTACGAGAAATGATAGGCTCAACTCTGTATAAGTGTGTGCAGATTTTGAGCTTATATACATCAATAATCAGTGACCCAACCACAAATAAAAACTTTTTAAATTATACATACGAAAACGTGCATTCTACATTAAACAATGTTTAACTCCGAATGTGCATCCTCGAAATAAATCATTTGGCAAGGAAGCAACGTTTAAAAAATTATCCAAATTGGACAGCGAAAAAAAAACGGTTCCACACAATCAAAAACTATAACTTAAAAAATACAAAATTTCGTGCAATTCTACAACTAATACATTAGGAAATGGCACATAGAAGTGAAATTTAAAAATATCGCCTGATGTACGGATAATAGGCGGATAAGGAGAGATTAGTAATAAATTAATATTTGTGTATAAACTTTTCAATATGACACAATTATCATGTTTTTTTAAAACAATTATTATTAATAACAACAACTATTCTTGTTTTAGTTAACTAGGTGGAATTTTTTTATTTTTTATTTTTAGAACATTCATTGAAAAAGAAATGGGAATTGTAACAGTGGCATACTAAATTTCATTCGATTTAATCTAATTCTAATAAAATAGTAAACTGAACACCTTCTGAAGATCAAAAATTTATTATTGTCTCTAAACTAGTTGGGACCTATTCCTCCATGATGAGAAACCACACTGACAGGCAAAGAATTCCACCTACTTGAAATGTATAACAAATATATAACTTGATTTGTATACATTTTCATATATTGATCAAAGTTTCACGTTTTTTAAAGTTTATTAATTAAGTCTTTGTCTAAAAAAGTTTTTTTTTAAATTATTATTTGGAGATATCAATACTGCTTAGAAATAGCGATTTGTCTATTTTTCATTCTACTAATAATAATAATAAAATTTTATTAAAACATTACAATTAATTATTCAGAAATTGTAAGATGCGTCTGGTATGATGTAGGTTTTAGAGAAACATTTTCTTTATCATGCCAACGTTTCTTTCTTTATTGAGATCATCTTCAGGGCCCAAGGAGTTCGTTTTCCGTGTAGACGTGTCATTCTTGTGTGTCGGGTTGAGAGTCTCTCGAGAAAAAAAAATTGTTTTAATTGTGCTTTAGATTTTTATTTACTCTCTTGTCTTAATTACATTTCGAAAACGGCTCTTCCAGCCGAAGGTCGTGGGTTCGAATTCCGCTTGTGACACATACTTTTTCATCTGAACCAAACCTTAATTACAGATTAATTAATTCAAATAAATAATAAAATATGAAACAATTACATTCTTGTAAACTGAAAGCGAACCTACCTAGCCTATTAACCTGTACATATTGTGTATAAAAAATAATATTCATATTTAATTTTAACTGAGGTTTAACAAAGTGTGCATATATGGGAAGGACATATTTCTTCCAAATGGATCATCGAAAAAAAAAAACGGTGCCACGTTTAATTTGAAAATTGGCCGAACCAATAGGTGATAAGGGCATAAGCGAAGGACACGATAATTTGTATACAAATTGAAACGTGCGATCCAATCTTCATCACGACCATCGTGTTCATCATATCCTCGACGGATTTGTCGGTCAGACGCGTATCGACATTTCCACATCTTGCTGTTGAGTCAGCTGAAGGTGTCGAAATGACGATACTGCTCTGACAACGTATCTGACACGGATGATCTGGTGCAGTTTTGAGGTGAAATAAAAACTTCGAACGTCTCGTTCGGGGTAGGAAAGAGAAAAAGTCCCTGAAATTCTTGTCTTTACACCGAATTTGGGAAAATATGAAAAATGAAAAATAGTATTTCAAAGGTGATGATTTCTTAACTTTCAACAGTGTTAATAAAGAGCCGTAGAGCCTTATGGTAATTTGAGTGCCTTCTTGGGCTGGCGATTAGGCCTAAATGTATATGTTCAGCGCGCCGAATCTCAAGCCACTTTCTTTTTTGGATGCGGAACTCTCACAACCTATCATATTATTACTAATTTTAAAAATGGCAACTATTATATACAGGAGTTGTATAATAAAAAAAAATGTTTCCCAAAGAGAATATTGGCGATTTTCCCCTTCCACCATTTTCCAGAACATGTTGAAATCTTTTTAAATAGGGAAATTATTTCAATTCGAATTGCATAGACTAATTTTGAATACATACATTCAAATAATTGAGCTTGAGACCGACCAACATTTCTAAACAATCTCACCACTAGTTGCACTAAAATATAATTTACATCCAGTTTGGATTAGTGGTCATTTTTTAGTCTGTTTATAAAATGGCGTCCATAATGAAATCGAAGCAACTGTCGTCACTTCAAAAGGTTGCCGGTGTTGCAATTAAGTTCACGGATTAAGAAGCCATCCTCGAGGGCTCTTTGTGCCCTGGATGTGGACACATTGGAACAAGACCTTTCACGATCTTCCGATATGGTTCATATGACTCAAGAATCGTGTTTTACCAAAGGACAATTATTAATTACCAATAAAAACTTTCTAATACTTGTCTTATATTTCTACACAAGTAGTAGTAATTAGTAATTTTATATAAATGTGAAAATAATACGTAAAAGGAACCAATAGACGATAATTTCAAAATGATAATTGGTGCAACGAGAATATGTGGCACAAAATAGTAAGAGGCTTTCAAATTTTATGATGTAGTAAACAAACTATGAAATTTTATTTAAGTGAATTTAAAACTACAAACAAAACGAAAATATGTTTGCATTTGATAAAAAATTCAGTGTGACGAGAGGGATTCGAACCTACGACATTCAGCTAAATATACCGCTGCTCTACCACTTGAGTTTCGATCGGACACCGACGTCCCATCTCAACCTACCTATCGATTTTCCTCCTTTTTAACATTTTTCCTTTTTTATCTTAACCAATACCTTACATAAAAATTAATTTATTGGAAATAAATATAAACGTCCAAGAAAGATTCCAATAGGTTATGAAAGGAGCTGAAAACCTCAACAATCGCATATAATTTACAGTTTTGTCCAGGATATAATTAAATAGCTAGAGAAGTGCACAATTTTGTATATTTATTGGAGTATACTAGTTCTTCTACCCATTTTTCGTTTTTAATAATCAATTTAAAACTAATAAAATCATATGAACATCCAATGAAGCGGCACTCTCAACGGCACACAATAATGAAACATATACACAGAAAACAAACATTTTCAATGAGTACAAATACTTTGAGTCTAAAATTGCTAGCATTGTATAAATTCAATTTTTCGCATCCTACATCTATTTGTACAATTTAAGCAATATTCATAAATCCCAGGCCCTGAAGATGATCTCAATAAAGATCGAAAGGTTGGCACGATAAAGAAAATGTTTTTCTAAACCTACGTCACACCAGACAGCATCTCACGATTTTCAAATAAATCAGCAACTAACGCTCACTAAACACCACACATATCCACTAAAGTATTGATGATAAAAGGGTAAATAACTGATGTGCCAACTGTTGCCAATCAAAAACCGCGAGTGTAGACGGACCCAGTAATATGGCTCAGTGCCAACTCAACTTTGAATTGAATGTATTGACGTTAATCACTGTGGTGTTTTGGAAAATTTTCTTCCAAATATTTTTTATTAAAACTGATCTCGTTTAATTTGGCTTACATTAACATAAGTATGTTTGGTTAATGGAACAATAAAAATGCATATAATTTGAAATAAACAACAAAATAAGTATACGTGAACATATGGAAAATGTTATATAATGTATGGCATGTGAATTAATTTGTACTAATCATCCTCCATCCGACATCCGAAAATGCAAAACAATGAAATACTGAATCCATTAACATTTTTCTTCCTTTTTTACGATAATCATTATATTCTACGATATGACATTGTATGATATACGCTAGATACAACCTCGAGGGATGTTCTCTTCATGAACCCACTGTTCCCCTCTGTTCGTAGTTAAAAGCAAGCAGATCACTGGTGCTGCCATTACTCCCACGTCTTCCTCATATTCTTCTTCAGAAAGATACATTTCGTAATATACACTGTAGTCTGTCGCGTGGCGTGTGCTTGCGTCGAACAGATGTGCACACGCCACACCCCACCAATATCGGGCGGCGTTGGATCACGTCGCGTCTCGTTTCGTCGAGTGCGTTCCCCAGTCAGCGTCTCTTGAGTTTTTGTCTTTTCTTAGAATTATTCAGGATGAGGACTATGAAACTGCAACCAAGCTAGCAAAAAGTCAAAAGTTTGATAAAGATGGTAACAAGTAAAGGTAACAATTAAACTTGATAAAAATACTACATTTTCAGTGATTAAGTGTAAAACAAAAAGTATAAATAATATAAACAAATCTAAACAACAGAACATTAAAAAATGACTGGTGTAGCGAAATTGGGCAGACCAAGATACCATTAATCTGCTGGCTTCCTAAGAAAAAAGTAAGTGTACAAAATTTGTGAGTGTACAATTTCAACCCACAAAAAAACCTAAATATCCATTGGAGGTCGCAACATACTAAACTACCAAAAATGTCATTATGGATTAAATGTATTAAAAATGAGTCCTCGCTTTAATGGGACTGTATCTCAGGAAAAAGCGATGCTAGAAAATTCAGCAGGACGCATTAATTACTAAATCCAGGACGACTAGAATAATACTTGCACTGCTAACTGGACACTGCAGACTCCAGAGACTCGGACACACGCCTGTGCAGATATTACGAAGAAGAAGAGACAGCGGAACATGTCCTCTGTAGGTGGGAAGGATTATGTTGAGTGTGATCTACTTCTGAGAGAAGAAAATCCCCTGCCTGAAGGATACTCACAGGAGTCTGAAAAGTCTTTCTAGTAGCAGATTAACTTGAATGAGAAGCTCTGCCGACAAATGATGTGCACAATAGATCAAGTTGCTAAGTACTACGAAACTGGTAACATCCAAAATGAGACTTACTGTTATGGAGGCGTACAATTAATACTGTAAACAAAATTCTAATCGCCCGGTGAATAATTCAAATGTCGAGTAGTGTAGCGATACTAGGCGGACAGGGACTGATATGTAATAAATATATGAATCATACAATTCAAATGTGAGTCGAGAATCGCGTTTATCCCAAAGGGCAAGTAGTACCTCTCATAATACTACTTATTTCTTATCGTCATAAAATGGTCCAATAAAACGCCAGAAGGTAGATTACAAAAAAAAAAGCAACCGGCACAGCAGAATAGACGGAACCAGTATTAAGTGGCTTTTAAATTACTAAAATAATAAACATATTACTACATTTTGTGCAAAACTCATTTCAAAAAGCTCCACTGAAGATTGCAATCTAGCGAACGATACAGCGATAATGGGCGAACTAGGATAATAAGGGACTATCAAACTTCAGGACATTTTGCCTGATTTCCCCAATTTCACAAGAATCTAAGTTTAATTATACATTTAATAAAGCAATAGCGAGTGCAATAAAACAGAAAAAAAAACTTTCATCATGTTTCCCCGGTATACATCGAGGAGGAAAATTCTCGAGAAAATTTGCGTAATCTGTGACCAGCTAATATTAATAAATTACAGTTATCACATGAATAACTTTCAGAGTTATCACCATAACAACCGTCATGGTCTGAAAACGGTTCGGAATCTATTTAAAATTCTCGTACGAAAAGGCGAGGGGGAGATGTCAGGATGTTGAGTAAATACTCCCTAGAAATAGCGACTTGTCTATTTTTCATTCTACTACTACTACTACTACTAATAACAATAATAATATTAATAAATAATAAAACTTTATTAAAACATTACAATTAATTATTCAGAAAATGTAAGAAATGTCGGGTGTGACGTAGGTTTAGAAAAACAGTTTCTTTATTTTGCCAACGTTTCGATCTTTTATTGAGATCATCTTCAGGCCCTGGAATTTACAAACATTGTTTTAATTTAACAAATACATGTAGGATGTGGAAAAAATTGAATTTTTACAATGCAAAATATATTTCTTATATTCGATCAAACTATTTCTACTCACTCAAGTGTCTGTTTTTACAGTTGTATGTATACAAAATGTATTTCTGAAACCTACATCCCACCAGGCTACAGCTCTAGATTTCTGAATAATCTTCGACTGACGGTCACTAATCACCATACATTAGAATTAATAATACAATTTGAGAGTTTTTAAGCATTGACAACCTATCTGCTGAGTTTGTAGCAACTTAAAAAAAAGGTAAAACTAAAAAGCCATCTTAACTCAACCAGATTTAGGTTGTCTTGTACCACTGGTTCATGATGAACTTACAATCCGCCTTAATTGATAATACAATGAAAACTGAGTTGTTCGGTGAATAAACTCTTCTTGATAAATAGTACTTACTTTAGAAGGAGCAGTGATAATTTACATATGTTTTGAAGTTAAGAACGTCTTAAGAAGTGACAATGTTTGTGGGATAGTTAGATCCACACTTTGAACCAAAAGGTTTTCTTTTCTATTGCTCGGGAAAGGGAGATCTGGAAGAAATAGAGACGTTAAACGGTATTTTATATGAAGTCAGACAGTGAATGGAAATAGAGGGGAAGGCAGTTACAACGGCCAATTTAAAGTTTATGGATGGTATGGCAATTCGTTCTTTGAAAAAAAAAATCGCTGACATTTTTCATGTATCTCGTACTGCTGAAAAGCCAGATTTCAGCGTCATAACAGACCACAGAACGAATGATTGTTTGTATATTAAAGGTTGTGGTTGAGACGAAAATTAGTGTCACGAGCGGGATTCGACCCACGACCTTCGGGTCAATTCGCTCTTGGTCTAACCACTTCAGCTATGAGCGTCGACGAAAGTGGTGGGTTCGAATCCCGCTCGTGACGCTGACTCTTTCATCTCAACCAACCTAAATCCTCTCAATCTTACATAAAACGAATAATTAATTGAAATAAGTAATTTGGTCAATTAGGCCACTAAACATAAATGGATTATACGTCTAATCTTCTGCTGCATAAACGGGTGGTCTGCGATAATCACAATGCCATCGGCTTGAGTAATATTTTTTCGTTCCATCAACAAGAACATCACCAGAAGCGAGATAACGTCATCAAAAAATAACGAAAAATGTACGGGATTTAAGAAACGACCCTGTCGCATATCTGCATCCATGTTGGAAAAATCCGAGATGGCTCTTCGACCCTGAACTGCTGAAGCTTCAGAACGAAATTTCTTTTATTCTGAAGAAGAAGGAGATTTCTTAATGATCTACCAACCTGGCAAAGGATAAATAGAAGTACTGCACAGATAAAATACGTTTTGCCGATCAATTTTCTGTTTTTCACTTTCTTAAATGTCAGGAAAAATCACAACAACAAATAAACATTTGATAAGAAATTTTGAAATGGTGAGAGCGTTTTAGAAAGAAGAAAGTAGAAAGGTAAAAGCAACTTAACATTCAAAAAATTTTCATTATTTTCGTCTTTCTTTGTATATTAAGGATTGACTAATTATTATAATGTTAAGAAAGCTAAAACTTCATTACAGTCGTTTTTAATATAGACCTGTGATGTTTTAGATTTACATTTTATTTATCCTGTTTCCACGGGATTCGCCGATCCGGACACGTACGATCATTACAATTATCAAAATTAATTAGTATAGCTTTGTATGTATTTGAAAATAGTCAGGCTATCAAAGGGTTTTTAAGCAAAATTTTGTATAATTTGTTTTACTGGCAATTCTCTTCTGCAAGAAGACTTTTCCTGTATGTCAATAAAATAAATTAAATTAATGGTGATCCTGATCCTATAATTGCTTCAGAGGAGCTCCAGAAACATGTCCTGCAAATGTCCGAATGAACCAAACACTGGGGTTTAACGAAAGCAAAGTATCTTTCACCCTTCGAAGCAAAACCCATCATACGACATTCCTCAATAATAATCCCATACAGAAAACAGACTGCGTCCTCTACCTTTGGTTCCATCTAGACTCAAGACTAACCTGGAACGTGTGTTATAATATTTTTTGATGACAAATTAGTTTTAGCCACGCCTGTTATTTTAACTTTGTCAAAGATTTTGGTACGGCTAGGTACTTTCCACTGTCGATGAATTGTCAGCCCTTATATCGCTTGTTTCCTTTTCACATGGTAAAGGTGACATCTTGACTATACTTTCATCTGCGGCTCTGGGCGTTGTTTTAATACAACCGATGACACCTCAATTCTTTTGAGTTTTTGTAAATTTTCCTCAACCTTTCTTTATTCTAGTTTTGGTTAATGGTTTACCTTGCATAAGAGAGCATGGCTCTTCAAGTCGCAGTTATGACCATAAGATCATTTTTGGATTTATGGTTGGTCCTCTTAAGGTGAGCAGTCCCCGCTAATCTTGGCCAAGAACTACTCGTCAGTACGTAACTTCTTCGAATAGCTTGAGCTTCTTTTTTCGTTATTGATTAGTACCTGTAGTCCGTGGATATTTTTCCGTTCAAGGTAAAAAAGAGTTAGTTTTTTTTTTTGCTATCACCACCATATTGTTCTTTGCTGCCATATTGGATCCATCTTTATATCAATTTATCTCTTATAGTTTTAATAAATTTTAATAACCTCCAGAACGGTTTGTACTTGATTTTTCCAAAATTACTTAAAACTTTGAAATTGATTACATTTACCAAACGTGAATGTTTATTTATCAATATTTTTATGTTAAACTAAGCACTCACATGCCAAAAAAAGAGTAAGAAGCTAGCTTAACATCAAATTCCAAATATGAACTGGTTGATGCGCTGGAACTCTCTATTTCCCATTTAAAGTAAGCTTTTACTTTACTTCAAACCCATGTCGACTTATGGCTTCCTCCTGTGGGAACCAACATTCAAATCAAACTGTGTCGGAACAGCGTAATGAGATGCACAGTCAATTCACTCTGGTACGCCAAAAAAGAAAAACCTTTACTGGTTGGTTTCAAGCATTCAAAGGGAAATAAATCTTTATCTGGAAAATTCGATCCTAAAGAGAATTTATTTTGAATTTGTTTCTCCACCTTGAGCTCTTCATAATAATATTTTGGTCATCACACTCAAACGAAACGTGCTTCGTAATTGTTTTTTAAAGAAATTTTTCGTCAACGTTTTGTATTTCCTTTGGACGTTTCTAACCGGTTTTAATATTTTCCCATTTCAACTATAACTTTTACTTCATTGCTTTCGAAAAACCAGAGATGTTTTTGCAACGCGCTCACATCCTTTGGCGCACTTTCATAAATACGAACAATAACGGCCGCTTTTTTTATTTCAGTTTATTATTTCTACAACCATAGTCTGACGGACATGCTGGAAACATTAAAACTAACATTTGACCCAATTTTTTTGCAAATCGATTTAATTTTCTATGTCCAATTAGGGCGATTACGTTTTCAGTGAAAGGTACGTCTTTTTTCTTTTTTAATTTGCCCCATGTCCCTCCGTCACTGAGACAATTTTCCTCGCATGCAAATCCAAGACTGGTTCAAAACAGAATTAAGCTCAAAGTTAATTGGATGACGTGATCACAATGACCGAATGTGTAACAAGTGGTTACAAGATTCTTTTCCAACCACTGGTGAAAGTCACTACGCGTTTTCGGGAAGTTTCTTTGGAATCAAGGAAGCAATACGACCAATATAGATTTTTCAATTATTTCCTTTACACACATTAAGTAACGCTTCAAAATAATATCATTTCAATTTTTCGTAAGAATCATATTTAGCGAATTTACAGGTGCGAAAGTGCAAAAGAAAACAAATATAATTTTTTTAAATTATTTTATTAAACACGATAAAACTTTCCCTTTTCATATTATCCCTCTCCAAAACGGCTTCAAATTTAATGGCGAGATTTTCTGTCTGTGTCTGCAGGACGACCTGCAGATTAGTCATTTCCGATATTATTGGACGCGCTTATCCTCGCGTAATCAGTATGTCAAGTGCGTGATTGATTTTTCCACCTTCAATGATCGATCTTTATACAATTTTATCAATCCATTATATTTAGTGATCTATTGACCAAATTACTTCTATCAATTAATTAATCTATTTATGTAAGGTTTTGGTTGAAATGAAAAAGCTAGTGCCACGTACGGGATTCGAACCCACGACCTTCGGCTAAATATGCTGCTGCTCTACCACTTGAGCTATCGCGACTTCGATCCACTCAAGACACCAACTCCCCATCTTAATCAACCTTTCGACCACGAAAAACGAAGTATATCTTCAGCTCTTCGTGGCAATTTCATATGCCGCCGAGAACAGAATCGTGATAACACAACAAATTAGAAAGGTAGCAGTGGCGTATTTAGCCGAAGATTGTGGGTTCGAATCCCGCTTGTGGAACTAACTTTTTCATTTCAACCAAAACCTTACACAAAAAGATAAAATTAATTTATCAATATTCATCTTTGGAGTATTAGATGATGTGGAATATATAATATACGAATAGTCCTTTTTTTTTGTTTTTATTTGTACTGTATTATTATTTGCATTTTTTAATAAACAAATAAACAAAAAAATAAGGACTATTTGTCAATATTATCTTCTTTATTGTTACTGAAAGCATCTAAACCAGCACGGTCAACAAGAACCTAAGCGTCTTGTGTTTTTTCATGCTCGAACTCGTACATACAGACAGCCATATTAAGTTGCTCACTTAGACAATAATAAGAAAACTTTTTGGAGAGTTTAACTCGTCGTTATAGAAACGCAACACTCAGACCGATCAAGATATACAGACTAAACCAGCGAAAACAGGAGGACCAGACTGATCGGAAACTACGAACGTTATTAAGTTGTTTTAATCTTTCTTTTTTTGTGTCGCCACATCTAGACGCGGGTCAATCAAATTTGATCCATTCCTTATGTACAGGGTGTGTCAAGTTCTATAGTCCACCATCTAGCTGGCATATATTGGACATAACTCAGAAATGGTCGATCCTATCAGAATTTTCCTTTCAGTAAAACCGGCATAAAATAAGCTCTAGAATCGAATTGTACAAACAAAAATATGAGATTCTCATGTAAAATATCAAGTTCGTGTCATTTCCCAGCTAGATGAGAAAGTTATGTCAAATCTGTTACCAGTTTACCAGCACGCTATTCCTAGCCAAAATAAACTTGAGGTTTACATAAGTCCATTTTTTGATAAAGTTAATCATTTCCGAATTAAATGGGAGGGCTACAGAAGTCGATACACCCCGTTAATTAACTATTATTAAATCTACTAATTACTACTGACAACTCTAATGTATATAACTACTAAACTACTAAGCACACACACACACGCGCGCGCGCACACCTATAATAGTAAAAATAAATTATACAGTACAATAACAATCTCAAAATCCTTATAAGATCAAACATTTAAATATATGGAATGGTCAGTATAATATTTAATAATAAATTTTTTTGCCAATATCATAAAAATTAATAACAATTTATATACACATTAGCCACATGCTCTGTGCAAAGAATTATCATGCATGGTCCAAAGTAAACAAATATTTTAAAATAAAACAAAAACAAACATATTTCAAATATTGTAGAATTTAAAAACAATAAATAAACACTCTTAAATTCCATATACTCAACAAAAAAAAAAAGACTCGTAATTTGTTTATTTCTAACTACATATGTATTTTTTATTATCATACCAACAGACTTATTGTAATGTGTAAACCAAATTAAATACGATCAGAAATTCATGTTTTTCCCGTATCTTTTAAGAGAATCCCTCTGCGGGAAGAGGACCAAGGAGCCAGCACACACCAGAAGGATGCCCAGCCCCACGCCCCATCCCCAGCAACAGGGGCTCCCATGATACACATTGCCAGTTTATATTTTGTTAATTAGATTAGATTCTTGTAAAAACTGAAACAGCTTTATAAATGTATCCTGATCATCCCCTAAACAGGCGGTGTATTTGGTAACGCGGATGATTGCATGTATGACAGATTTAATAATTATTTAATTTAATTTAATAATTATTTATTAATGACAGTTTGAAAGAAAAATCACCAACAAAACATTGATAATAATAAAATTTAACTAACAATTTTTTACCTGGTTTTGTCGTTAATAGCATGCTCCGAGAAAAACTAGGTTTTAAAAAAATTGTTAGTCAAATTTTAATCTATCACTAACTGATTTCCTCTGTTCATTCAAACCATCATATTTAAATATTTTTATTAAAACTCATGAATTGTTCATCTTGTTTAATTTAGCTTAAATTAACATAAATATGTTGTAATTAGTATAATGATAAAATGCATATTATTTGAAACAAACAACAAAGTATGTCCTGTGTCTGGTTATGTTGTCTTTGTATGGGCAAAACAAAATCTAATGAAATATTGTTTTGTCCAATTTTAAAATTTAATTTATGGTGAAACAAGAACTATGAGTCTTGTTTTAATTCTTAATAGTTTTGAGGGTTTTTTCTTCTCACTCCTTGCTCAATTACAACCATGTCAATACAATAATCAACTCTGTCAATTTTTTAAAAATTAGATTTTGTTAATTGTATGCAAGGTAAGACGTTAATTTCATTCGAACCACCTTTAAAATATGCACATGCATTCACAGTTGTTAATAATTCACTAGCCACACACCAATTGTGCAGGACATTTGCAAGAAAAAAGAAACAATTTTTGGAGATATTTAACATTTTACAATCCCCCATCATAGAAAGTCTTATAAATAAATCTGGTTAAGCAACTAAAAAAGAGAGATGTAATGATATAATTTTAATCAAATTTAAATCATGAGCATTTTTTAATTTAATTTAATTTATTTTTAATTAAAGGAATTGCGTGGCTGTGTGGTCAGGACAACTGAATTGAATTTGCCAAGCTAGCAGTTCTGAGTTCAAATCCCAGCCTAACATTTGAAATTTTAATTGAGAATAATTTGAAAAAAGTATTCTGATGTAGTCTTTTTGGTCCGGTTTTTTTTTTTCTGAAAAAAAGTTTTAAACAAAATTAAACCTTTCTAAGTGAATTTTTTTATTTAATGGTGTGACACTATCAGGAAATTGTTTTTATACTTTAATCGTATTAACATAGCTTTATGTCCGCAGTATGAGAAAGCCCATTGAAATAATGTTATGTGTAGGAAAAACTTAGGCAATGAGTGTGAGAACTGCAAGTGATCTTTTTCCTTTTCAGTAATGTGAAAGCATTGTTAGTACCATGACATAATCCCACTTATCTTAGAAAAAAAAACTGTGTAATAATTAAACAGACAGAAAATTGCTATAGCGCTGAATTAAAATAAACAGGATTGCATTTTTATTTCTTGTTCACACTCGGTGCCAAAAAAATTTATATTTAAATATTTGTAACTTTACCATTTGAAAATAATAATGGGCGAGTTGGTGGTGGCTAATATATATTAGAATTATACATACATACATATATATATATATATATATATATATATATATATATATATATATATATATATATATATATATATATA
>CM077104.1:15738382-15771421 GCA_039619505.1 Cimex hemipterus | reverse complement strand
TATATATATATATATATACAGTTTTATACATGTTCGAACACTCTGGATCAAGATATGTTTTTAAAGAAGAAAGCAAATTCAGTTGTTAAAGCCAAGCTTTTGGCTTATCTTAATGTCATCATCAGGGCAAAACAATCTTAAATATGTCTAGAGATTGGTATATTTAAGTTTGTTTTGTTTTTTTACAGGTGATCTCAAATTTCCTTGAAGACCGACTTAGTCCCAACATTCCCAAGGACAATGTACCATGCCAGTGTGCGATTAAAATAAATTCCATATAATCTCATCTCACACAATACTCACATATAAATTGTTACAGCGAACATTTGCGAGACCTAAAAGACAAATTCCAAATTAAACAAATCTGATAAAATATACTGTCCGGATTTGAAAATTTTAAATAAATCCGTGTCGATAGAAAATTTTATAGTTACTGTTTATCTTATCAAACAAGACACAAAACAAAGAAAAGGAGAAATTATGAAGCATTTTATTAAAAACAGAAACAGAATGTCTTACAAAACATATTTTTTGGCAATGTTATCCGCTTCCCTCCAGCCTGATTCCAAAGCACCGTGGACAGTCGAATAATAATTGGGATGTGTGGCTTCACCAGCGAACATTAAAAGCTATTATAAAAAATTTATTGTTTTAACAAAAATAACAATAAAGTAAATATTTATAATAGTTAAATTTGAAATATATTATGAAAGTACTTCTCTGTTATAAAAATTGGCAATAGGCTTAGCCAAAGACATAGCACCAGTTTTTAAGGCATCCGTAGTTAAACTTCTGAAACTGTACGAACCCCGGAAATGAGGATTGCTGAACCATTTACTCCTTTAAAAAAATATTTTCCATTATTAATCAACGTTTTTACTTTTTTTTTTTAATCATCCGATTGACGATGATTAAAAAAACTTCTACTTGAATTCATTATGAATTATTGAATACTTTAGTGCCATAATGTTTACCTTAAGACATCAGTTGGTTCCGGAATAACGAATTTCGTGCCGAGAAAATTTCTCAACAGTCTATAACATCCTTCTAAAATTTGTTCATCGGTGTACAGTTCAGCATCCCTGGCAGCATCACCGATAAGCCAAGCCCCGAGCACTTTGGGTGCTGAACTCTCGGCATAAAAACCTATGACACCATTTTCCCAAGGATAAACTTCCTACATGATTTAACTTCCATTAGTTACAGTGCCAAATTTTATTTTCTTAGTTGTTAGTATTAGACTTTAATGATTTACACCTTTTTGCCAGTTACAACAAGATATCCCATAAGTAAAATACTTACACTTTTTGATAAAATTGTATTTTTTCTTAGAAGACTGAACCCTGAGCAATTCTGCGGCCACCATTGATAAGGAAAATGAAGATAAATCTTATCCACAGTGCCGATACCTAAACCCTTGACATAATTTTAAAAAATAATTATAGAAACATTTCAATTTCTCCTCAAAAATAAGTACTCTGATAGCATCCAGCTTTGAATCTGGCAGGGGTGGCTTAAACAATGTCGAATGTCTTTCTTTTAATACACCGATAGAAACGGTGACAATAACGTGATCAGCTCGGTGGATAGACCCATTGGCACATTTTATCAGTGCTTCTAAACCACTCCAGTCGATTTCAATAACTTCACAGTTTAAAAAAACAATCTCCTCCAAATCAACAGCTGGGCCCTCAGAAAGAGGATGCATATTCTAAGACACACTCTTTAATTAGTACTACGTATTTATTGATTGAACCTATCATTAAAGAAATTACCAAAAGTATTTCAACAATTGAATTGTAGCCACCATCTTTCCAAGTGATTAGAGAGTCACCTGGGCATCTTTTGTAGTCAGCCAAGCCAGGTGCAGAAACATCTTTCAAATCATCACATCCTTCAATAGTACATTCAAATTTAACAAACCACTCTACAAAAGCCTGTAAAACTCGTTGATCTAACAATTTCTCTTTTGAAATTTTTGTACACCTGAAATAGAAAAAAAATCATTATTTTCTATTTCTATTTTAAAATAAATAAGACAGAGGTCAAAAATATTCAACATCAATAATTGATTTCAAGTCAAAAATATTTACAAAAACAAACAAGTAGTTATTTACAATAATAACATTTGATCACTCATCACTATATCATTACAAAATTAAATTTCACTTATAAAAATTCTCACAATACTTAACACCAAGCAGAACTGTGGTGGCCAAGTGTTTAGGGTATCAGACTTGAATTGCCATGCTCACTGTCTTGGGTTTGAAACCCAACATAGCCCTTGGATTTTTAATTGTAGATAATATGTAGAAAGTATTGTAAAGTGGTTGGACCCGTTGTCCGCTTCATCCAACAGGTAGTTGGATGTTAAAATATGTCCTTCCTATTTGGCAGGAATTGTTACCGTACATTCCAGTAAAAACAGAAATGCCCTATGGAAATATCCTTGATCTGATCTGTTTTACAATATTCACAACCGACAGTCCTACTTTCCAAAACACAATCATCTGTATTTTTGTTGGCAACACAGCTAGTTTTTCTTATCACAAACCCATCCATTAAGAGCTCCTATCTTCAAAGCCGCCTCATTATTAAAAGACTGGTACATCAAAGGAGAATCAAAGTACAAAAAGTAAGTTTTCAAGTCAGTATGCCCAAATGTTATCATATTGTATACAGATTGTACATAATTTTACATTCAAAAACTTCATAATGACAAAAAGTTAGCAGACTACATTATCATCGAGATCCTTGAACTTTCAACAATGATCAGGTCTAAAGAATATAAAGTTGTAATCACCTGGATCAAAGGCTGTACGGGGTTCAAACACAATGATGTTGTAGATCGGCCAGCCAAAGATGCTGGCTCCCACACCACAGCTGAAAACATTCTAAATGTAGCTGTAGCCAGAAAAGATCTGCATGCTATATTAAGGTTGCAGTAGAAGAGAGATTGGCAAACCAAATATTTTTCAAATAACAAAACTATATTCTACAAATATGTTTCCATTAGTAGGACAAGAGCCTTGGTTCAGCAAAGAAAACAATATAAACAAGGCCTTTTCCAAAAGAATGGTAAGGTTACGGCATATAACTCCATACCATACTGTGAAGACTGTGAACATTCGAGGATCTTAAACACATTAGCATGCACTGCAGAAAACACAGGCAATGAAAGCAGAAATATGTTCGATAGACTTTTTAATGCCAAATAAATAAATCTACAAATACATTGGATCACATCCGTATACAACCGAATTGGCTGTATATCATTAGTTTGCTTAGAAATAGTAATGTTATTTTGTGATTGTATAAAAGTGTATAAAAATATCCTAATGTCTAGTTCTCAATAATAATAAAAATAATAATAATGTAATAATGTAAAAAAAATAGTTGTATGAAATTTTGCAGTCAAGTTTAAAAAAAAGTTTTCAAGTCACTTTTGCAGTAAGAAAATCACTGTGTGCTCCATTATGACTGAATGACATACTGATCCCAATAAGTAAGTAGTATTATTTGTAATTCCTGTCATTGAGGAGGGCTTACACTATCCATTATGTCTCAGGGATAAGGGTTCAAACCACTTTGCAATATATTTTTCATAATCCATTAAAAAAACCGAACCATCCAGCTGACCCACAATCGACCCACAAATACGAGTCGGACGCCCTAACCCCGGTCTGACTACTGATACCAACTATTGATGACTAAGATCATACATAGATAAATGTCATATTTTCATGTTTGAATCCTTTTGAACTGACACGATTATGCTTGATTAGGAGAAAATCACAACCAACCACCCTTTCCATAAAATTTTTCAACATATCTTTCAAATAAATACCAAAAAATTGCATCTTTTTGAGTGGTAAAAGGTGTAATCGCATCGATTAAATAGAATACCTTAAGAATACCTGGAAACTACAAAGTCGTACAAGTTGCCCTTGGTATTTTTCAGAGTGTCTTCATCTTCTAATATTTCACCCATGTTGAGGTACAGTTCCGTGCCGCACGAGACCTCTTCGCCATCCTCGGTGACAAACATGACATTTTCAAAGTCCCTAGAATTACAGGTAAGTTCCATTGAGGATGCAATGTTAAAGACAGAATTCCCTTCTTCACCATGAATCCAATGAGCACCCAAATCCACATATCTATCTCCTGAAAATTTTTTTGTTAACTAATGTTGATATTAACAATGCAAAAATGTAAACGAACCAAATGCAACTGTTTTAACACGACCGCCTAATCGGTTTTCAGCTTCTAAAACTTTAACTTTTGAAAAGCCCCTTTCCAGAAGTCTCGTTGCAGCGGCCAAACCGGCAACTCCACCTCCAATTATTACTATCTTTGGATCTGTCGGGAGATTGTCTGTGAACTAAAAGGATAATTGAATTTTCATTTTAATATATAGAATAATAAAAGTGTCATTTTTAAACAAGTTAAAGATTATTATTACAATGTTTTATGTATAGTTATGAAAAGAGACCACATTATAGAACTGCATATCTCCGTATCTTCTTATATCAACAGCTCCCCTATTAATTTTTGTGTTAGAGTGAAAAATCTCAGTGTTATTTTTAACTCCAAACTTATATGGCATGACCATGTGAGCTCCATTATTATAAAAAGTGTGGTGTTTAGTGACTGTTACTTACTGATTATTTGGAGATCATGTGATGCGGTACTGATCTTAAAATAATCATTATTAAAAAACTCTACTCAAGCTTCCATTCTCTTCAATGCCTTAACTTTTTCACTCAAGACAAATTTAGAGTTCTCATTACTAAATCCATAATAATTGATCTATTCTTTTACATGGCACTATTTTTTTCAATTTTCTTAGACTTTAAATCTGCTCATCACCTTCTTCTCTAAAATTATAGTCTTATCCTTCAGAATTGCAGGGTCAAGACAATGGAATTTGCTTCCCTGGTTCTACTTCCTTGCTGACTTGTTTCTTATCCGTGGCATCTGAGTTTTTTAAAAATGGCATGAATCATCCCATTTTCTTCACTCTTCCTTTTCTTTTCCCATTTTATTTTATATTTCATTCTCTTACAACTTTTCTTTCATAATTACATAGATAACAAATAATTAATATTTTAAAGAATATATTACTGCCATGTATGATTAAAATCTTTAGCTGATTTGAATATCTTCCCATATAGACAGAGATTATATAGGAGCTGGTCTCTTTACAACTGAACACTTTTTTTCCTTTAATCTAGAGCTTCTTATTAAGCTTAAGGCTTTTTAAGAGACCCCAAAGCTTTTTCAAGGGCTCCTGTGTGTATCTTTTAGTACCAGGCTATTCCCCTCGCAGGATTAGGAATCTGAGACTACATAGGCCTTTGCACCAACAGAGGACATGTTCCGCTGTTCTTTTCTTGGCAATATCTGCACAGGTTTGTTTCTATACATACGCCTCCAGAGACTGCAGTGCCTAACCAGCAGTATTATTCTTAGATTGATTATTTTTACTGTTAGTTTCTGCAATGGACGTTTGATAAACTTTTTCGCATACCTATGTTCTTGGCTCCATTCCCATTGAATCCATCAAGGACTTACTTTTAATCCACTGTCTAATGGATACATGTTTTGCCCATAGCTCAATTGTTATTTCTAATTTAGCTTGAACCTCTACAAGCTTAGAGCAAGCATCATATTTGCTAAGTAATTTCATATTTAAAAAGCCTGATTTGTTAGAGGAAAATAATACGTAATCAAAAACTTATAAGGTATTTCGCACTAAATCTTTACTCGCACTCCAATAAATCTTGGCGAAGGTGAGAGCAAAGTAAACAATCGTGAATGAAAAACTGTAATAATTAAGAAAATTTTACCAAACTTTTGTCTGAAGCCTTACCATGCCTGCTGGGTACGAAAAGCGTTCCAAATTTAAACAGAACTTCAACAGAAAATGCTTCAAAATCGAAAATTTAATCTTGCCAAACAAGCCACAATGTCGAATTGTTATATAAATGTAACAGTAATCTACCTTTCACTGATAAGTGATAATAGCTGACAGCTGCAAAGTGAAAACGAGTTTTCATGCTGTCAAAAAAATAAAAACGCAGGTTCATAGTCTGTAGTTTCGGGGTAATAAATTAGTTATTTAATTAATAATCTATTGTGAGGTCCTATCTGGGATGTTTCCTCTGGTTCCTGGGCACTGAGTCCCATTTAATCGGGGATGTGGACATTTTCATAGCGCTTCAATACAATTTAAATGATTTTTGTCCACATCCCTCTGATACATAAGAAAAAGGGATAAGGATAAGAAAAATGCATAAAAAATATATATAGTAGAACAAGCGCCTGGTATCCACCTCAACCGTAGCACAGGTTGGGTTAACATCCACGAATCCCCCCAATAATTCTTTGGTATGGGTTTCTCTCTCTACTGTTCACACAAACCCAAACCAATTCCAAAACTCCACACCATTATAAATACTGCAATACTTTCTCCCATATCATAATTAAAATTCCATGGGCTAAGCGATGATTTGAACCTAGAACCCCTAGCGAGGCAATACAAATCAGATATCCTAAGCACTTGCTCACCTTGGCGTGAACCATTATGACAGGAATTACATTACTAAGATGCTAGCATAAAAAAATAATTTATAAAAAAAACTTGTAAACAAATGTATGTATAAATGATTGGGGGAAAAGAGTCATTACAAATATTAACAATGGCTTTATTTATATTAGGACAAATTTAAATTAATAAATAAATAATACATAAAAAACCTTACAAACACATAAGGAACATAAAAACCTGATGAACTATTAAATACTATAAAATTAATGGAAAATATATTTCAAATTATAAAAGTAAAAAAGAAAACTACAAACTCTAATTTTGATATGTTGTTTACGCAGAAAATTCTACTAGTTAATAAACTTTAATGTTAAGCAGACATCAACAACAAAGCATCGGGACATTTTAATTTTATTTCACTAAACTATATTGAGATCACACTGATTAAAATATTACATCAGAAAGCAGTTTGTTTGTTTTTTCTTCTTAAAATCAGTCTTTAACAAAATAAATATTTGTAAATGCGAAACATATTCGATAAGGAATTATTTCAACAATATTAAACTTCCTAGCAATAAACGTAACTGTACGTCTCATCAAGAAAACAGATTAAAAAATACACACATTACAACTGATTAAAAAGTCTAAATTTTTCATAATTACGTATTTACACATAAATAAGCACATGCTCACATTCAGTCGATTTCCAACAACATTAAATATTTATAATCTTATAGCTAAGATACAATTTAATATTTTGAAAAAGGTGCGATTAAATGTTACAAGTTCTTGAATAGAGTAATATGCTTAAGATCACAACAGAATGGTTTGTACATGTCTCGCTATCCAACAACCTACTTAATAGAAAATTTTTGTACTTGAAAGAGAGCTGAAATATATATATCTTAGAATTAACACACACTCAGTCAAACAGAAATACATATATGCAAAACGCACACAGATAGAATTACAAATTGACAAACACAGACAGAAAAGTTTTAAATAAATATTTTAAAAAGATTAAAATACATTTTTTACACTAACATGACAAAAAAAGTTATATCCGCAATAAGTCTATAAATTGTATAATAACAAATTTTATATTTTGTAAGCAATAACTATATTTTTTACTTTTCAAATATTACTTTTTTTGTGTCCTAATTCAACACGATGGTGTTTTAATATTTGCACAATTCATTTTTTATTAAATAATTTTATTAACAAACATTATAAATAAAAATGTAAAAGAGGATTAAAATAATTTTAATTGAATAGAAAAAATTATTTACATTACTAAACTGATTTCATCAGTTTTAATATATTTGACTACTTAGTAGTCATAGGGTCTTTGCTATACGCTTGTTTCTCTTTTCTCTTCGTCTGAAGATTTTAAATCATAATTACTTTCTGATATGTTCAATCGTACAGCTTCATTTTTAATGTCGATGGAAAGTTGCGGGTTCATTTTATGCCTTGGAAGAGGCGACATGTCAGGCGCGACTGTCGCATATAAATGACTGCTTCGACTTGAATGCTCTGATGTCAAATCTCTTGTACAGTCCGTGATAGAATGGGCTTCGGAAACCATGCAACTGCAACACTCACTGGCTACCGAGGCGTATTTGACACTGCCGTCGTTATTCGTTTGTGTCGGCCTTGAGCTTTCCGCTCCGATGACCAGCCTCTCAAGAGGTCTCCTGTCACAAATGACATTCCTCGATTCGGAATGCGGTGTGGTAGAACCGACAGTAGATTTACAACCTAGATGAAACAGTTCGGAATTATCTGGAGAGACGGGGGTCCCATCGCCGACGCCCCTTCGCCTACGAAGGCTGTTTCTCTTTCTCCTCTGTTTCTTGAAAAACTTTTTGGCAACAATGCTCTGCTGCGGGTTGTAAAATGAATTCGGCTCATTGACAATAATATTGTTGTGATATTGCCTCCTGTGTAAATCTACAAAATTGGTTTTCTGTTGCATCAATTCCCCTTGAGGCTCAGGCCGAGGACTGATGGATTTTCGTCCTGGCGTCGGAATTTCAGATGAATTCATTATAGGGGGAGGGGCAAAATCAGTAACATTCCTCGATCTTTTGATGTGTTTTAGAGTGAACCAAACCGATCTAACATCGCTTCTTGAAAAACAGTAGAAAAAAATGACAAAACTCCCTAAGATAATCATAAAAACTGCGTACATTATGCTAAACACTGTTTCCTCGTATGGCATGTTTATAGGTTTTATTACAGACAGGGCTGCAAAAACCCAAGTGATGCTAAAAAGGACAATTATTATAAGAAAAGCCTTTAGTTGGACATAAGGCGGGTGCTCGAGATCTTCAACATGACTGCTAGGTGTAGCGATACTTTGAATACTCGCTCGATCGGGGGAGGGCAGCCCTGTCTCCAATAATTCCAAATCTGTCGCTTGTGTGCCTTCTGACAACTGAGCATTTGAATCTTTTTCAACTGCTGCAGATCTTACCTTTATGACAAAACGAAAAAAACATTTTTATTCAAAATTATATAATTATTCTTAACATCAATTATTTCACCTACCATAAGAGCCCTGGTGAAAATAAATATAAACAATGCTGATATAGGTACAAGTACGGGTGTGAATCCTGGACCTGGGCCCAAAGAGCAATATGTAGGTGTCGCATATCCTTTCGGATTTACTGCTCCGGAAAGGCCAACAAGTAGTCCGGACACTCCCCATCCGACCAGATAAAGACCGACAAGCGGCTGTCCAACGACTTCAGGCCTTCCACTACCATCGTCGCTGCCTGTTGAAACAACCGGTTCCATTTTGGCCAAGGCACGATGCATCCCGCTGAAATTATTTGTTATATTTACACAAGAAATGACGTTTAAATACTTTATCGGTATATTTACTTAATAGAAACAGCCATCCAGAACAAAGAGCATAACGTCAAATAGTGTAGAAGAAGACCTATCACCTGACAAACAAAAACATCTTCTGTCTGATACATTCCAATGCTGGAAACAAATAAAGATTTAATTAATTGACAAAATATTAAAACAAATAATTAGTTGAAATAGTTATTAAGGGGTATATTATACTGATTTGATTGACATACTTGAAAACTATGGAAAGTAAGGATATTGCAATCCAAGTGTTAGATAAAGCATGTTTCATCTTGTCCGACATCTGAATTGATGAATGACATACTGCATAAGTGAATGCAGCGACAAGCAGACATGTTGAACCAACAAAAGTTCCAACAAATATTGCTGGATTGCTCATCCTTGATTTTGCTTGCTCAATCCTGAAAAGTAAATTCTCGTCAAATTCCATAAAACTTTGTATGTTGGCTTTAGTTTTGATGTGGTGTTTTCTAAGTTTTCTGAAGACTTACACTGGAGCTGGTTCATATCTCATGTCAGAAATAAGTGCAAAATAGCCGAGATGTTGACATTTGGTGACAAGTAGATGATGGAAGAAAGTCGGCCTGCAAGGCCTTGCGACCCAGTTTCCCAGTGATTCGTCCCACCAGGCCGGCATAACTCCGTCTTGAATTCCGCCAAGTGTGACAGACGGGGGCTCGTTCAAATCCCTGACGTCAACGCCTATAATTTTTGCACCCACTACAGGTGACATGACTGTTCGGTTGAGATTGAAAGGGGTTGGAAACAACTTGGCGCTGTCGAATATCGCGACCATGACTTGCTGAGCCATCGACGGTTTCCCCCTTATCTCAAGCTGGTGGAACAGCGATGAAGGTATTTGTATCGAGGCTTCGAATATCTTGTCAAACGTAACAGGAAGACTGCTGGTATTTGTGGTTGAACAGTGGAACAACCGCTCCTTCGGATTTTTCTCTTTGCTGTTCCACCATGTACATGTTATGCCAAGGAAACTTTCCCTAGACACCCTAAACTTTTCAACAGCCATATTCCACTGAAAAAGAAGAAGTAAATAAAGCATTATTAAAACTTACAAAAATTTAAAACAAAATTTACTAAGAAAAAAGATTTAAAAATGTAATATTGAATCTGTGCTATTTAATTCATTTCATTAATAGTCCATTATTTCCAAAGAGAGTAAGCAATAGAACAAAATTATCAAAAAAAGACCAAACTACAGATTTATTACCCATGAAGAAATTTTTTATGTATGATTGATTGTATGATACTGTACATTCCTTAAGTAATTGTACTTTTTCTAATCATTTATCCTTTTTTTATATAAAACTAATTAACCATTTCACAGGTTACATTAAAAATACTATATGGTTCTGGGATCATCATAGTCAATGTTTTGTCAGACACGGCATACTTCAGCATTTTGCCACATTTAGTAAATGGCAAGTAAATAACAAATCAACCACTGAATATGTAAAAAATTCAAAACCAGCTAGAATAGGCTGACCAAGGTAGTCATAGATCAAGCACACAGATGACAAATATTTTGTAATCAATGACAAAAATGCAACAAAGAAGACAAAAAAAAATCGTGACAAGGTTTAAGTTGGGCCTGCTTGAAATAGAGGAGCCTACCATAAAACTGTTGAACAACAGAAAGTTGAAAATGTCTGGGCGGTTCAAGAAGCTAAGGAGAGGACGGCGAAATTAATGGCTCGAGCCCAGCCAACCAATCAAGAGGATGAGGGCCGATCGGTGAGGACTACAGATATGACAAGATGCACAGGATAGAAACTGCGAGTGACAGAAAAACCTGAAACAGCCAATTTACTGCGATTTTCTTTGGAGTGTGCAGGACTTTAGAGGACCTCTAGAGATCGTGCACTGGAAAGAGGAATAAGAGGAAGATACTGAAGAACTCCTGGTACTTGGAGATCAAATGCTTTGTATGAAACCAGGCTTGATTACAGTTTCTGTTCCACAAGAATATAAATAAAAGTATTTATGTATGTATAATTAGTATTTATGTATATATAATTAATTATATGTACATCCTTGAAGAGGGTCAACTAGTTTCTTTTTTCTGATATAGTTTTCATAATTTTATTTCATTTTATTTCTTATGAATTCAAGCCTTTTCAGAGCAAAATATATTTTCAAAGGTGCGCTATTCCAGGGAAAATAGTGTGGTTACTAACTGAATTATTTTTGTTTTGTATGTTTTATCAAACCCCTGAGATTAGGGCACTCATAATTATCTTGGCTCTGTTGTCACTGAACTTGTGGCAATAGTTGGGTCATTTCCAATCAGTTTAGGCTGCCCTATCAGTACTGGTTTATTAGTTTCAAGCAAGGGTAGGAAGCAAACCAAAATTATCCGGAACAACCAAACTATAGGTTTAGCACAATGCAGACTCTATGAAGAAGTAATACATTTCTCAAGTAGTTGTAATTTCTTTTTTTGTAATTATTTATCCTTTTTACCTAAACCTAATCATTTACCTAATTAATGATTTAGTGATTACACTATATAGATGCAATCTTGCCATCTTAAGCAGTTGGCAAATCTAAATAACACACAAACCAAACTGAAAGGGTACCGCTGTAGCCGAGTGGCGAACCCATCAGATTTTCTGTATGTAGTCTAAAATTAAAAAAATAAGGTCATTAATAAAAATAAATAAATGTGGAAAAATGGTAAAATGACGAATGAAAAATGCTGTGATATATAATGTATAGAAATGGTAAAAATATTCTAAAACTACCTAAAAAATAGATTGGCCAGGATGATGAGAGAACATGCTACAGGATAATCAACTCATAGGCGTCACAAAATTATACAAAAATTACATATGCTTTAAATTTCAATAAATTTAATATATATTTATGTTTACACTATTTTAGGATGGTAAACTTACTCGATGGCCAGGTTCAGCAGGAATAATTTGATATTCTGTAATTGTTTCAATAGCTGACAACAATTTTGTACATGAACGATCGTGTATTTGAGCATCTGATAACAGTTGTTGGTCTAGATCCATTATATTACTAATAATATCTAGCAAAAGAGTTCCAAGCTGAAAATATTTGCTTATTAGTTTTAAAAAAAAATTAAATAATAAATTGTCATTATAATAAATAAGAATCTACCTCCTTCTCTGCCTCGACAAACTGAAGGTAATTTTCAATAGTTTGTGTAATAAAAACAACATCGAAATGATCGTTGAATTTGCCTTTATTTTCTAGCGTGTAGTTATGCAGTCGGACAGCACTTTCTAGAATGCTGTTTCGCCCAGCGGTTAAGTTCATCTGTAAAAATTTAAATTTGTTAATAATTTGATAATGAAAATTTCATTTGTACAATCGTACTTTTGCGTATTGTTGTAAAATTCTTGTAGTTTCGCTGATAAAAGGGCATAAGGATGTATTGGCCCCTTCCCAATAACCGTCGAGAGTGCAGTTGTTTCTTGCAACAGCAAATCCGATTTCAGCAGAACAAGAAAGTTCAACGACATGACCAGCAACTGTTTTGGGCCAAATATATTCCCCTTTATTGTCTTTGGTAACTAAAAATTATTTAAATTGTTTATTGACGCTGTAATCAGATTCCATATCAAAAACCATACCAGTTGGTCGGCAGTATTTTGTTGAACCCGATATAACAATAACAGATAATGTGCTGGAATGGTTTCCCTCACTCGATATCAGTTCACAGTTCCATTCGCCTGTGTGATTGGCATTTAACTTATTTATAACCAAAGAGCTGAAATTATTAAAAAGTTATTACTTATTAAAAATAAAATTATAAGCAAAAATATATTTAACTGCTTTAATTAACTCAGATTTTAAAAAATTACCTTTCAATAAGGCCTGTATCCACCAACTGTTTATTTTCCAAAAGTATCGAAGATGGGAATACGGTCTGAGGAGGGAGACCGGCCCAATACCAAGAAATGCTTGTGTCTTTCCACGCTGCTTTTGTGACACCCGCCCTGCAATCCATCTGAAGAGAATCCCCTTCAAAAACGACCTGCAAACCGAATTGCATCCGTTTAAAAAATCACATTATAAACATTTTTATTATTTTTTTATCTAAATTTACTTGATCATGATCAGGAGTCACTTCGAGCAAAGGGGACGAGTATTCACCCCAGCATTGAGTCAGAGTCCTAAGTTTTTTCAATGGCTGGTCCTTGAAAGTAAGAGGCTCTGAGCATTTCGGCATTGGGGAAAGCTTAAACGTCAATGTGTGTGCCCACAGCCACCAGAGGTCACAATCACAAACTAACGGATTCCCTGATAAATCTCTGCCAAATTTAATTTATTATTAATCATCAACAAATATACACAGCTAGGTGAATGTTTTCTACAATGAAAGCAATATTCTTTATTTTATACTTAAATTTTTAAATATTCAATGGAAAATTTGATTTGTCCTTCTTTCAAGATATGACCAATATTCATACAAAAAATTCCAAAACATCATTTTAAAAATAAAAATTGAAGCTAAAACCACCACCAAAGGTTTTATTTTCATTATATTATGTGTATTATAATGCATTAGCTTTATATTATTTTGTATATTTTACAGATCACACAAATTTTACAGGGATAAAACAGTGGTATGAAAGCACTTACAAGATTTTCAGAGAAATTAGTTCCTCAAATGTCCCATCCTTCACTTGCCGTATCATATTTTGACTCACTTTTCTGAAATAGTATGTATTATTAAAATAAGGAAGAAAGTCTTAAAATTGTATGAATTATACAAATACATACAGCCTTTCGAGATTCTGGAGACCGACAAACATGGATGCCATAAGATAACGAATACGGTTGTTTGATAAATCCCTTTAAAAATAATCGATCAGGATATTACGTATATAATAATAAATATAAAGATTCATCACATTAATCATTACTTACAATCGTCTAAGGGAAGTCAAATCAGTAAATGCACCGCTATCTATGATTTCTATGTTGTTTTTATTTAAATCTCTAAAAACGACAACAAAAAAATAAAATGAAATAAACTATAAAGCTCTTAGGCAAATAATTAAAATTAGTACATGTGATAATGATAGACTCACAATTTTTGAAGTTCTGGAAAAGGAAAGGCTCGTTTTGGTAAGCGTGTGATGCTATTTCCTGACAGATCACTGGAAAAAAAATTTTATAGTCAAGTAGGCACATTATTACAAAAAATTATGTAAATGAAAAATTAAACAGAAATCACCACTATATCAAAACTCTCAATAAACATTACTCTAAATATAATATTTTATATATTCAGTTCAGGAAATTCCCATGCAATACATTTTAAAAAAATCGCTTGCCATACAAGGACAGCTTAACAACCAATGGGTTAGGTGGAGTGGATGAGGTGTCAGAAACATTTACATGTAGAACGTAATAAATACACTGCTCCTCAAAAGAGAGGTGCATTTTGATATTTCTGTTTTTCAGTGATATGAACACTGATATTTTTTATAATGAGGTATTTATTAAAAGATTTGGTTAGGGAAAATAAAAATATCTCTCAAAAACAAAAACAGAATAATTGAAAATCCCTTTTTTGTATGAATATAAAACAATATAAAACAAACTTAACATGTGTATTACCCAAGTTTCAACTAACTAATATTTCAGCTCAGTTAAGGTTGTAAGAGAATTCTTTATTTATTCCCCCCTCGTTTTATTTAACATCCAAGCTCATCCCGAAAGTGCTCAATGTGATTCAAACCAGGAATACGGATTGAGAGTCAGGTGTAGATGTTGACATCACAAAGATACTGCATAATACTGTTGGCGACAGTTGGTCTTGCATTATTTTTCATAAACAACAATTGTTTACCAATAAATGGAGGAAATGGCACCACATAATTCTCAAGGATTTCTGTCATGTAGATTTCTGCATTAAATGAAGTCCTATTAAAATTGTGTGTATCTACATTTTTGCCTCCAAAAAAATTCTGCTCTACACCATAATAGAACCATTCCAAATGACCCTCTTGCACCAAGGTTGAACTGGCTGTAGAGTCCTACAGCTGCTCGATACATTCAAAGATATTGATCTGGCAAATTGAGAGAAAACAACTTTCCTTCATTAATGTTTCCACCTGTCTTTCTTGCAAACAATAAGAGGTCCTGATCAGCAATTTGTGGCTGGCTTTATGGGATATAGACTCACTTCTGCAAGTCTACTTCTTACTGTTTCAGTTCTAATGGGCACAATCCACAGTTTTAAAACTTTGAGACGTTTGGAAGAGCATATGATAAATCAAGTTGTCAGCTGGTCCTTTGGTTCTTGGGGTATCCCATTCCTCGGGCAAGTATACCTTGCAATCTACTGGTACCACTGAATGCCCGAGAACCATCATTTTAGGCAACTCTAAAATTCTTGCAGCGTAGCACTGATTTCTTTCATCAACAATGAGTGCAATGGCACTTTTGCTATTGTTTTGTTCTGTGCCACCAACAACAAGGCATTTTTAAAAGATTAAATACCCCTTGATGATTTACATTGTGGAGATTTTAAATCAAATTATGAACTAAGTGGTTAAAAACTAACATTTTCCATCTAATTATAGTTAGTAAATCATTTTAGAAGTTATAAACAAAAAAAAATATGGCCAAAACATTTTTTTTTTTGTGAGCAGTTTATTTTTGTATATTTATTTTCCTTAAGAATATTCTCAAACAGAAGGCCAAGGTTTTGCCTAGTCTCAAACCAAGAATCGCTAATGAGGTAGATACTGTTGGACACCCTAACCACCTGACCACTGCAGTTAAAAATATTGCTGAGAAGGCCTCAAATTTTCAAATTGTAAACAAATTAATATTAAGCCAGTGGAAATAATTTTAATCCAGACTGCATAGTGATGTACAATAAGTAAATTTGTGGGTTCCTATTGGAAATAGTGATTATTTGGGGGTCATGAGAGGCGGTCTGGTGTGACCTAGGTTTTAGAAAAACATTTCTTTTATCGTGCCAACGTTTCAATCATTATTGAGATCATCTTCAGGGCCTGGGATTTATAAACAATGTTTAAATCATACACATGCATGCAGGAAGTGAAAAAATGTATTTATACAATGATAAAAATTTTAAATTCAATCAAAGTATTTGTTTTCTGTATAGATGGGTCATTATTGTTTGACATGTTGAGTGCAAGTGAGATGTAGATGTTTTACATTTATTTTTTGGATTTTGAACGTGTGGGGAGGGAAGTCGGGAATAGAAATCCATTTTTAAATGAGGAGTCGGCTTTTTCGAGGTGAAAGAGCCAACAATGGGGAAAAATGGATAGTGGTTCAGCCTGATTGTCTTTTTAGGATTACATAGTCGGGGATAAGTAGGGAAAGGAAAGCCAAATTGTGGAATAATTAGACATAGAAATGTTGGACGTATGGAATGTGATGATTGTTTTATATGTAATATTATATGTTAGTGTAATGTGATGAGATAATGTACGTTATCTACATTGAATTTGATTAATGATATCGGCACAGCTGCAACTGAGTGTACATGTGTCTGTTCTGTAATTGATACTGTGTATATCCCTGTTGACAAAAATCATTTCTAAAAAGTAACTTTATTGTTTTGTTCTGTGCATAATATTTTTGGATTGTTGAAGTCAAAATTGTGTTTGTGTTCAAAATGGTGGGTATCCAGTGCAGTAGGATTTTGTTTGGGGTTTTGAAATCATAGGTATGTTGCTTTACCCTCTTATCTAGATATCGGGAAGTAAGACCGATATAAGTTGCCGGACAATTTAAACACGTGATTTTGAAAATTACATCAGACTTATTTGTTACTGGTGTGGGATCTTTAATTTTGGGGGGAAAAGGTGTGTGAATTATTTTGTAGTTTTTGAAGGCTATTTTAAAGCTATTAGAAGAGAGGAATGGTTTGTCTGTATATGACAGATTTGATGTAGCATCAGTGGATGGTGTTAATGTTGAGTTGTAGTTGTTGATTATCTATTTAGGGTAGTGGTAGTTATTTAGGATATGTTTATGATCTTGTGGTGAAAAGATTAATTGCTTAGAGTAATAATCATGAGAAATAGCCCTTTCTTTGTTATTGTCGTATGAAAAGGATGGTGTAGCGGTAATTAAACACCACATAATGAAGATAATCTTAGGCTACCAGGAGGACCAAGGATTTTGAAATCCACTGAAACGAACGATTATAAACTGATTTTGACATAAAATGGTAACTTACATATTGAAAACGTCTGAAAGATTGTTGAGGGTGTCAAAGTGCAGATCCTCGAGGGTGGTCAGGGGGTGGCCGTTCACCCCGCACTTCCACTTGTACCTCTCTGCAGTCTGTTGCTTGGAGGCGATGATCTTGGAGCAATCGCACCTGACTGGGCATGGGTCGGACTGACAACGTTCTAACACGCCCAACAGAACGAAAATGTGCCAAAACATCACAGACCGTCCTGCCATGGTTCAACTCTCTTCACATTTTCCCATATTCGCCCGGACCGACACACGGATGACTACGACCGAACCAACGGCGAAATCCTCACGAATCACATCTCTCGTTTCCACCTTACCGGCCTTTTTCTATTTCCTGACGGCGGCCGGCGTGCTCCGGGTAAAAAGGCATGGCAAGGAATATCAAAAAACGCGTTTTCTACGCTAGAAACTCGCCCTGGAACTAGAACAGGCCAGAGACAAATTAACCGAGGAATTCAAAATAAAAGTAATAAAACAAACACAACTTACCAAGCTAAACAAGCGGCCCCATTCTGGCCAACATTGCCTAAGGACAACCGAAATTGCCCCTCAAAAACTATTTCAAACTTAAAATAATTGACTTACAAAAACAATTACGTCGGCAAAAAAACGTAAATAATGTAATGAAATAATGATTACAAAACTTTTATTAAAAAATGGGAACAATCTTGCCAAAAAAATATTTGTCCAGATTTAGCTGTTATACGAGTTTTTTTAAGTTTATAAACATACATTTTTACTAATAAATCAACATTATTTATAATAAATATTTTGTACTTATTGGCTAAACTTTATTTAATAAAATTTAAGTTGAAAATCTGTTCCGTTCAAACCAATTATTACTCAAAAACCTGCTTGATTCAAACATACAATTTACCTCTTTTTTGATATCTCACTTCCCTTCAAAGTGAAAATTAATTAATTCTATTTAAGTTATTTCATCTGTAAACATTTGCAACTTTAAACTAACTTAATTTCGGGTCTATCTGAAGAAAGGAAGACAAAAATGGCCAATTATAACAAATCATAATGTGGTTTTAGTTAAAAGTTAAGTTAATAATTTAATAAATCGTTTCGTTGAATTACACTAAGGTTTCTATTAAGCATTGTTTTTGAAATTATTTGTCAAAACGAGTAGTGTATTTAAAAAAAAAAAAATTTCAACGAAACACTCCAAAAGGATGCCACCCATTGAGATGTTAATAAACCATTATTCCAAATAAATAGTTAAAATTTTATTACTTTTTGGTATATTTCTTTCCTTCTTAGTGAAAATGCATGAAATTGTAGAAGTTTTTATTAATTTTATTTGTTATTTAATCTGTAAATAACTGGTACCTTCAAACTAGTGGATATGTAACTATTTCAAGACCATTTTTGGTCTATCTGAAGATAGGAAGACAAAAATGATGGATTATAACAAATTACAATGCGGTTTGGTTAAAAAGTATAATTTATTTCTTTTTTTATGTCTTTCTGTGTTTCTGAAGGAAAAATAATGAGTGGTTGACATTCCTGTTTTGTTGCTGACATCTGGCAAATGTTATTTGGCTACTCGAGGTCTTCAATGGTGGGCTTTGAAGAATTTTTTCAAAAGCTGTTGAAGATGACAAAGTGTCGAATCCATTTTACAGACTACATCAGTAAAAATTTGAAAATAAAAACTGATTGGTAATGACAAAATTACATTGTGGTTTTACATAAAAGTATTAATTTTTTTTCTTCTCCTCAGCGAATATTAATGAATAGTTGGAAAAAACTCATGTTATCAGTAAAAGAGGGAGAAATTAATGGAGTGAACAGACAAAAAAAACAATGGGCCGAATAATGACCCTTGAGGTACACTTCTTTCTTATTCTTTTAGAAGTTACTGAATTAAGTTTCCCATTTTGATATCTATCTTATGAATAGAAGGGAAAATGGTTAATTGGCAGTTAATTAAGTGGAGTTAAAAATTATTGTGCTTCATTATTAAATTACAATTTATATCTCTCATACAATTAGTCTTGTTCGATGAAAGTGGCTATAAATGACAAATATTGAATAATGTTTATGTTAAACTCATGTAATATAGCAATATCAGTACAGCATTTGGGCATTTTAAAACGAAGTCTATAATTATTAATTGAGAAAAATGTTTGTTTTCTTTAATAAAGGGAGGAAGAAGACGAAAAAATAAAAGGGAGGAAATTGGTGAAACAGGCAGTTGGGCACGACCACGTGACGTCCAACCCTGCACCCTTTTACATTTCGCCCGTCATCTCAAATCCGACTTAAGCCCCATGACAGTCCGATTCTATGTCATCCTCACAGGCTGACTGCATATATATTTATTTATCTAGTAAGAGAGGTTACTTGGGACAGTTTTAAACTGTTATTTAAATAGTAAAAGTGGATTTCCGTGGCGGAAAAGAGGAGTGCTTCGCATCTTCTCCTGCAAAAGGGGACCCATACGTGCTGGTATTCGATCGCATGACTGTCCTGCTGGATTCAGGACGGATGGTCACCGTCTTTACATGATGGTCGGCCTCTCGGGTGCTGGGCACCAAATCAACAATAATTTTCAAATGGAAGGTGAGCCCGTTTTAAAGAATACAACCCTCTATTTCAACCCCCTGGAGGGACGACCTGTCCTCTGGAGTCTTACTGCACAATTCCATATCGGTTAGATCGTCTGCAGTCTCGAGGGCTATGCAGAATCTCTAAGATTTTTCCTTAATGCCAAGTAGGTACAAAACAAGATTTTTATTGGGATTACGAAGAAAAATTTCCTAAGTTCTTTGTCTATTGGTGTTTTTCATCGTATTCAAAGAAATGTTCATACTTCAACTCTGCATATTTAAAATCTTACAAACAACAAGTTAAAAAAGTTGAGGAAAGAAATCTACTCCATTTTAATTCAGGTTGCCCACTTAGATATGATACGATGTTAAAAATGATACATATATTCTTTATTATTGTTTCCATTTGATCTGATGTTATACTGACTGCTGCGTCGGATGCAATCGCAGTGCACCCAACTGTCAGAACTGACCATTGTTTCACCATAATCAGATCTGATGGTAGCAATAAACTTTAGAACACATACATTACCTAAAGCCATTTTTATTCAATATTTTATCGCATAACAATAATTTTCAGACTGTAGTCTCTTTTTTTCCTCCCTGAATATACAATTATAATTATATCTTCATTGTGCAATCTTTCCAAGCCTTGGTTTTCTAAGCAACATAATTTGGTTAGAGGCGAGATTTTACTAGGAAATGTCAGTTGTGACTTCGTCTCTAAACTTAATGGAGACAGACAGCAAGAAGCTAAACGTCGTGAGTATGGAAATCTAAAGTGGTTATTCAATTTTAATTTAGGTTGCACATTTAGATCCGATATGTTAAAAATAATATGTGTATATCGTACTGCTCATATTTGGGCTGAGAGTATTCTGACTGCTGAGTCGGATATAATCACAGTGCACCCAACTGTCAGAACTGACCATCATTTCACTGTAATCAGATCTGTTTGTAGAAATAAACTTTAGAATGCAGACATTACCTCAAGCCATTTTTATTCAATATTTTATTGCGATACAATCATAATTTGGTTTGAGGCGAGATTTTACTAGGAAACGTCAGTCTTGACTTCATCTCTTTCTTGACAGACAGACTGCAAGAAGCTAACTATTGTGAATATGCAAATCTAAAATGGTTATTCAATTTTAATTTAGGTTGCCCATTTACATCTGATATGTTAAAAATAACAAGTGTATATATAACAATGTTCGTATTTGGTCTAAGATTATATCTGACTGCTAAGTAAATTTGATTCAAAAGTTTACAAACCCAGTGCGTCCATTTTCCTCCCTAAATATTCAATCATAAACCTATCTACATTGTGCAATCCTTTAAAGCCTAGATTTTCTAAGGCAATAGGTATTATTTTGATTAAATTTTCTATCGCTTCGTCAGACCTTACTTGTAGATATGTCAACAACAATAACAAGTTAATAAGTGATTAAGGAAATCTAGAGTTTATATAATTTTAATTTAGGTTGGCCATTTACACCTGATCTGTTGGTCAAAATTTTTATATGTTCATACTGTTCATATTTGATCTGATATATGATCTGACTTTTTACTCATGTGTAATCACAGTGCGTCCAAATGTCAGATGCAAATCATATAGTGATTGGCTGACTTAAAAATAAATTTGTGTACACAGGCTGTGAAAAATATTACAATAAATTTTTTCTCAGTTTATTTCATATAAGTATTTAAATTTTAATACATTTCTAAAACTAAATTATCAATATGAGATCATTCTGTGCTATTTCCTTATTTTTCTACCATCAATATCTGTTTATTTTAATTGATTATCGATAACAAAAGAATTAATTTATAACTTTTATGTAAAATGTGGTTGAGATGAAAAATTGGTGACATGAATGGGACTCAAACTCAGGACATCTGACTCTATACCTACATATCAATGACAATGTCAGTTCTGGTTGATGGTGGGTGTTGGTTTTGCCTGTATGTGAACACGTGTTAAATCAGTGGGTTTCTTTCTGGGTCTGTCTACACCTGCGGGTTTTTAAGTTACTCAAACGTGTTAGCAATGGCTTGAGTTCCTCACTGAAGATGGATCAAATCCGAAACGCATTTGAGTAACTTCTCAAGAGTGTAAATAAGTGACAAAGTACAGTGCAGAACGGCAGTCCTATTTAAATTTATTTATAATACTTTGTGTATAAAATAAACTGACAAGTTATATTTTGATCATCCCTGATTATTGCAATCTTGCTGTCCTGGCCGGTTTCAGTTTCAGTCATTTCATATACTTTTCAACATAATCATGCTTCTGTTGGACAACCTCAGCAAAAATTAAAAAATCGGGGTGGTCTAGTCACATTTGACGCAATGTTTTGCAAACTTCTTATTTTATATTCTTCATTTTGTTATAAGTCTGGAAAATGTTAGCAAAATTGCATCCTATAACACACACATTTCATATTTATATGATACAAAAACTTATACTTTCATTCATACCAATGTAATGTTATATTTTAAAATTCTGGCCCACAAATTTGTGAATTATGCAGTACAAACAGAAGGCATTATTTAAATTTGTAGTTGAGTCATTTCCAATCATTTTGGTATTGTTCAGCACTAAGGAGAAGTTGAAACACATCTGACAGAAGAAAACTATGAGGATAGGCAGACCAAATGATTGGAAACACCCAAACTACAAGTCCATCGTCCTACAGACCTAGATATAAAATCTCAGAATTTTTTTGTTTTAACTGGAATTAGCATTGATGTTTTTAAAATATTGTGATATGTGTGAAGAAAACATTTTGGTAGTCCCGCGCATTTAATAACAGCTGAAATAGTTTTGTTCTATAGGGCTTTGCATTTTGATCATTTTTTTTTCCATACGAGACATTTATTTCATTAATTATTATTTCAGTGAGAGAAATGACTACCACTATGACTACTAGCACACCTACATCTGCAGATGCCTGTTTAAGCATAGTCCATAGTTTGATGTGCCACCGGCAAGGTGGTGAATCAGAAGGATTTGCAAAACGGGCCATAGAAAGTCTTGTAAAAAAACTGAAGGTAACAAAACTTAATTATTTACAAAACATGTCAGTATTTACTTTTTTAATTTAAGGAAAAGCGAGATGAACTAGACAGTTTGATCACCGCTATCACAACAAATGGATCTCATCACAGTAAATGTGTCACTATACAAAGGACCCTTGATGGTCGATTACAGGTAAAACACCAAGAAAAAATTATATCTAGCTGTAAATTGAAAATTTGTTATATTTACCAATAGAAATATTCAGTACATGCATTCACAAGATAAGAAAACACTAATCCTTTATTTTGTATTTACATAACAATAAGAAAAGACTTATGGTTTTATACATCCTAATTTATTATTTTTTGTTTGATACCAAAATGATATAGGTCGCAGGGAGGAAAGGCTTTCCCCATGTCATTTATGCTAGGATATGGCGTTGGCCTGATCTGCACAAAAACGAACTGAAGCACGTTAAATATTGCCAGTTTGCATTTGATCTCAAGTGTGACTCTGTGTGTGTGAATCCTTACCATTATGAAAGAGTCGTTTCCCCAGGTATAGGTCAGTGGATTGAATATTTTGTGTTAAATAATTTAATTGTACACGTTAACAATTACCTATGCTAAATTTTAAATTTGTAATAATCTTCAAAAGTTACCTTCCATATAATTTATCCTATTATTTCTAAATTTACTTCTTCACTCCTTTCAACCGTCTCTTCACAGTTTGCTAATAACAAAATTGTGACAGTTTTACGCATTTTTTCTAACAATTTTTTATTGCGCATTTAACAATTTATTGTCTTTTTGGGACTGATTTACAGATGGTAAAACACCAGCCTGATTTATTTTCTACAATACATTGAATTTCAAAGTCTTGCTTTGAATTGCTCTTACTTCTATAAGATTGCACCAATTCCTTTAATGTAAAATTCAAAATTGTATTTAAGTGAATTGAGTCAATAATTATTTATTATGTAAAGAATATAGTAAAAAAGGTAAAGTAAAAAAAAATTCCTGTCATATAGGAGGGTTTAACTGTCCATCAACAATCCCTTTGAGTATCAAATCACTTTAAAATACTTGCTTCATGCCATTTTCAATTAAAAAGTCATGGGCTTAGCCAGGATTTGTACCCAGAACCACTAGTATGGCAAGTCAGACTCAGCCACTCCATCTCCTCATCATTATGTATTTTAAAACTTAAATTTTCTATTCACTCAATCAGCCTTTACTGAATAATAGAATCTCGTTGTGGTCAGAAAAACAAACGATACTTTTGTACCAACACTAAGCTTTTCATGAAATATTTTGTCTGCTTCAGGTCTACTAATCATAATTAATTTTAAATTTATGTAAAAGGCAAAACAACCACAAGGACAAGATAACTCGTCACTACTCTGAAAATGTTAAATGCACAATAAATTTTTTCTTACTTAATTTCTATTTTATTTAGTTAATTAGCTTGTTATTATTAATAATTTTTAATGGCGTATTAATGGCTAATTGTTGTTATTCTTTTTAACTTAACACTTCTGGGCTTTACAGCATGAAATTAATTTTTATATCCACATATTGAAAATTTTACATTTTTACAACAAAGAAAGAATTGGATCAATTAAAAACAAAATTAATTTGTTGTGATTATTAATGACAGTTCATTGTTAATTGTTCTGAAATTGTGAGATGCGGTTTGGTGGAGGGATACAAAATTAATTATTGGCTTTATTTGTATTCCGAAAATTATACTTTATTACAAAAAAGCTTTATCTCTTAGAAATGTTTATGGGTTATGCCTGAAATGTTTAATAATAAATAAAAAATAACCAATTATCTCTATCATTTAAATGCTGTTGGGAATTAACATTATTTGTACAGCAAAAAAAAAAATTTATTTAGAGAGTTGTTTTTATTATTATTGCACATTATGCCCATGTGAAATTATCGACCAATGGTATGGTAGTGTAAGATGTTGATCAAAGATGCAGCAGAATGAAACTGCAATCACTTGCCAATCTTTCAGCCTTCATAAAGCCATCCTCGGGAGTGTATTATATTTGTTGACACAGGTTTGCGGAATTGAAAACTGTTCCAACACATGTATACACAAGATCAACATCTTACATTGTACATAATTGTTGATATTTTGAGAAATAAATAGACTATATTTCTGAATAGTCTATGAATTATAATTTTATTATATATTTTATTTTATGGTTACACTGTCCACACTCTAAAAGAAATAGAGAAATTTCAGATGTGTGTAAAAATATGGCATTTCTTTTTTAAAACATTTTATTTGGTTAACAAACAAAAAGTATATTCTCTATTGATAATCATTAGAATTGGCCATCTTGACTGCCACTGAGTGTACACATTTAGAACCTCAATTTGCATGTTAGTACAGATGCGGCAACTACGATTGTTTCTATCTCTATTATTATTTGTTAAAATTGTTGAATTATGTCTAATATCGTTGAGTGTTGTCCAACAGACCTGTCAGGTCTGAGCCTTCAGTCTGGGCCGAACCGAGTGAAAGATGAATACAGTGTCGTCCCAGGGGCAATCGAAGTCGATCAAGATCAGGCCACGGTCCAGCACCATGCTCCACAGCAGATGCAGTATCACTCGCACCCTATGCAAGGTCGGTTTTTCAAATTGATTTATCGCCTGTATTTTGTGTACATTTAGTGTATAGTATTATATTTATATCACATTTCTTTATTCTTTTAGCCTGTCACACTTGCATGATTGCAAAAGAATATTTATGCACACATTTGATTCTCCTTTTCACTTGTTTCATAAAGCATAAACATTTTTTTTTTCACAGTAATTAAGTCGGCTCTTTATACTAGATAAAGCTTAATTGTAATGAATTTTATGTTAACTAAGCTCTAGTTCAATAGAGAAAGGTAAGTATATCAGCAGTTTTAAGTGAGTTTCGCATTCAAAAAATATAACTATATTGCTAACGTTAGCACTCTACAGTTAAAACCACTTTTCACTGCTTAGAACTTATGTCAACAGTTCTTTTTTTCCTTTTTTTTCTTTTACACATTTGGGCGTTGTGGATTGTGCATGCAGGTTTAGTAAATGTTGGGGAAGGTGGAACAAGTGGAGTCAGCAGTCCAGGAAGCAGCTACATGGGAAAAATAGACTCGAGACCTCCTAGACCACAAGTGGATATAAGACCACAGTGGGCACCTCAACATTCACAAATTCACAGTAAGTCAAGGGTCTGATATTTGATTAATAAGTGATAAAGTGTTTTTTAAGAATTATTTAACCATCACATCTCCTGTTTTTCAAGGTACGTTTAACATTCCATCCACCCATCGTTTTAATTGTTTTAAGTTTTGTTTTGAATAAAGCATGAATGGCACATTACATTTCATGTTATGCTATTTGTTAGATTTTTTGTTTTTTAAATTATTGCAGGTTATTTTTTTTTCTGCGATTTGCACTATTTTGTCCCATGCATCTTAAGGCCTAAAACACACTGGATAAGTCAAGTTGTTTGAATCTAACCTAAACAATATAACTGGAACGACAAACCTGTTTAGTCAGTAACGAAGTTTTGTCTGATTATGTGACAAATTACAATTTATGTATGTATGAACAAAATATTTTGTTATAATTAATTGTTGGCTAATGAACTGGTGTTAGTCAATGAATTATTTTAAAAGGGTCTCATCATACTTTTCTTGCTCTTCCAATTTATTAAATTATTCCTCGCCTCTGATAATGTCAATTTGGGGATGGTTAAGGTTAAACTCTTAAAAAATCAATTTGTCAAAAAAATCAATCGTCTATTTGTAGTTTACTGCCTCTTTTCACTTTATTATGGATACTGCAAATTAGTCATTTGGTTTACAGCCATGTCAATAGTATCAGCCGGTCATTTCTTTAAAAATATGAGACTAAAAATGAGATGAGGGACTTAGAGAAATGCATTGTTTATGTTACTTTTGCCAGTAATGTTTAAAGCAAACCGGCAATGATTTTGCTTAGAACAGACTGAAGCACACAAAGCAAGCATTTTGACTTGGCTGGTGTGGTTTATCTCCACTAAAACTAAATCAGTCACAGTTGGCTTCAAACACCCTGGAGCATCCTCCAGCCTGAGACAGTCCAATGCGTTTTGGGCCTAAGTTTCCCAATAAAAGAAGCAAAGTTCAAATCATTGTAAACATTTTGTAACAATTCAGTGTAAATGTAACTTAACTTGGAGTTGAAAATACTAACAACGTACAAACAGTATTCATTTGTATCATAATCTAAAAGTTAAAGTATGTTTGTGGTGTTGGTTGGTCCGTGATTGGATGGACACATGTTGAAATGATCAACAGTGATCGCTTAACTGGGCCTGTCTATTCTCGCTGGACTATATTCCATCTATGCACATTTTAGCTTCAGGCTAGCTTTAATGATAAACATAGTGGCGGAAATGTGTATGAGTAAAACGTAAAATAGGAAGAAAAGAAAGACCCAGCAAAGTGATCAGTATCGATCAGTCAATATAAAGTAACTGTTGCATTGTCATAATAAATAAAAGAATTTAAAAATAATTGACCATAATATTTAACGTTAACCATTGCAGTTTCTTATAAAATTGTGATTCAATCCTCAAATGATACTAAAAATCATTTAGAGGGATATATGTTTTGTTCTATTTTTAGTGAATCATTAATTTTTGTTACAGTTAATAAACCATTCTGTAAGGTTATCAATGAATTTTCTGATTATTCAAGTGTTGCAAATATCCTCTAATAAAGTATCAATAGTTCCATTACAAGTAATTTATAAACTCCAGGTGGGAGGGGTGTGTTATTTCAATACTTGTTTTCAAATTGTTTGTTTTTGTTTTATACTAACAATAAAAGGGAAATTTAAAAAATGGAAGGGTGGGGAAAATTAGACATTAACACTAAAATAGATATGCTTAAATAATTATATATTTGTTTTATTATTCATTTTCACACATGATAATAATCTTTCAGGGACAAGTGGATCAGCACCTAGCCCTGTTGTACAGTCTTCTCCAACTGGTATGGTATCCCCTACGGAAAATCAGCAAGGATCTCAACAAACATTCTATACAAGTATACCTCAGCAGTCAATTGATTCCCAGGAAACCACTCTTTGTTAGTCATTTTTTGTGTATGGATAACCATATTTGAAATATATTCGGTTCGATTTTTAGCAGTGACGCTAGTAGCAGAAAGTGGTGCTAGTCCCATCAGTACGGCTACGGGTACAGCAAGTGTACCTGTTGTGAGCAGCGCCCAGTCACAAGGCGTGACAACGCTCTCGACGTCGGCCCAAAGCCCTGCACCACCTCCACAAGGCCAACAGCCAGACACTTTCAATACTGGCAGTCAAGCAGCCTGGAGTGGCTACACGTTGACGTATACCCAGAGCATGCAGCCGCCGCCTCAACACCATGGGACATACTGTTTGTGCATTTCAATTTTTGGGAATATTTTCAAAATACTAACCTTATTATTATCTAGGGGGCCATGGAGTTGGGTCCGAAATTGGAGTCAGTGGTGGATTACTTTCAAACCAACCGGCTCCAGAATACTGGTGTTCAATTGCCTATTTTGAATTGGACACTCAAGTCGGCGAAACTTTCAAAGTCTCTTCCTCTTGTCCAAATGTTACAGTTGATGGTTATGTCGATCCTTCTGGAGCAAATAGATTTTGCCTTGGAGCTCTTAGTAACGTTCATCGTACTGAACAGAGTGAGCGAGCAAGGTAACTACAAAAATTTTCGAAGCACTATAAGAATAAATTGTTAATCATTAAATATATTACACATAGTAAAAAAAAGTGTACTGAAAACCCTTTTTTCTTTCAAAGACTCCATATAGGTAAAGGTGTACAATTGGACCTGCGTGGGGAAGGGGATGTCTGGCTGAGGTGTCTTAGTGATCACTCAGTTTTTGTACAGTCGTACTACTTAGACAGGGAAGCTGGGCGATCACCTGGAGATGCTGTGCATAAAATCTACCCTTCTGCCTACATCAAAGTCTTTGACCTGAGGCAATGCCATAGTCAGATGCAACAGCAAGCCGCCACAGCTCAGGCGGCAGCTGCTGCTCAAGCTGCAGCTGTTGCAGGGCACATCCCCGGACCACATAGCGTCGGTGGAATTGCTCCTGCTATCAGTGAGTATTACATAACAAAAAAATGAATTTGATCTCTTTTTAATATGCAATCTTCTTTTAATGATTCATTAATAAAATGCCCTTATTTGAAAAGGTTTAAGCGCCTCAGCCTGTATTGGAGTTGATGATTTAAGAAGGCTGTGCATCCTACGGTTGAGTTTTGTAAAAGGCTGGGGGCCAGATTATCCTAGGCAGTCAATTAAAGAAACACCTTGTTGGATCGAAGTAAGTAAATTGAAAATATTGATATTACAGCATTGCTAGCAAGCTTTATTTATAAATATGATAGTAGTAGTAGTTTACATTATCTATAGGCTGACAAACATTTAGTGGCTATCATTGACCCTTTGCGCATGATGCAAAATTTTTCTTTCTTTTCCTGATCTTTCTCACTGCCTCACTTTTTTTTCTTTTTTCCAATCCTGTTTGCTCTTGTTCAACTTGCTAACCTCAGGTTAGCAAATTACTATTGAAAGAGCAAGATGACATGTCGCCATAACACATCATAGAAATAATGAATATTATATTTAAATATTAAAAAGGGTTTTTATTAAATTTGTACTTTTTGTTTGTTTTTAAGGTTCATTTACATCGAGCTCTGCAGCTTCTTGATGAAGTTCTTCATTCTATGCCCATAGACGGTCTAAGAGGAGTTGAATAATTTTATTTTTCAAATAATATTTCATTTCCTATGATATATTTCATATTTATAAGTAGAAAAGCTAAAAAGAAAAAAAAACATACTTTTTTTTGTTAATATGTGATGCAAAATCTAGTTCTAATGATATAAATTACTTTCACTGTTTCATATAACATTTCACATCCATGCTTAAAATACAATTTAGAAAGTCCATTAACGGGAAGAGAAGCGTTGTAATGCTTAAAATACTCCTTATTTTAAAAATATCTTTTGCTCTTCTTTCATCCACGCAGGCAGGTCTAAATATTCTCTTAATTCTATTAGCCGGCAATTAATACACATTTTTTATGAAAATAATAATATACCCAACTTTTTTTTTTTAATTTCCTTTGTTTACAAATAGTAGGTGGTACTATAACATACATGCACAACAAATACAGCCTTATAAATAATTTTTGAAAAAGCTCACAATAATATTTTATTGCTTTTTTTAAATTTTTTAATTTTATATTGCGCCTTGAGTTAACTAGGTATTTCACTACAGTATTCAATTAGGTTTTTTTTATGAACAAAATCAAAAATTTTATAACTCTTTACACTTTATCATCACATTAAAACATACAATTTTCAATTGACCCATCAAACAATATTTGTTATATAAACGACACGTATAATATATAGAGAAATAAGTTTACACATTGTTATTGTATTGAGCAATACAAATTTAGAAATAGTAAGTAGCCATAAACATCATATTTACAAAGCAAAACAATTTGTAATAAAAAAGTATAATAAAAAACATAAAAATTGCCTATTTCAATTCTTATGCGGTTAAAAACATTTATATATCTATTACAAAATTTGAATTTCTAATCCAAACAAATGAGATTCTTTTTTTACAATTGATAAATCCAGTTATTTGGTAAAATGTCCATTAACATTAGATAAAAATGTAATACTTGTTTCTATTTGAAATTAGTTATCTTTCTCCCATTTTATAAATCACTCCCATACATGCATTGTTGATAGATTTTGAAGAATATAGAGTTTAATACATCTTTTTGATTAATTTGAATTATAATTTTATGAAATCCCAAATATTGTTTTTTCTTTTAATACAGTGATTTTAAAGATATTAACAGTCTATGGATTTAAATATTCTCAAAAGGACAAAATGAGAAGGGAATGAGGAGTAGTAATAGTGAGAAAAAAGAAGCACTCATTCCTTTTCTTTTTCCTATCGAAAAATTTCGAAGGACTGAAATATTTTTTTAAAATTTTGTCAGGAGTTGGGGCTTGTCATGATATCTACGTCACTATTATTTAAAAAATTTACAAAATAAAATAAGTCTTGAACGACTTAATTAGTTTGGTAAACATAAATATTATTTAAATACAAATAAATATTTAAAACACTGTCTTTTACCTCAACTTCATTAAAATTTGTAACCATTTGCAAGATCAAGACTTATTTTTAAAAATTGACAAATATAAGGGGGTCAAATATTATGGCCAGTTGATGTAAAACATACATACAAAAAAAAGCAAGCATACAAGCTTACTTCACTTAGTTACTTAGTACTTCCCTCCAAGCTTTACTTCTTTTAATTTTGTTCCTCCTCACTCGTCGCAAGACTAACATGAATGTCCTCAATAAATTGCTCCACGTTGAAACTTGCAATGGTCAACTGAAGCAACTAGTGTGAAAGACGAATGCCGAGCAGTCTCTTTTGAGTTGAGTCAAGCAGTGGGGATGAGGACGTGTGCCTGCTAGCCACCTGCCTGGGCAGACAAGTTCTGCGTGTTAAGGGGTTGGGGTGATTCCCAAACATTTTGCTACAGGTTACTCTCCTTGACACCCGTCCATTGAATTAGTTGCCCCACCCCATCTGAAAGAGGCCTTATACTTCTCCACATTTACAACAAGGAGGGATACCGTAGTCCATTAAATAGCCATCTGCTATGTGACTTTGACCTATTCATAATCTGCAGATCACAACTTCCATCCCTCAGTTTGTTTTGGCTTGATGTTTTCCATGATTTGAGTATGCTTTTCTATTGTTCCTAGTTTTATTACCTTCTATGTTTTCCCATTTTATATGCCCAATTGATACAGAGAACCTTTTAAAAGAACAAAGGATATCTTGGCATAGCATGAAATCTGGGGTTACTGATAAAATGTGTGCACATTTTGCTCCACTGTCTGCCAACTCATTGCTTTTATACACCTGCAAGGCTTGGGACCAGTATAATAACACAAATTAATTTGTTATGGCTAAACTGGTAATAGATTTTCTGAATTCCATATTTTCTGAATGAGTACATTTTTGAGTAAAGATCTTGAATCGATTGAAGGGCGCTATAATTGTATTATGAAATTGTTTCCAATTATTTCAAATCCATCCAGCACCCTTCTAATCACCAACAGCTCTTCAGCAGTGTGTGCTAAAGAGTGGTGGTAGCAGGAATGAGTGGGGTTGGTTGTTTAATGATAGGCACATCCTTCTTCCTACTTGTTCAGCTATATTACACAATATTTCTATTCCTAACCATCCTAAACAATACTTCAAAGATTTTTTTCCTATATTCTGTATATGGCTTTGTGTATTTATGTAATACAAGGTTGAATTTTACTTCAGGGAGTAGGAAGGGGGACATTTTTGGTATGATTCTTTCGTCTATTTGTTTACTAAAATAATGTAAATGACTTTATATGAATTACTTGGGGGGGGGGGGCTCTGTATGCCAATGATTTTGTGACTTTAGGATGATTTTCATAATAAAGAGCAAGTTTTATTCATAAATATGGTTATAGTAGTAGAAATATTATTTCTGAGCTGACAAACATTTAGTGGCAATCATTGACCCATATTTTCATTGACAAACATTTTCTTTCTTTTCTGGATCTTTCTCACTGCCACACATTTTTAAAAATCTTGTTTGTTCAACTTTCTAACTTCTAAT
>CM077104.1:15721210-15738372 GCA_039619505.1 Cimex hemipterus | reverse complement strand
GTTCCTGTCAGGATTACATCGTAAGGCTCGAGCGTTATGGTTTTTGAAATGTAAGATACCAGGTCAGAAACAGGAAACACCATATCACTTGTGTTTCCCTCTTGCTTCATCGTACCATTGACTTTGAGCCAGAGTGTAACTTTGTCAGGGCAGGGTAGACATTCTTTTGAAATGGCCTCGCTCACTGGGCAGGCAGTGTCGAAACTTTTACTCATCGTCCAGGGCAACGCTTGTTTCCGCGCCTCTTGCTAAATGAGACGGCGATTATTTTTTAGTTGTAACAGTTCTGTCACTTTATTACCAATGTATTCGTTGCAGTCAGATCCAAAGCCAAGCAGTATCCACCAATATAATTGGGTACCTCATCTCGTGGGATGTTTTTCCCTTTTTTCCCAATTATGACACCAAGTTCAACTTCATGGTTGACCTCATAATTAGGTGGAATCTGAAAATTATATTAATCCATATATGTTCATCGGTTATAAGCATTATTCAATTAATTATACTTTCTACCTCAACCATCTAAATAGATTTTAAGTAGTATTTTTGATAGTTATACTACCATATATACGTTACCTCTATGTTTTTGTCCTCTTGTATGAAAGAAGAGGTTGGCTTGAGAAACAAAACTGGTTCTGTAGGTAATGGGAGTCCTCTTTCTTTGGCTATTGACCTCAAAAAATAAATAAATAAATAAACTAACATTTATTTGTGTTCAACAAATTACACTTCCTGGTTCCAGAGTTTTAATATTCCTAAATAGATTGTAATATCTTGAAAAATATACACTTTTTTCAAACTGGCACACAACCTTTAAAAATTTATGTTTGGACTTGATCTAGGATTTTAATAATATGGTTATTATTATTTTAATCTACTTACATATAATTAAGACGCGCTCCTACATTTTTTGCTATTTTTTTACGAAATTCAACACATTAAAAGTTGGTCCTATCGTTATCTAAGTTCAGGCCACAGAATGGTGATTTGCCATGAAGGTTTTATCGTTTAAAATAACAATCATAATTTTTTTTTACATATCTAGAGTATTTTTATCATCCGAGGATAAAAAATACTTTACTTAAATGTATATTTATTTGCACTATTTAACAGTCTGTTTTGTTCTTGGCAATTGTTTTTACTAGTATTTTCATAAAGCTTACATGTTTTTAAAGCTTTATGAATTATGACCTATTGAAAATGGTTCAACTGTACAATCTAACTGTAAGTGAAAATTATCCATCTGCCTAGTCTGAATACCTCTCCACATTGAAAATAAAGAGGGGTACTGTAGTCCATAAATAGCCATGTGTGATGTAACTGTGACCTATTCATATTCTGCACATCACAATTTCTATCCCTAAATTTGTTTTGGCTTCACGGTCGAGTGTGCTTTTTGTAGCTCTTAGTTTTTTATTTTCTATGTTTTCCAATTTTATATCCCAATTTGCTACAGAGAATCTTTTAAAAGCACAAAGGATATCTTGGTATAGCATTAAATCTGGGGTTACTGATAAATTGTGTGCAGATTTTGCTCCACTGTCTGTCAATTCATTGTCTTTTATACCTGCATGGCTGGGGATTCAACAGAATAACATTTTTTTTTTTTTTTTTTGTTCCATCTAATAGATTCCCATATTTTCTGAATGATTGCATTTTTTCAGTAAGAATCTTGAATCGATTGAAGGGTGTAACAGTCAGAAAATATGAAATCACCATCAGCTCTGCACTGTATGTGCAAAAGAGTGGTGGTAGCAGAAATGAGTAGGGTTGGTTGTTCAGTGTGTGGGCACATCTTAGTTCCTACTCTGTCAACTATTTTATAATTATCGGTATATATGTATGTGCAGTTTGAGTTATTACATTTCATGGATTTTTGCCCTCTATTTGGTTATGTAACTATGTTAAATGCTTTGTAATAATTCCGCATTACACTAATAATATGTCCAGTACATAGCAACTTGCTTAAAATATCTCCCAGATAAAATAAATTAGTTTTTTAAATATATATAAGCGAAAAACATCAAAGGTTATCATCACCTTTGTACTACCACTGTTTTATTGGAAAGTGTAGACATTTATATAAGTTTATAGAGATTCCTCATTTTTAGACTTTTAGACCTCATCGAAGACTCGATCAATTTTTTTCTGTTCATTCCCTAAAAATTATTTTATAGAGTCCAGAGGATTTTGGCCTAATGTATGAGTAATACATCTAATTGATTACCAAAAAGCATGGTTGTGGTATAATTTGTTCCATGAGGTACCTGTAGGTCATATTTGTGTGCCCTATACACAATCAACATAGTACGATCTCATCACGCCTGTAAGCTTGGAAAGATGTTTCCCAAGGTTTAACGTTCTCTTTTACATTTCGTAGTTTGTTGTGAGTGGTTTGTTTCCACTGATTTTTCCCAATTTTCAATTAATTTAAGTTTGAAAGCAAACTTTATATATTCATAATTTATTAATACTGAGATGATGGGATTGTTCGCTTTCGCCACTTTGTCAGCTAGCTTATTTCCCTTAATTCCAACATGACTTGGTATCCAGATGAAAGAAACAGATCTGGTTTTTTTTTTTTTTTTTTTTTTTTTTTTTTTTTTTTTTTTAAGTTTTGCCAAACGTTCTAAACTAAGGATTTTTAGAGTATGGGTTGCTCGAAGTGCACTATAAGAATCAGAAAATACTGAAAGATACAAAGGATCATCTAAAGCTTTTAAAATGGCAAATATTTCTGCATTAAATAAACTGAAAAGCGAGGCTAAATGAAAAAGTACCCCAACCACATAAGAAAACCAATATTTATTAATTTAATGATTTGCATTAAATAAAATAGAAAAAGTAATAATATAGATCTAATAACTTGATTTAAAAAGTATATTGTACATCCTTTGAAGAGTATTCTGTTTTTAGGGTTAAATATTAATGGAATAAAATAAATTAATTTCTAATGCTAAATTCTAAATCAATGTGTAACGATTAGTGACTGTTAGTCGATGATTATTCAGAAATTGTGAGATGCGGTCTGGTGTGATGAAAGTTTCAGAAAAACATTTTCTTTATTGGGTAAATGTTTCAATTTTTATTGAGATCATCTTCAGGGCCTGGGATTTAGAAACATTGTTTAAATTTAACAAAAACATGTAGGATGTTGAAAAAAGTGAATTTATACAATGCAAAAAATATTTTTTTATATTCAATCAAAGTATTTCTGCTCACTCAAAGTGTTTGCTTTATTCATAATTGTGCCATTCTTTTGCGCCCTGTTGAGAGTTCCAGTGAGATAATGCTGTTTTATGTTTATATACGTTGGATTTTGAAGGGGTGGGGAAGGGAGTCGGTATAGAAAGACAGTTTTGTATAAGGAGTCGGTTTCTTTGAGGTGAAAAAGAAAAACAATTCTTAATCGATTATTTGATCCTAAGTCTAAAAGTGTTCTTATAATTATATAGTGAAGAATAATACTTTAACATTTAAAAATTAAAAAGAAGTTTAATAATTCTGCATTTAGTGTATGAGCCTAAAAGCTTATATTTTGCTTTTCTTTTTATAGTGTTCTATTAAAGCATGAGGGGCTTTGAAACCCTAGGTCTTAGTTTTGAACTAAGCTTTATAATAAAGGTGATTAATTGCATAATCTACTCTTGTCAAAGTAGGTCTTTTATCAGGTGCTTTATTTAAAAAAAATAATTAAATGTGTCGGAGCTGTTCCTGTGAAAGGGTTGATGTGATGTGATTTTTTTAAATCATCAGTGCATATGATCAAAGCATCATGAATGAAAATGAAAAAAATGAATGAAATTTTGATATAATTAGTTAAAAATCACAATTTTTATGTAATCAAGTTACATGTAAGATTCTATTAATTAATAATAATTAAAGTTTTATTTCTATTGAGATATTAATTTGTTAATAAATATTTCAGTGCATGCAAGATGAGCATAATTTGGTGCTGCATTCTAGCGCTGTTTCCAGCTCTCTTATGACTATGACATCGTACACTATGTGTATGCTGTAGGTTTTATTATTATTATTATTTTTTATTTTTTTTTTTTTAAGAAACAAACTTGTACTTGAACGTTCCAAATATAAATTTTCCAAACGTTTAACCAACTACTTAGATGGATTATTTCACGAATTGAAGCGACTTACTTGAAATTCAAGCCGGCGCCTATGATTTTCTTACTTTGAGTTATGAAGTTACAAACGTTCACCTTCATGATTTATTTCGTTCCTGATTAAAGTAAACAATGAAGAAAGCCTCTGAGGGCTATAAAAGAATATTTTTCTTGTGTCGATTTTAAAGTGAATTAATGTCGAATAAAGGTTTCGCTGAGTTTTACTTCATTTGATTTTTCCCCTTATTGTTGTTTGTCTTTCAATGCATTTTTAATTGGATGTGTGTATAATGTATAGGTCTTTTATTTTTTATTTATTTATTTTTTTTAAAGGAAGCCTTAATCCTGTTTTTATCAGTGACTAAAATCGATACGGCCTTTTGTCAGAGTGGAAAACTTACAGATCTAGTGAACATTTGTGGTTGTGCCCGCTGATTTCTCAGTGACTCAGTTCTCACCCTGTCCGATATTATTTTTTAGTCCGATAACTTCCACAAAGTACAAACTGGATTTTTAACTCTCGCGGCTCCGTCGTTTCGTTGATGTGGACGAGCCGGATGCCGTTTAATAATTAACAGATATTTTACGTTCCCAGGGGTTTTGTTTCGTTTCGCCGTTTTTCCCCCCTTTCTCTCTCTTTCTTTCTCTCTCCTATTTATTGTTTGAATACTTCTTCTCAAGCCCCCCCCCCCTGTCACAAGCCCCGAGATAATCAACTATATTGATTTCCTTTGTAATTTTTATCGGCATTTCTCTTTGTTGCTCTATTGTTTGATTACAATTAAACACCTCTGATTGAATGGCTACAAAGGGTGAGTCAGTTTTTTCAAGATTTTTACAAAGATTGATTTTCTTCTGTTTTTTTTTTTTATTTTGTTTGTGCGTTTTCTCTCTGTTCTATATCAAACCTTTTTGTTTTAATTTTTACAACAATAAAAATACTATAAGCATTTACTAAATAATGTGTATTTTCTAATGACTGCTTAGAAGAAAAAACATGATTGTTTTAAATTAATCCTGAAAAAGGTAAAACTAAAACCACGCTTTATGCTACCAAATGTGTGTTGTTTTTATAATTAAGAAAAGCGTGTTGCTACAAGCTAATCGACCGTATTTCGCCAGTTTAAGTATAGAATTTCACCTCGATTATTTTCCATTAAATAGGTTCTAATGTTTAGCAAATCAGTGGAGGCCAATGTATAATGGCAAAATGTTGAAACGTGTCCTACACCAAAGCAATGAGGGTACGTTGGCCAGGATGATCATAGATGGTCATGTTTTTTAAGAGTTGATGAGGTTAATATGGAACTATGGTAATCCTTTCCTCAAATTCAACTTAAGTAGATTTGTGTGGTGTTTAGTAACCGTTAGTTAATGATTATTTGAAGATGGGATCTGGTGTGATGTAGGTTTAGAAAAACCATTACTTATTGTTTTCCATCGTCGGCTCCTTTCACCTCAAAGAAGCCAAAACCTTATATAAAAATGTCTTTATATCCCAACTTCCTTCCCTACCTCTTCAAAATCCAACATATATAAACATAAAACATCAATATCTCACTGGCAATCTCAACACGACACACAATAATGACACATCCACACAGAAAACAAACACTTTGTGCAAGTACAAATATTTTGAGTCTAACATTTTTAGCATTGTATAAACCCATTTTTTCACATCCTTATTTGTATAATTTAATCAATCCATCCGAAAAATGTTTTTATATAACAGTTAAACGTAAATATTTTGATGATTGTTGAATTATAATTGTAATGTTTGTATCAGTGGTGATGGAATGGGATGGCAGTTCCCCTCATGGTAGCTACCAATGGAGTAGAAAGATAACATGGAAGTTTGCCAAGGACACTTAGATATCAAGCGACAGTCTTGAAAAAGATTAAAAATTAAATCAAAACGTCGAACAAGATTCAATTCTTTACGTCAACAACCATCGACCGATAATCCCATCATCATCAAACGTCACAATGAAATTATTTTTCTTGTAAGATTAAGATCTCTCCTTAGTGGACTCCTTTGGTATGAGAAATGTTATGTTTAAGAGGCTATGCTGTAAACAGCCAAATGTTTCACATTGACAAATGATATGTGCCAATGTTTCCAGTTCCATCCAACAGATACGGCATGTTTCTGACTGCTTTAGTTGGGACACTGCTTTAGTGTCTTTAGTAACATTGGCTGTGATTTGCTTAGTGTGAAGAGGTAAATAAGAAACAATCGGCTTTGGTCAAGGTTTCGTGTTGGTGGTAACATCCAAAGGAGTGATGTTGACTGTGATTCCTCATGGCCAATATGTTGGCGACCAATGTTTGCCTTTTGTTGGATGATATTGGCTTAGTATGTACATTCTACGTTAGTGTGTAGATGCGAATCAGACCCGATGGAGTGGTTGGCTTTGGTCAGGGTTCAGACTACTGGTGGTCTAAAGGATTAACGTTGTTGACTGCAGTTCCACATGGCCAAATTTCCCAACTCTTTGGTTTAATGAGGATGGCCAATATATGCAACCAACGTTTGGCCTGATATATTGGTTGGCTTTCAAATAGCTTAGGATGTATGTGCCTTTTGCCTATCTTCTTCAGATGATTGTTAAGCAGCTGGGCCGATCAAGAGGCGTATGATTTACTCAAATCCTGCCTGCGGAGAGTGAGGATTTTCTCCTCCTTCCCTTTTGAGAAAAAAACCTGGTGCATTTGTTCAATGCATTGCCTGGTATCCGTGACTATAGACAAACATCTTAATTTTGCAGTTGTGAATCCAACAATTTCCATTTGTAACTAAAGCATTTTATCTTAAATATGTACTTTTTAAGGCTCTTTTAATTTTTTTAACTCTTATATAAACAAAAACATAACAACACCACTCATCCAGTGTAAAAGTTGAACAGGACACAGCTGAGATGCTCACATATTTTAACTTGAAAAAATGGACGTCTTGACTTAAACTATAAAAGTTTGACTGGATTAACTAAAATGTTGATTATCTCAGTTGAACTGAATGTAGTTGAATAATGAGAAAATGTCTTAATATTTCACTTTTTTGGTCGGCCTGTGCATTTCACATCGAATCCTTTTGTTTAGATTATATTTGTATAAACTATTAATTTATCTTACGTGATATGTTAAAATGCTGGAACTTAGGTTTATTGTACAGATCCTGACAAGCATGTAATTTGCACCATGAAAGCAGCGGAAGGCAAACGTTTAGATGCTAATGCTTGTTACACTCTGTCAATTTATGAGGAGGGCATTTGCTCATCTTACACATATTCCTAAGATGAAGGAAGCTGGAGCGAATGGTTGTACATTCTGTGAGCTCCTGGCACATTTGATGCAAATCAAGTTTGATACCGCCCCTCATTCCCACAAACAAACTTTTTGCATTAATTTTGATCAGTGCAGTCACTTATTGTTTCACCACTGAATGCAGTGCAATATTAAATGTGATTAAGACACAACTGGTGAGAATAGGCGGGCATTAATCAGGAACGATCAAGCTCCAAGTTTAATATCTAGTTCAATCTCATCACATTTCACAAAAATAATTATAATAAAATAAATTGCTTTTGTTATGTATTTTGTAATTACATTTTAAGAAATCAATTAATTTAAATAATATTTTTATTTTTTGTTGGAGTATACGTACATGTTGCATCCATATTATTTTATTTTTAATATTAACATCCAGTAAATTGTATTTTTCAAATAATTAAGAAAATGCATTAACTAATAGACAATTTAACTGGTTCAAACTGAATTCTACAGCCACTCAAATGTATTACTAAAAAATCTGTAGTGTTATGTATATTTTTAGTTTAAAAAGTTATGTTTATATTATAATTTATATTGTTGATATTAAAATAATAAAATCTTATTAATACTGTAATTTTTTGGTCCTCCAGGTGCATCGATGGTTTTTAACAAACATATAAATGTAAGCATACCACTTCGTTAAATAATATTTTATAATATTTCTTCATATTTAGCACTGTATTAATTTTATTATATGTTTAAGGACTCCAACCATTTTTACGATACACCAGCTTATCCTTCCATTATGCCTCAATGTAAGTGTAGCATATAAATCACATTTATGCATTTATGAGTATACAATTTATGTATTTATTTTGCAGTAAAAGAAGAGGCAGGTGAAAATAAGGTAAGATTTTTTTTCTCCCTTGTAAAGCAATCGCATATATTTGTAACAAGGAAAAGTAACTCCTCTGAATAGAAGTTAAATTTAACTTTAATTACAGATGATAGATTAACGGAAGCACCATATTTTATTTATTGTCGAGGTTAAATAAATCTCTAGGTCTGTTGAAGTAGATTTTCAAATTTGTAAAATTATACTTATGAAAGTTTCAAAGTTAGCGTTTTGTGTAAGCTAATACGGATTTATCTTTACAATCAATAAATTGATCAAAACTGGAATAAACACAAGTTTTGAGTCTGAGTCAATCATTTCAGAATTTTGTATTTGTTTTTATACTGTGAATTTTTCATTTTTACAAAGATACAAGCCTGTATGAATTTAAAAAAAAATCAGTCAGAATAAACATTGTGTATAAACAAACGTGAAAGAGTTTAGTTTGTACATTGCAGAATAATGAAGAAACTGAATAATGTTATCAAGATGTTTCTCGAGGCCTGCTTAAAGCAAATTATCTGCTTAATCAAAATAATTATACACTATAACAGCCGATCTCATGAAACTGATTCTTCATTGGTCTGCTTTCAGGATTTTAAATGTAAATAAACAACTGAGCAGTGTGTATTTTATATTGTAAGTCTTCGGTTTTGCCGAGTTTAAAGCATTCACTGTTACTTAAATGTTTACCTTACAAACATTTATAACATAATAATGCAATAAACTTTTCCAGGTTTCAGAAACTCCGCCAAATAGCAGCCATGACCAGAGGAAAGACTCCAACAAACTTAGGAGGAGTCGTTCCCCTGGAGGTAATTAATTGCTTCTTTTCTTAAAAGTTTTTTTTTTTTTTAATCTGTCCCTTTTTTTAAATATTAACAATGCGTTTTTTTCTTGCTTTTAAAAATTAATATTTACCCTTATTGTTTTATGATAATTTTAAATTAGGTTTCGATCTTCCTAAATATGAAAATAAACTTTAAAATTTAAATAAACTGGATTTCTGCTATGAAATAGAATCTGAATGTTATTGTTTTTCTTGTGAAAGGTGTAAATAGTTCCAATACAAAATGGCTTTATCATTTCAAATTGCTAGTGGGGAGACCACACAATCTGGATTGATTTATTTCACTTCAGCCATTTCTTTCACCCGGATCTTTCATTCAACAACAAAATCTTTCCTTGCAAAAACTTGAAACAAAACACCATGAGCTCAGACAAAAGCGATGATGGCTTCTTTATTAGAAACGAGGATGAAAAAAATCCCCATTCGCATTTATTATGGTTTTATTATATCTGGATTAACACACGCATCATTCAAAATCTGATCGAGCTGAATAGCAGACTTCCGTCTCCATTTCGTATTCATGTCACAGGTTATTTTTTTTTACCGAGACTGTTTTTCATTTTTCCATTTTTAATTTGTTTTCGATTCATTTTGTGCATTGCTTGTTTTGTTAATTTGCACTTTCTTGGACTTTGCTGTTTTTTAGCAAGAAAAAATGGATTTTCAGAATTGGAGCCGAAAGCCAAAAAAATGAGAAAAAATGGTTCACACACACCATTGGCAATTTTAAATGAACTGAGGTCAGGACTTCAATACAAAATCGTCTCCTCTGATGGACCACCACACAGTCCAAATTTTCTTGCTTCTGTTGAGGTGAGCAAAATTTTTATATAAACAATATATTCTATCAACAATTGATGCGAAGAAAGTAAATTTTGATTGTGATCAACTTAAAAAAAATATGTAGTTTATATAACAAAATATCAGTTTTAAAGAAAGTACAAGTTCATTAAGCTTTCAATGATTAAATGACCAGGACATTATTAATAATTTACAAGATTAATAAATGTGAACATCTTACAATATAGAAACTTATTGTTTCAAACATAATTAATTTATGAGTTAAGCAAGATCTCAGTGGACCAGTACCACCTACCTACGAGTTCACTCTACATCAGAATTGTTCCCACAGTCAAATTTTCATTTGTTAATACTGTTTGTGATTGTAAAATACTTAAGCATTTTGATTTTGTTCAGGTCGATGGAATTGTATTCAGTGGCAGTGCCAATGCAAAGAAGCAAGCAAAACAACGAGCAGCGGAAGCTGCTTTGCTTACTCTTTGCCCGTCATTGTTGACACCTGCTGATAACATAGATTTCACTAAAGATTCTGCATCCCATGATAAAAGTAAGATTCAGGCTATATGATTTATCCCTATTTTTGACTAATTTCATTTTTAATTTTAGCACCAGCTCAGTTGCTCCCCAAAAAACTCAAAATGGAGACTTTAATAGCAAAGGCAATGTCTGGAGCCGTGAACCCAGTAATGGCTTTAAACGAATTCATTCCAGGCCTAAAATACGAGTGTCTTATTGAAAATTCGCAAAAGTTCGTCTCACCGTTTGTATTCGGTGTGACAGTTGATAACACAACGTTTCAAGGTTCTGGTAAGAAAATTATTTGTTACAAGGAGGGGGGGGAGATCAGTTTTCAAATGTGATTTGATGTCTAGGAAACAGCAAAAAGAATGCAAAAGCCGCTGCAGCCCGGTCGGTGTTGCTGACAAAGTTCTCGCATCTCTGTACATCTGCTCTGAATGAGACGCCACCATTTGGGCAGAACAATTTCGCACAGAATGGACCAATGTCCCTACAGCCCATCGCAGCCAATAAAATTGTCGAGTAAAGAATTTTTATTACTTTATATAAAACATAAATCTTTTTATATTATTTTATACATATTGAATTTTTAAGAACACAATCATTACATTTACAATCCCTTGTACAGGCTGACCAATTGATTCTAAATTAAATTTCAGTTTATGGTTGGGTGCCTGTAACAATAAGTTTTTGTTTCAAAGTAGATTATGATTAATCATAGTCTGGTTACTGGGGGGAAAAATAACAAAGAAATCCTTATCTCCAATCTTTTTATCAAGATTTTTAAATTGATACAATAAATTGTTTGTATTGTTATTTTAATTTTTTCAGTAGAAGGCAGGAAATTAAAAATTAAAATTTTGTTTGATCTAACTAATTAATTGCCTTCTATCAAAAAATTTTAAAAGAAAAATATGCCCCATATAACTAAACCATAAGAAGAAAGGACAACAAAAACAGAAAGAATAATATTAATTATTAATTTTACATTTTGCTTCTTCTGGCAAACAGATTATAAAATATCGATTATTTTCAACTGTTAGTTATAAAAAGAAATTTGTATAAATGTTGCAAAACATTAATTTAAATAGCAAATCTTCAATTTTATTTGATGTAAAGTCATTCACATCATACCAGGAGGGTTTAACGGTTCTGCTATGTTGGGCAGATGATAGGCCAGACCACTTAACAATACTTTGTCCAAATTAATTTCAAATAAAATTCTAATGGCTATGCAGCGGATCGAACCCAGAACTGCTAATTTGGCAAGTATTGAGTGTGCATAAGTTTTTTTCAAATTTTAAGGCTACTTGTTTTTACTTGCAAGCCGCATTAGCTCTAGGGTGGGAAAAGCCTGTTGAAATAGACTGTTAAGAAAGGGGTAGTTCATCCAAAAGTCAGTTTTGAATAGACTGTGACACGTACCAAATGGAAGCAGATAAAATTCATAGGAGGCAACTAAGTATCTAAAGTATTGTGCTTTGGTGCTCCTATCTTTTCGAACAAAGTGGAATTAATTACATTTGTTGATTTTATCAAATCAACAAAATAAAAATTAATTCTTTGAAATGATGTTGATGCAAGTTCATGATTATAAACAAATTTGACTGCATTACATTCATGAACAACATTTAAATACATTTCATCCAAGATGTAAATGAGGCCGTATTGATTATTTTTACCCAGTAATAAACTAGTTATGTCTAATTTAAAAAAAAAAGTTATTATTTAAACGTTGAAAAGAATTTCTAATTTATCACTTGGCGATGAAATATAGTTGAAAGTTTTTTCATCTGATGTTATTCTATTGCATCTCATTACATCACCATTTTTATTATGTTTTAGTTTTATTATGAATTAAAGAGAAAAAAGCCCAGTATTGAAAATATCTTTTTGTGTATTTTTTCATGTTTACTTTATCATAATAACAGTGTTCATCATTTACTGGCAATTTTTCTCATATTTATCATATACATACTTCTTTCTACGTACATGTATGTTTGAAATGTAAAAAAATGGATAAACATTTCATGCCAAGTGCAGCTGTGGTCACACAAAACATGTATATCAAACGAAACTTGGTGATTAATTTAGAATTAGAATAAATAGAATAATTTTAAAGTGAAAAATTTATTTTGTTTGCACTTCAATGAAACAATTTAATTTAAAGTCAAAGCATAGTAATTAAAAGAATTAATTTTATGTTACAGTCATATTGGCGTAATTCCGAGGTATTTTATTCTTCACAATTTTTTTTTTTAAGAGCTTTGGATTCAATTTTTTCTACTCTTAAATGCTTCTTGTGCTTTCGAACTATTACGCTTACAGTTTCAACAGTACAATAGAAGAAAGATAAATCTTTTACCGCTGCACAATTTATATAGGCATGTAGTTATGCTTTTAATTAAAAAATACTTTTAAAAAAAGAATAATACATAAAACATTATAAGACACATTTTTAAAAAATTGTATACAGTATTATTATTATTATTAGAAATTGATTGTACAAAACATGATTTTGAGACAGCAGTTCTTCAGCTATTGGCAAAATGAAATGCACGTTTCATTTTGTAAATGTCTGTTTAAGGATTGTCCTCGAACACTACTACGATCTGATGGCCAACCACCAAGATTACGCCAAAAGAAAGGTTTTGGCCGGCATTCTCATGTCGACAGAGGAGGATCTAAGCGATATACAGATGATCTCATTGGGCACTGGGACAAAATGTGTCGGGGGCGAGCACATCAGCGTGAAAGGCGCTGTGCTTAACGATTGTCACGCTGAAATTATCGCAAGGCGAGGCCTCTTATGTTTCTTCTATAAGCAACTTCTCTTACACACAGATCCAGGTTAGAAAAAATGAAGAAAAGCCACTTTTAAATTCTATCTTTCTTTTCACTCTCTTTTTTTCCTTTTTGTTTTTGTTGGTATGTTTTGTATTTTTCAATTGTTAATTGTGCCTGCATAAACTTATATTATTTATTTTGAATGTACCTTCTTGGTGCAGTTCTTTTAAAATTTAATTTATTGGAAAGTACTGTCTTTGTATTCGTTAATCTTGTAGAAATAATAATTACTTCCATAAAATTCCACAGATTAAATATTTAATATAAATTTGTTTTGCTGTCTTGCTTAAAGAATCAAACTGGGGGTCGTTTGAATTTTCAAATTGTTCAAATTCATTTCAAATAATAAAGAGGAATATTTAATCTAGCATGGTTTAACTTAACATTTGCTATTTGTACAATTTTTTAAATAATTTTTATATATCGTTGTACACTTTAGTCTACATTGTTGATGATTTTCATATTGGTCATGAGATATGTTAAAACATTGTGATGTAATTTTTAAAAATACTTTTAAAAAAATTTTAAATGTAGCTCAATAAACAATATAAAGTTTGGCCAATATGAGTTGTAGTTGTAATTTCATTTAAAAATAACAAAATTACGCCAGTCATGTTAAACTCATCCTATAATGTAATTAACAGCATAACTTAACAAATAACAGTATAACAAATTTTGAAACTTATGGACTTAGTTCATTACATTCTACAATCATATCGGAATTTTCATATGTTTAAAATGAATGGACATTAAACGGACAAAACAAAAATAAATAAAAAAATACAAAAGAACTGCATCAAGAACGTAGGTTCTGAATATTTAATATATGTTTCTAGTAGGACCATAGTGAACATAACACCAAACAAATGGAGTTTGGGAACAATTGGATTTGAGATACAAGGAGAAGCTGTTTATGATTCTTCTTACTGAATTCCCTACAGACGGAATTCAGAATCCAATAGGCTGTTGCCAAAGAGGTAGTGTTATTTTTTGACCGAATTTATTATTATTATTTTATTTTATCTTATCTTTTAATGAGAGCTTGCAGTTTGCTTCTTTCTAATTATTATTTTTACTTCATGTGGTGGAAGTTAAAAGACCCTTAGTAAATTTTGTGGACTTGAGTTTGTAGTTGTTGCTATCTGGGTTGTTGAGCCTGTTCACCCACTTTTTGCTTGTTAGGCTGAATTTTAATAATTTTTTTAACATTGAAATAACACAATTATTAAACTTAAGTTCATCATTGTTCAAAATTAATTAATACACTAGTGGTTAACAGATAAGCTCAGGTATTGTTTTTTGATGCAGAATGGAAAAGTTCATTTTGACATTGTTAAAACATGTTTTTTTCTGTATCTGCTTGGGATTACTGATAAAAATATGATAAAGTAAAATGTTAAGGTAAATAAAAAGTCATGCGCTATGCCGGATTCAAACTCAGAATCTGTATTTTGCTTGGAAAATACAAGTTGTTTTAAACATATTGAAAGTATGACTTTTTTTTTCTTTTCATTCGAAATGTTAAAAATTTTAATTCTAGCTTATTTACAGTTGATAAAAACATTGATTTTCCCCCCATACTGATGTGTATTGTTCGGGATGAGTAATATGCTGCACCATTTGAGATCTATTGCATCTCTTACTTTGTACCTATAGCACATCAGTGAGTCCTAGTTCCTCAAAATAAAAAAATTAAAAAATTGGAGGCTCTTTCAATGGTTTAATTTATTCTACATGTATGTTTTATATCCTAAACAATTCCTCCTGCGGGCGAGTGTAGTTTGTTAGTAGGTGTCTCTTTTGCTTCCTTGCAGAATCTGCATGTATGAATTATGCCGATATTCTTCACATGCTCATTCATTCCGCATTGTCCCATTAAGATTCCTGTTAGGATTCGATGTTTTGTCGTACTTCCTTTACATTCTGTTGCTTCTTTTCTTCCGAAACTTGCTAGAAGGTTCTTGGTTGTTTATGCTCTACGAATGAATTCCATTGTTTGCTTATTTTCATTTTGTTTTTTTATCTAAGAGTCATCGATAGTGTGAACCTCTTGTGCAATGGAAGGGCTCAGGACCTATGTATAGAAGCCTTTTTACTTGCAAAAGATCTCCTTTCTCATGTTGCTCTACTTCTACACGTCCTGAAACCCAACAGATTGTGACTTTATTTTGCATACCTACTTTATTTCATTTGATTCAACTCCATCTTTGAGCTCAGTGCTTTGATAGTTGCCTGGCTATCTTACTTGATAACTATATTCTTTTTTGGTACCCTTTTTCAAATTGAACTGAGTACTCAGTTACATGGATTCAGCCCGGAAGATGCTAGAGTACTTTCACCCCATGGATTGTAAGTTTGGTTTGAAGACAACACTTCTACTCCTTTATATTTTTGCATTCTAGACTTTGAGGGTACAAGCAAATGGTGCCCTGCTCAGTAGAGAGTTTCCATACAGATAAGAGGTTTAAACAGTATAATTTATTTATTAGTGATGTAATAAAGGAAAATTAAATAATTCCAATCGTACAGGAAGGCTTAATGCCTAACTAGCTCCCATGCACCAGTGTATGTACCTTCTTAAGTGGTGGCAGTGCCCTGGCAGGAGCCCAACCAGAATCCTGATTCTGTTGTGCTTTCAAATAATTCCTTTGTAAGTGCATGGCCCTTCTATGAATCTCTTCCAGCAGGTCTTGAATTCATTAAGGATCCATTTTTTTGTTGTATCTTTTGTTTTTGTGGCAAGACGCTTGGACACATCAGGGTTTAGGGCCTAGAAAATTCATATTGATAGGCATGTCGGTACCTGAAACAGTTTAAGCATTGACTAAACTTATCACTGTATGGTAAAGGTCATGGCCTTGCATTTGAGCCAGACATACTTACAAATCCCCTTCCCTTAAAAACACCAACACCCTTAGAGTTGATATGACTTCTTTGTTGGGGGAGGAATCATGTTGGCTCCTATTTTGACCACATGTCCACTTTCTCATTGCATCTAAGCCCGGAATGCTGAAAGACTCATGCCAGGGTCAGGTCAGTTCTGTCAGTGACTTTTGCCAGGGTTTCCATACACTTTTTTCCTTCACTTTGCATTAGACGAGGCATTAAGGCATTAAGTGCACCCTGACTGTCAGAGATCTTGCGAGAACATGTTCCTCATCTTTTTATTTTTCTGGTGCTATGTTCAATTGCCTTGATATCGTACTGAAAAAAACTGAAGGATATTTGACTAAGTTTAAAGTCTGTTCGGTCTCCCTGAAGTCTCTAGTTCCTATGGCATTACCTGGTTTTGTGCTGTCAGATTTATTGTGGTAATTACTCTTAGATTTTTCTAACCTAGCATTCCCGACATGAGAAAGGGTGTAAGCTTTCTTGTGCTAATGAGAATTATCAAGGTAGGTGGTCAGAACAGAAAATGCTGTTGTCTTGACTGGCTTAAGACACATGGCCTGCACGCAGAAGCATATAATTTTCCAATTTTTTTTTTTTATCATATAACCTTACAATTTTGTCTGTGAAAACACTACACATTTCTATTCAGAATAGCTTTAGGCTTTTGCCATTATTATTCGTTTCCAAATACAAATATCCAGTATTTCCAGGGATAGAACATTTTTGTTGCTTGGGACGGTGAAAATTGGAATACCAGGATGCACTGAACTTGTTAAATAATTGTAGGTTGAGATAAGTTGTTAACTCAAGGGAGGGACAACATTATAGCTCAGGGTATCAATCAAGATAACGGATTTGAAGCCCACTTGCTACTTTAATGTTTCATCTTTACTTTTTGCATTAAAAAAAAAAAAAAAATATATATATATATATATATATATATATATATATATATATATATATATAC
>CM077104.1:15705114-15720810 GCA_039619505.1 Cimex hemipterus | reverse complement strand
ATATATATATATATATATATATATATATATATACTGAAAAATATAATTAAGAAAGTGGGGAAAAAAACTATGAACCATATGTTAATAATCTAATCTCTTGCTTACCTCAGGTGTGAACTATCACATATCTAAACATATTGCATAATTATTCAGAGTTGTGTTCATCTGACTAAACATCCGATCACCACAACCAATAATCCCAAAGCTAGAAACCTAAGCAGTGTGTTGCTGTAACTCTCCAGGGTATGATGAGATTATGCTTGTAAAAATGTGTGAACTGACGACCCCCATGGCACCCCACTCCAGAAAACACAGCTGGCAGAATACGTCGAAATTTCATGCTTTGCATCAATATGTTTGCAATTGTGACACCAGTGTCCCCATCTTCATTCAAACAAACATAGAACTGTGATCACAATAAACCCCCTAGAGCACCCAATATCCCACAGGGAGGTTGGTTGAACCATCTTCATTCTAGCTATTATTTATCATCATATCTCACTTATTCACCCAGAGTACTTGGCATTCCTCAAAACCGGGCTAAACAACATTTTCTTGCAAATATATATTACATTCATTCCGATCGTTCATAAACAAAACACAAACTGTACATACAACTTTTAGAAATTTTTATTCCTATAGCTGGAGGTTTTGGAACAGTGATCTTTGCCTGATGGTATCACAAATATTGTCTATATGCATCAAGCTATCCACTGTTAAAAATACGCTTGACTGTTATTTTATTCCTTCATAATGAGCACATATGCGGTGTCTGACAATCAATACAATCTGTGAGAAAATTTTTTATTCAAGAATTGCAGAGAGCTTTTCTTAACCAAATGTATTTAAATTAATTTTATGCTCTAAGACAGCAATCTCAAACTTTTTCTGTTTCTGGCACCCTTGATGAATCAGAATTTTTTTCTGCAGCACCCCAAGGCAAAACAATGGTCTACCTCAGCATGAACGTTTTATAGTATGTAGTTGTAAATAATTTAAATTCAGAAAAGTATTGATATATCTAAAGCTTTTATTTTGTCTGCAATTTGATTTAATAAATAATCAAAACCCTCACTATCTTGCAAAATTGAAAAACTTGCCTTTTGAAAAACGATTACACACTTAATAGCAAAACTGTAAAAGTGAATACTTTTTTTTTTTAAGGGGCAATAATATGAAATACACTACTGCAGCTGTCTCGTTAACCGTCCATATTGAGATTGGATAGCCATCAAAGTCTTAGTTTGTAGAGTTTTACAAAAGGAGGTTTAGGGTTTTTTGAATGAAGATAAAAATAATATTTCTATAGAAAATTTTCGCGGTGCTCTTTGCGTGGCACCCCTGGGAGTTTGAGAATCACTGCCCTAAGTGAATAATTTACATTTCAATTAATCAGTAGGATGAATAATTTTTTTCATTAAATGTCGCCCTCTGTTCTTGTTTTAATTAATTATCGTATTATTATTTTATTAATTAGATTTGGTACTTCTTGTTCTTTCTTCATACAGCTATTTTAGAAAATGTTTGTGTTATTTTTTATATTTTTAATCTGGATTATGCATAAATATTTGTTTCACATTTTTCTCTTACAATGGAAGGTTTTTATAAAATACAAATTTGTATATCATACTATTGTACTGTAACGTTACTGTATGAGGTCATATCTATTTAACATTGAAAACTAAACTTTATCCACATAAACACCCAGCTAAAATAATGTAGCTAATAAATTAGCTTTAAATAATTAAATCAGATCAAAAAATGTCCTTTGCATACTTTTGTATGTTTAATTAATTTATGACTTATTGCTTGTCATCACAAATGCTTTTTTTTACCTGTAACTCTTGTAAGGCGATAATAACTTTATTTGTAATTTTTCTGAAATTGTTTTTGTTTTACAGTTTCGTTCGGATCATATATGTGTTGCTAAACAATAGAAATCAACTTACATATCATTTAAATTGGTGCAATTAAACAATTAATCTATTTAGATTTAATTATTATATCAATAATTATAGTTTTTCCGAACTATTCTAATAGTATGTATAACATAAATGTAAATTTACCATACTTACCCTGTTAATATACAAATGGATTTATTCATACAAATCTTACCATTTATTATTGCACTTAACATTATACTAGCTTTTAAACCCAGACAATATTTTAACATAAAGATTGGCTTAAAAATTTGTAATTTAGTAAAATTTATTTTAAATAGCTAATTACGTATTCTAATAAGATCATTTTGGGTGGTGAAGGATGTTAACAAATTTATATATTTCAATTTATGGCAAATTAAATGCATTTCCATGTTCTAATTGATTTCTGTTTGTTTATAATATGGGATTTACAGGGTTCTTTTGGCATATTGTACCCATTTTTGGTTGATACATTTATTTTTACTGCTTTTGCTTCCACTAACACATGTTTGCCTAATAACCCCTTTATAGTATAATTTTATATATTAACTTTTGCAACTCAGCACCAATGAAAAACCAAAATAAAATCACTTGAAAGTGAACTGTGAAGCACATTAATTTAAAAATATCCCTTTTTTCTTAATTTTTTTTCAGCTACTGCTGAGAGTTCAATTTTTGAGAGAAGTGACACTTCCGGTTTTCGCTTGAAACCTCAATTTAAGTTTCATTTGTACATTAGCACTTCACCCTGCGGCGATGCGAGGTACTTAAATAAATTCATATTTGTTGTTTTCTTCTTTTAAACTGCTTTCCACTGAAAGTATGGTGTTTAACTTTGATTTCAGGATTTTCTCTCCTCACGATTCTGACAGCCAGAATGAAGAGGCCGTTGACAGGCATCCAAACCGTCAGTCGAGAGGCCAGTTGAGGACTAAAATCGAATCTGGGGAAGGGACGATTCCAGTAAAATCCGCCAATTCTATCCAGACTTGGGACGGAGTGATGCAGGTAGATTTTCGCTACTGCTGACTAAATTCCAAATTTACTTAATTGTAATTATTATAGGGAGAAAGACTCCTGACGATGTCATGCTCAGATAAGATTGCTAAGTGGAATGTGGTCGGACTGCAAGGCTCCCTCCTCTCGCATTTCTTGGAACCTGTGTACCTACACAGCCTAGTCGTTGGCTCTCTATTCCATCCATCCCATCTGAGAAGGTTCGTTTTGCACAAAAAAAAAAAAAAAAAAAAAAAAAATGTACAAAAATATGCTCATATTTTTATTTTAATTTCAGGGCTTTATATCAAAGGATTGAAAACACACTCGTGGGTCTCCCTCCACCTTTCCGTCTCAATAAACTCAAGCTAAATACGACAAGCTCCCCAGAAGCTAGGCATATTGGAAAAGCCCCGAGCCACAGCGTGAACTGGATAATTGGTATGGAAAATACACCTCAAAAATATAGTTTTAATGAATAACAAAGATTTAGCTTGATCATCTCTTATCAGACAGCAGACCTTTTCATAGAAAAAATTCCTAGGCGAACCCCTCTTTCAAATATTTAAAATTAGATGCTTAAAGTATTTAATAAATTAAAGTTTTATAAATTAGCCAGTCCATTACTAATTAGGTGATGGAGGAGGATGTCACTCTGCAAACAAACATTAGATTAACAAACTTAACTTTATTTACAAAATCTTTAACATATAAATCAAATTGGACAGTAGGTATGTAAAACAAGGCAAATTCTAAAGTAATAATTTAAACTTAATCAATTAATGGGAAGGAATGAGGCATTTTTAGTCTGCAAAAGTTGGATATGTTGGATTTAATTTTTCATAGCTGAAGACGGATGTCAGGGTCAGCATCTAGACAGTTTTGGTATTTAGTTTTGGTGGTTGTATAAAAAATTTCACAGAAAATAGTGGTAAAAGTTTTGCTTTTTCAGCGAGTGGCTGATCTCTTTTGTTTTCCAGGCAACTAAAAATGGGGGTACGGATCGAACTCAAAAGTAGATTTCGAGGCGGTATATGAAGTTACGTTTTATCAAACTTAAGTATTCAATTGAAAATAGGCTGATTTGCTTTGATTAAACTGGAAATGGTTTGATCACCCATTCTTGGTCTTGCAGCATTGTGCCTCGAGCTCTTGGGAAGTAGTTCTCAAAAGACATCTCTAAACTTCAAACATGTTTACATATTTAATATATTTCATCACATTTATATATTATAATTTTGTCAATCAAAGTGCTGTTTGCAAGCCTGTTTTTCTTTTAAAAAATGGTTTAAGACAACAAAACACTTCACTTCTTCCTTCTCAACAGATTCAACCCAAATGTGGATTTTTCTTTTGAATGCATGTACTGTGTCATCTCATTTATTTTCATGAAAATTAAATTAAATAAATATGACAGTTTACATTGCATTGGCCAACTTGACATTGTCATACAGCAACAGAGATAAGACTTCAAAATGCAATTCCATGTAAGTTAAACTTTCCTGATGAAGCGGGGAATGATGAACGCTCCCCTAGTGATGACAAGCTAGCTTCTCTATGAAGGATTCATCACCTAGTATTGTGAAAAGTCTTAACTTCAATGGCCGCAACTTGACATAATAATTTGAACAGTCTCACCCAAAACTTTCTTAAAAATGTCTCTTCCAATGTTTTGTTGGGTATATTTTTCCAAAAATTCCTTGACAGGCATAGAATTAACTTTGTGTAAAAGAATATTAGAAAGACAGCTTTCGGGTTAATGACTTTTAAGCAGAAGACTGTTTCTGTTATTAAAAAAATATACAAATAACACTTACTAGTGGTACATGGAACATTGTAAACCACCATCTGTGTTTAGTTCTAATATCTTTCTCTCCTGTGATTTTGGAAGTTTTACTACTTTCATCTTATGACTTTTTTTTTTTTTTTTCAAAAGTTACAGAGTGGGACAAAATAAATAAATAAATAAAATAAAAAGTCAAACCAGAGTTTAATGAGTTCTATGAAATACCTGGGGGATTTTGTTTACTTTAGCACAATGCAATTGAACACTGAATTTCGGTAGCTCAGTTTTGTGCATCGTTTCATGTAATGTGTAGAGATTAGTGACCCTTAATTGATAATTATTCAGATATCGTGAGATGCTGTCTGGTGTGATGTAGGTTTCAGAAAAACATTTTCTTTATCGTGCCAATATTTCGCAGATTGACACTCTCAACACGACATGCAAGAATGGCACAGTTACACAGAAGACAAACAATTTGAGCCCTGAAGATGATTTCAATAAAAGATCGAAACGTTGGCACGGTAAAGAAAATGTAATATCTGAATAATAATTGTTTCGTGTAATCTTCAAAACTTGTGATTTCGCACAATATAGAACTTGATTTTGAACACAACTGACTGGATAAATAACTTGATCTTGTGAAAGTTCAGAGAAGTCTAAAAAAAAAAGATGCATAGGATTCGAGCTCTAGTGATGATTACCCATCGAAAATTGTTATTTCCTTCAGTAAGGCCTCACTTTACCTAAAAATATGTGCACTGTTAATTAATGATTATTTAGAGATCGTGGGATGTGATTTAGAAAAACATTTTCTTTTCAAAATTTTGATCTTTATTGAGATCATTTTCAAAGCCTGGGATTTATAAATATTGTTTAAATTATACAAATTCATATAAAATATGAAAATGAATTTACACAAAGATGTATAATATAAAAATTGTAGGTTTAATCAAAGTACTCAGTGTATGTTTTCTGTGTAGATTGTAGTGTTATACTGTTAGTGAGATATTAATGTTTTTTGTTTATATGTTTGATTTTGAAGGAGTGAGGAAGGAAGTCGGGATAGAAATTCATTTTTCTGTGAGGGGTCGGCTTTTTTGAGGTGAAAGGGACTCTTTCTTTTCATTTTCAGCCCCTTTCACCTTGGAAATAAAATGTTTTTTTCTAAATCTACATCACACAGACCGAATGTCGCAATGTGTAAATAATTATTTAAATATACTTGCATAAATTATATGCTTTTAGATGATGGACCAATTGAGGTTGTTAATACTATGACAGGGAAGTGCATATCCGGCAGCGTTTCCCGTTTGTGCAAGCAGAAATTCTACCACCTCTTCCGCACACTTGTTGACTTTCAACTCTCAACCAGGTCAGGAGTGGTGGATATGCCTGATATTTATCTGGATGCCAAATACGCTGAGGCGACATATAGGGTAAGATAAAGTAAAATCTCGACCTTTCTTTACATAAATACAAACAATCGTCGTTTTATGCTTCGCAGGAAGCCAAAATCCAGATGGTCCAAGCATTTCAGAAAGCAAACCTCGGAACTTGGATGAAAAAACCAATCGAACAGGATCAGTTCGAACTTGATGGAACTGTCAACCCACAACTGAATCTATAGCAAAAGAATCTTCCTGCAATTAGATTTAAGAAAACGCTGAAAAAAAAGAAAAAAGGGAAAAAGTAAATATTTTACAAGCATCAAATAAAAAGAAAATAGCTTGAATAAATGCAAAACTTCTTGTTTTTAACTATAAAAAAATAATAATAAACATTATTTGTTTATAAGGCAGTTGATTTTATTTTTAATTTTCTAATATACATTCTTTTTTTAAAAAATTACCAAATTATGTATGTATATTTTTGGGAAATTAAATCGAGTTTGTTTTTTGTCTAAAACTCTTAAAGTAATCAATCAGTACAAAAATAAAAATTTTAGTACCAAGTGTATTTATATTTTCTATGTATATTTAAAAAAAAACGTTGACAAGATTGTGACACTTTTTAAATAGTGCACTGGGTTGTAAGAAAATGAAAATGGTCTTTCGCAACAGTTTTTGGTTTATTATCAATACTTAAAATAATTGGTGTTAAAGTGTTAAGTGAAATGTGTCTTTTAGAACGTAAAAGGAAGTAAGTTACCAAAACTTATCTCAATCTGTAAGCCCTTTCGAGGGATTTATTTCTTGTAGGCATAGGCGATGATACTTTTAAATGTTAGTACTTTAATTTAAACCCACAAGTATTGCCATTGTTGAACTTTTTTCAATTGTAAGTTTGAAGTAGTTACAGTAATTATGAGTTGTATCAACTAACTTGTCATTTACTTAATATCGGACATATTGTTTACAGTCAATTTACTAATTTGTTGTTTCAGACATCAAACAGTAGAAAATATTTGTCATTGTAGCGTAATAAAATAAAAGATTTGTTTAACATTAGAGAAACGTAGTCATTTTTAAAAGTATAGTATTAACTGTATAATGAATTTCCTTCTCTTAAACTGTAATAATATAAATTGATGTTTCCATTTATAAATTGTAACGATTATGTAAGATATGAATATTTTCTCAAAATTTTAAGCCCTTTTTCTTTTTTTTACTTTTCACTGACCACATTGAAAAATATATCTGTATTATCATCTATTGCGCCCAATAAGTATGTCTCATTTTTATCTAGACCTTTCAGGATTTTTTTTACCAAGGACAAAACAGGTCGCCACGAAGCTATATTTTAAGGCTCATCGTCAACTTTCTTCAGACTATTTGCCATACAAAATGTATTTTAAAAGCTACAGCATTTGATTTTACATTTAATTTTTCAATTGGTCAAAGTTGTTTTAAGCGAATAGTACAAAAATACTTTAAACGGAACCTTATCTTCAAGCACAATATTAAATACAAAAAAGTGGTTCATTTAAAAAATAAAAATAAATTATTTAAAATTATCCCAGTTGCTTCTTGTTTTATATTATTTATCCATTCCTTGAGTTTTATACTGTATTGTGGATGTCTGGCAAAAATGCTGTCGTCTTTTATTTTGCACTATTCAATGTATATATATACTGGAAGGGAGAAATTAACCGTTTTACTACTTATTTTTATTTTTATTCACAGGATCGTAGTGGCCAAGTAGTGAGGGCGTTTGACTAATATTTGTCACATTAGCAGTTCTAGCTTTAAACCTGGGCACAGCAGAAATATCTAAAAAAGAAAGTGCGAGGGGCCGTGTTGGCTGGGTGGATAAGGTGTCTGACTAGTAACTAGTATTTGCCACACTAGCGGTTCTGTGTTCAAAAATCTCTGCTAGGTCCATAGTTTGGATTAAATGAAAACATGGACTGTAGAGTGGTTTCACCTCACCCCTCAACCACAACTCCCAAAGGGTAGTTGGACATAGACCCTCAATGTAAGACAGGAATTACATTTTTTTTTAATTCAACAAATTGTTTCATTTGTCTTTTTATTTCATTGTTTATGCACCATGGTTTTAAAAACTGCAGTTTCAGTTGAAATCATATGCAAAAATAAGTAACTGTCCAAAAGGCTTTTCCATTAGTACAAATAAGCCAGTGGGCAGTCAAAATGGCATCAATTGAGATATCTTCCCACTTCTATGAGGACCACTATGGCAATGAATACTCCATAAATGCCTGACACAAAGTTAAAGAAATGACAGACATTTGAGAAGACCTGCTACTGGCTTAGAAGTTAAAACTGAAGACAACAGAAATATCCAGCAATATCTTTTGTTCGGTTCTGACCATACTAACAGTAATGGAAAAATTTTCACTCATTTTATAATAGAAGTTCAATGTACCACCGAAAATTCCGAACACATCTGGGCATCAAAAAGGAATGGGAAGGAACGGAAATCAACTCCTATAAAAACGGCACCATCCTTTGGTACACAGATGGATCAAAGACACAAGAAGGTACAGGAGCAGGAGTATTTGGACCTGGCATCAAATACTCGGAACCCATGGGAAAACTCACCAGTATCTTTCAAGCAGAGATTCACGCAATAGAAAGATGTGTCCAATTCAACTTAGATAAAGGATACAAAAACAAGAATATAGCTATCATGTCAGATAGCCAAGCAGCCATCAAAGCACTAAGCTCAAACATCATTAGTTCAAGAATGGTGCTGAACTGCAAAACAAAACTAAACATATTAGGTGCGCAGAACAAAGTAAGCCTCTGCTGGGTCCCAGGACACATGGGAGTAGAAGGCAATGAGAAAGCGGACACCCTCGCAAGAGAAGGGGCAGCCACACCGCTAACAGGACCTGAACCCTTCTGTGGAATAGGAATCCACACTATCAATGAATATTTCAGACAGAAGGACAAAAAGAAAATAAGGGAGCTCTGGAATTCACTTATTGGACACAAACAATCCAAGAATTTTCTAACCAATTTCGGAAAGAAAGAAATCACGGAATGTGTCAAAGGAAGCAGGAATAGACTGCGAATCCTAACAGGATTCCTAACTGGACACTGTAGACTAAATGAACATCTAAAGAAAATGGCAATAATCCAGGATGGCACATGCAGATTCTGCAAAGAAGCAGAGGAAACACCAACACATCTGCTAACAAACTGCGGAGCAACATTAGCCCGTAGGAGGAAGTGTTTTGGGACATACAATGTGACCATAGAAGAGCTTCAACCAATAAAACTGGGCCTATTAATCAAATTCCTTGATGAAATAGGACTCACCGATGTGCTTTAAGCAGAGAACGGGGGATACAATAGCTCTTAAAGGGCGCAGTATACACACCCTGACATATCATTATCATATCATACCACCAAAGTGAATTAGGGGTGTCAATTGCCGCAATGCTTGCAAGTGTTGACATGGTGCTCATCACTGTAGATGAAGGTCCCCAGGTTTATGACCTGCTGTTGCAAACCCTCGAGAAAAAAAAATGCATAAATAGATCAAACAAATTATTAATAATGGAAGGAATTTTATTTTCAACCTCTTAGATGTATTTTTTATTAATTAATTTTCTTACGCACTTGTACGCTATATTCTTTACGTTAACATTCAGGACCAGGTACTCAGGAATTTATCCGAATCATACTAAATTCAAATTTATTTTGGTGTATTTGAAGAAAAAAATTATGCCCATGTAAGAATATTAGTAGAAAAGAAACACTTCTTATCATTTGATTGATTTCAGTTAACTTTCCAGGAACCAAGACAGATTAATATAATAAAATTCTATTGAAATATTCTATAGATCTTACTTGAGACCCTTATTTCCAAAAGATCTAGGCATAGTTTTTACCTTTCCTGAAAATTTTTTTAATCATTGGGTTGTTCAAATAGGAGCCTTTTTTTAAAACATAAAAATAAGTCTGCCCCCTTTCATATTTTCAACTTACAAATGTAGCAAGTTGGACTTTTTCTTTCTATGTAAAAACAGAAATTAATCGAACTTGGGTGATACAGAAAATTATATTAATAGAAAAAAAACACCCTTGACAAAAACATCTAGCACATATCTAGGTCATTGGTTCAAATCTCGCTCATGACATTTATCGCAAGTGAAAACCAAATTGATTGAAAGATATTGATTGGTTCAGCGGACCATGTGAACTTGACAAAAATATTGGGTTAACGGAAATTAGTGTTGAACCAGGGTCAGAGCTTATTGGATCTGTCCCACCCACGGGTTTAAATTATTCAACGTGATTTGGACTGTGCCATCTTCAGTGAGAAACTCACTGAAACGGTTACAAAAGTATACAGAGAATCTGATCATGTAATAAATGGTGTAATTGTACAAAAACTAAAACATATCTCGTTAATTTTAATTCAGACCCATTATTTTGGATTTCTTAATGAATTATGATTTGTGCCTGATATCTGTTCTAATCTTTCAATACATGTTCAAGATTGTATTGAAACTGACATTCATCTTGTTTTATTTTTTCCATTTGAATTAATTTTATTAACGAATATTATAAATTTTTGAAATAGTAGGTATTTTTCCTACATTTCTAACGATTATGCAGTATAATACACTAAATGACCATTTTTTTAAACTTGCTGACACTTCTTTAAGAAATTAGGAAAGTGGTGTAATAAATAAAACAAATAATGATTCAATTTATATTTCAATTAAGAACGCCCTTAAAGAGTACCTTGGCCAATAACAGAATTGGAAAGGGAGGCAAATAAAAAAATATAAATGTAAAAATATAAAAAATGATTCAATTCGTTTGCTTTTAGTACTCTTCAGCACCCTCGCCATCTCCCTCGGCTGAGTCCATGCCGACTTCTTCGTAATCCTTCTCGAGGGCAGCTAAATCTTCTCTGGCTTCAGAGAACTCACCTTCTTCCATACCCTCACCGACGTACCAATGGACAAAAGCACGCTTGGCGTACATCAAGTCAAATTTGTGGTCAAGCCTTGCCCAAGCCTCGGCGATGGCAGTGGTGTTGGACAACATGCAGACTGCACGTTGTACCTTAGCCAAGTCACCACCTGGGACGACAGTGGGTGGTTGGTAGTTGATCCCGACCTTGAAACCGGTGGGGCACCAGTCGACAAACTGGATTGTCCTCTTGGTCTTGATTGTGGCGATGGCGGCGTTGACATCCTTGGGCACAACATCACCTCTGTACAACATGCAGCAGGCCATGTATTTTCCGTGCCTCGGGTCACATTTCACCATCTGGTTAGCTGGCTCAAAGCAAGCGTTGGTGATTTCTCCAACAGACAGTTGTTCATGGTATGCCTTTTCGGCAGAAATAACTGGGGCATAGGTGACAAGAGGGAAATGGATTCTGGGGTAGGGGACCAAGTTAGTTTGGAATTCAGTAAGATCTACATTGAGAGCACCATCAAATCTCAAGGAGGCAGTGATGGATGACACGATTTGACCGATGAGACGGTTCAAGTTGGTGTAAGTAGGGCGTTCAATGTCCAAGTTACGGCGACAGATGTCATAAATAGCTTCATTGTCGACCATGAATGCACAGTCAGAGTGTTCCAAAGTAGTGTGGGTTGTGAGGATGGAGTTGTAAGGCTCAACAACAGCTGTAGATACCTAAAAACAAACCAAAATTTAATTCAAAGAAAATAACAGGAATGGAAAATCATATTAAAAAAATTTATAGATTCAATTATGTCATTACCTGAGGAGCTGGGTAGATGGCAAATTCAAGCTTAGATTTCTTTCCATAATCGACCGAGAGACGTTCCATGAGGAGGGAAGTAAACCCGGAACCAGTGCCACCTCCAAAAGAATGGAAGATCAAAAATCCTTGGAGTCCAGTGCATTGGTCGGCCAATTTTCGGATCCTGTCAAGTACCAAGTCGACGATTTCTTTTCCGATAGTGTAATGTCCACGAGCGTAATTGTTGGCAGCATCTTCTTTTCCGGTGATCAACTGTTCAGGGTGGAACAATTGTCTGTATGTTCCAGTACGAACCTCATCTAAACATTGAGAAATTTGTATAAATATTCCATTGCAATATTTCACACATAAAAAAAAAAAATTTGAAACTCACCAACAACAGTAGGTTCGAGATCCACAAAAACTGCCCTGGGGACGTGTTTTCCAGCTCCAGTTTCGGAGAAGAAGGTGTTGAAAGAGTCGTCACCTCCTCCAATAGTTTTGTCTGACGGCATTTGACCATCAGGCTGGATGCCATGCTCAAGGCAGTACAACTCCCAGCAGGCATTTCCGATCTGGACTCCAGCTTGTCCAACGTGTACAGAGATACATTCACGCTGAAAAGGGACAGATTTGTTAATAAAATAAAATTAAAATGGGGAATTTTCACAATCAACAAGTTAGAGATGACTACAATCCTTCATGCCCCACTTGCCTAATATGGGAAAACAACTCTCAAAAGTTCTCTACCTTTCACCATATAAAGAAGTAAACCACTGATTCTGACTTTCCTAACCATTTACCCATTTAAAACTCAATTTCACCTGTAAGTGTGTCAAAAAAAATCTCTACTGCAAAGGAGAAAACTGCCTGTAAAAGTTTCTATTTGTTTTCAATATTAATAAATTCAACCCTTCCCTTGGTTTTTCTTAGTTATAATCATTTCTTTTCTTTTATAATATATATAATAATAATTTGCATTGTGCAATGTTTTGTCACCATATGTGCCCTATTCATACAATTCTTTCTTCTAAAAAAATAATAAAACTGCTAAGTTTCCCCCCATCTGGGGCATTGTAATATAAAATGGTCAATTTAACTCATTTATTCTTGTCAAGCATGATAAATGGAATAGTTGCACCATCTGAGAAATCTGTCAGGCAATATTTTAAATATATAAAATTATTGATATTTTCTACTGGTAAAAATCAATTCTTTTAGGGTTTGTTTTAAAAAGACAATTCAAAATACGTTCTCAGATTTTTTTATTTATTTTAGGACTGTCAAATTTTCAAATATACTTTCTCCAACACTTGAAATTGTTTTTCAATGAAAAATACTAAAAAGGTGTAGTTTTCAACATTATTTTTATTATTCAGTTTTAAAGGAATAAAGTTGTGAACTATTTTTCTAGCGGAATTCCGCAATTTTAAACAAGCTTTCTCTACAAGAAAGGACCAGTAATTTTTTCCCTTCCCATTGGTAAAATCAACATTAAAGCTTTTTTAACAGTATTAAAACGTTTTACCTTTTTGTTAGAACACCGTATATACAGAAAGTTTGAATTTTTTCCTATGTGCATAACCAGTATTAAAATTTGTTGTAAAACCCTTTAAATGCGTTACTTTTGTCTTATCCATTTTTTTTTAGGGGGGGGGGGCTTTTATAACGTCTAAATCTTAGCTTACGCTTTTTTATGTATGTTGAACAGTCTTACCAAATTTTAAGCTTTTTCCAAAGCTATGCCAAAACAGCCTTTAGATAAGACTACAGCTTTCTTTAAAATGAGCTCTTTGCTTTTTTTTTTTTTTTTTTTTTTTTTTTATAAAAGAAAAGCATTTAAGTCTATTTTAACGAAAAACCCAACAAAATTGAAAGAAGACTTTATTTAAGTCAGCTCAAGTTCAGTCTTTTTCCAATGGAAGAAAATTTAACGAAAACGAAAAAAAGTGTTTAAAAAGGATGACCGTGAAGAATTACTTTACAAATTACCTACATGCTTTACTCGAGTACGGTGACAAAGTTATAATTATTTTTTAAATAAAACGAAGCAGTTTTTTCTTTTTTCATAAAAGAACGTAAGTTGTTCCTTTTTATTGAACACTAAAGTACCTTTAACAAATAAGCTTTTTTAAAGATAAAATTGTTTAAATTTTTATCCTTAAGAGAGATACGTTTAAAATTGTTTTTTTCCATTTATGAAAATTGTCCGTTTTAACTTAAGCTCCCGCCATCTGGTTTCCGGTGCTTTCCAACGGCAATCGTTGGGCGGGAACTTAACGGACAGTTGGGAGCGGAGGCAACATCTACAACGGAAACGTTGATGGAGGGGAGGCCGGTTAACAAAGCAAAAGGAAAAAAACGGGAGTCACTCAAACGCTTCAACTAGAAAATGAACATAATAAATCCGCGTAAAACTATGTCGGCAAATTTAAACTATCCAGGTTTGAAACGAACGAAACAAAACGAAAAATCGACGGAAGGTCGAATAGAACGAGGATGAGATCACGTTTCGAAGAATAGGAAAAATGGCCGCGGGGCGTTAGCGGCGACCGGCAACTCGAAAAATCGTTAAAGTTATATTACGTATTGCACAATATTACAAATCGTTATGAAAAACTAAGAGAGAAAAAGGAAAAAATAACGCTGAAAAATGAAAAGTAACGTTATTTGAGTTTCAACTAGAAGAGAAAACGAGATCAATTTTATTAGAGGAAATGCCACGTGGCTCAATTCTTATTTCGTACATTATAGAAATTGCGTTTTTTTTTAAATAACTTGTTAACGCTTTGAATTAATAAAGAAACTTCGTTTAGCTCTTGCTGTAAAAATCGAATAACCTTTATTTCCACTATCGCTAAGTTCAATTGAATTGTATGGTAGGCAATTTATAATAATAAAGTTTGTACTTACCATATTGAATAGTTGGTTTTAGAACTTTGGGTCGACTTGAAAGAAAAGGCAAAGTAGCTTGGAAATTTTCTGGTTTAGTCAAGCCTTACAATGTTGGCTTATCGAGACTCACACCAAGAATGAACGCGTTTCCTTCCCCCACTAGTATTTATATATCTGTGCCTGTGGAGGGGGTCGAGTTTCCTATGTAGCACCACCTTACGGTCGAATCGACTGGCTCAGCGCTGACGGGATGATGACGGACGACACGGGGTTTCGAAACGATCGAAACGAATTGGCTTTGAGATTTAAACAAATTTTTTAATGTGAATTTCGTATCATAAGATATTTAGCATCGGGGAGAAAAAAACACTACCGGCCGGTCCTACGCCGAAATCATTAATGAGTACCGGTGGTCGAAACAACTGACGGCTCGTCCAAAAAAAAAAAGACGATTGTTTATGGTCGATTTTCTCGACGGGAAAACTCGATATTCGGTATCTCCCGAACGGAGAAAAAATGGGGATGCCTCTTTTAACGTCTTTAAATACAATACACTACAAGTTTGCCTTTTATATTTGAAAGAAATTTACTTTCTTCTGGTTCGACAGATGTTTCTTTCAACAGATGCTCACATGCAACCACCTGCCATTTCTTTTCCATTTTCAAACAATTTTCTAACGCGCGAAGAACGCATATAAAAATCCACCCCTTTACCTTTACCATAAATTAGTACCACTAAGGATAAAAACATAAACTTGTAAAATCTCAAAAAGGCGCGATCAGTAATGAAGTTCTGCTGTTTATAATCGTTTTGGTCTGTCTGTCCACATAGTATTGGTCATACTTTATACTTTACATTACACTGCGTCTCAATAGATACATCAATTGGGAAAAGAGTAAGAGATAGATAGAAGGAGACAGAGAGAGAGAGAGAGAGAGAGAGAGAGAGAGAGAGAGAGA
>CM077104.1:15688501-15705104 GCA_039619505.1 Cimex hemipterus | reverse complement strand
AACAAACTAAATTAGTTTGGGTCGTTTCTGGGTAACTGGTCCGCCTGTCCTCACTGTTTTGGCCATAATACATTATTCATAAATTACATATTTTTCTAACGTCCATTTAACACTTAATTTAAGGAGAGAGCGAGAGAGAAAGAGAGAGAGAGAGAGAGAGAGAGAGAGAGAGAGAGAGAGAGAGGAGAGAGAGAGAGAGGTGAATTAAATTTTTTAAAATTTATTTAGCCTACCCTCGGTTATTCTTTTTGTCTTTATCTATAATAAATGTATGACACATTACACGTAATTTTGTCATCTTCATTTGTTGATTTAAGCGTTATTTTATAAACTATTTCCTTTTATAATCCTATCTAATTTATTGAATTAACTATTATTAAGAATTAAGCACGTTCGAAGTAGCCAAGTTTGATAATTCAATTAAATTGTGAAATTTCATATTTTAGGTTTGACTGGTCTGTAATTTTGAATTAGCTTCGTTTTCGTCCGTCTGGCAATTATTAGCGTTTTATAATCGTTACCGGTGGTCCTTCGCTTTATTTTGTCAATGTCTTTTATATCGTAGCCCATCAATCCACTGACTTCAAGTGGATATTTCAAATTTATAATGATAACACGTTAACATGTCGAAAATTCGTCAAAGAACATTTTAAGGTAGCATCTTTGAAATGATTCCCAGTTGAGAAGTTTTAAAGGCTTAAGCATAAGGCGAAGAAGGGGCCTTAGTACATTCCCCTGAAACAACTTTGGACGCAGTGCAACAAATATAAACAAACTTGTTCACTTTCTTCGAAAATTTATAATCCACTTGAAATTTGTAAAGTCAGGTCTTCAATTGTAAAACCGACTTCATTATTTCCTTCCTTTTTTCGTGGTTATAAAATGTACTGAACACTTCAAGAGGTATATCCACATTCGGAATTTTCAGCTTCATCTTCAGCCTCAAAACAGTTCTGAGGAGGACTAGCTCCTTCCTACACATCATTCTTCAGCATTGTAAAATTTCTTCACTTTCAAATCTTGCTAGGAGATTCTTTGATTGTCTGCGTCCGGTGAGGGGCTTCCATTGTTTAGTATTTTCCCCACCTTATCGTTTGACTGTACCTCTGATGAATATTTCTATCAAACCCATGAAGTGAATATCTTAAGAAATGCAAATAGTTAGTGTTTTGTTGCTAATTATTTTTTTTAAAATTACATAAGTAACTTTTATTAGATTTTTTGTTTAAATGTTTATTATAAGTACATAAATAATCAAGGGGATCAAATTATAAAAAAAGGATTTAATTAACTTGATGACGAGTGTTTTCCTTGGGGATGTAGCGCGGCAGGGAAAATATTGATTAACAGATGTTTACTGAGTCAGCGTTGTTTTTAGAATTTTCTGTTTTGTTATTGTGAAACAGCAAAACTAAAACAAATTCCTCTAATAAATTTCTTGTTTTGACCGATTGTACATCAACGACTTTTTTCTATCCGTTAAGCAAAGCATTTTGCTGTCCATGTTGTAGGGCGAGGTCGTGTACCTTTCAGGTGAAGTTTAGTCATTAAAATTGGTACCTCAAGAATTATTATTATTATTATTTTTTTTTTAGTTTTTTAATCGACGTTAAATAAAGGGTGTGATAAAATTTTTCCGACCGCGTTGTACCCAAGTCGGTTTTGTAAGCTGAGATGTGGGATTCACCATTGGAAAAAAAAAATAGTGTCTTTGTACGCTGTTAATGAAGATTCCCTTTCCTTTCTCCAGCAGTGCCTTTCTATATTTAACCAATCCTGCACAGACTGGAATGAGACGGGACGAGAATAAGTATTTGTATCGTGGTCCCCCTTACTCTTTTGTACCATACTCCCAGTAGATGAAACATTTCAAAATATAACAATTTAAGGATTTATTTTGTCAGACGTTTATTTATCCTTCTATTTAAAAAAAATAATTATTATAAGCAATAATTGTGAAAATGCAACTATCGATTTAAAATCGTTATCAAAATTGAGAAAGTTTTGACTTTCAAAAACTAGAAAATAAAGCATTGTAATATAAGATTCTTTCTTCTGCGCTATACCCGTTTTCATGGACTAATTATACCGCATAGTTATTGAACCGAAATATTAATTAACTGTATATCTATCCAGGTCATTGTCCTTGTTAGCATAACGCCCTTGTTCGTCTGAAGTTGATCTTGTATTATTTTTTCATAGAATAAAATCCACGGTTTTTAATCCTTATCCGTGCTTCGAATGACACAATAGAACAATAAGGCAAACAAGGACGCCTTTGCTTGAAGGACTTTTTGAATCAAATATATTTTTAAAATTTTTTTTTTTAAACTCTGCTTGTACGCTACACAAATAACGGAAGGTGCACAAACGTTATTGTATTGCTGAGTAACAACGAAATTAATTCGATGAGGCAATCGGACGTTAAGGTCCCCCCCTATGAATCATCGGCTGGCACTACCAAGGTTTCAGCTTCACACATGGACTGTTTAGTACTTTAGCTGTCTTATTTAACAATCCTAGTAAACCCCAGCTTACAAAAACATTCCGCTCGCAAAAGCTGTTTTAATTTATTTGAATGAGTTTCATACTTGAACAAAGATTAGTCATATTGTCAAGAAGGTACTTTAAACGATTGACGTAAAATGACTCGGTTTATTTTTAGTATATACCTATCTACAAAGTGTACTGCACGAAAATAAATCAATAAAAGAACGGAAACTGATCTAGATTTTTGATTTGTAGCTATCGTAGCTAGAACAAGTATCAAATACATTTTACCGAATCGTAAAAAAAAAGTTTGATTTAAAAATAAATAAACTGAAAAACTAGTTGAAAATGTCAGAATGTACAGATGTACAGTGTTTAACCTTAGTGTAATGGAAAATTAGCATAATTAATTTCCTGTCCATCTCAGCGGAATCGGCCTTGTGGAAAGATTAAGCGTTCGCGGATTGCTCCGAACGTGGGCTTTGTTTCATTATGACAAAAAGTATTTTACTCATGCAATTCAGCCTAGTCCTGGGAGAGGATGTCACGAACCGAAACGGGTGGAAAAAATATTTTGGCTTCTTCTTACATGAACTTTTTGAAAATCGTGATCCCAAGCAAATTATAAAAAGCCGGTAAAAAGGTTTATGTGGGTGGAAGATTAAAAATTCCCAAAATGCTTTACAAACCAAATTTTGGCCTCTCCTTAAAAAATGTCTTTCTCGGAAAGTAAGTCAAGGAGATTAGGAATTTATTTTATATGTTCTAGAAATTATTGCAGTTATAAAACAAACATTGGCTGCACATCACTGTTATAGACTTTTTTATGGGTAGGCAATTAAGAACGTCTGGAAAGTGTTGGTAATTGAATATTGGCATCTTGTAAATTGTCCTGAACTAAAAACCAAAGAAAATTATTGTTTATTTTCTGGACCTTTTAGGCATTTCAAAGTTAAAGTCCTTTGTATAAACAGGTAAATGCAGAAAGCATCTCACAAAGGACTATATGCTTATAAGTAGCCCTGAAAACATAGAAATTACATAGCAGATTAAAGCCCTTTGTTTGGGTGGTGAATTTGAAAAGCCTAAATCACTTTGCAAACCATAGTTTTGCATTCACTTATAAATTGTCTGTTTTGGAATGGATTTCAAGAGCTTAAAGTTCTTGTTTTAAAATTTCTGGTACTTTTAGACGCTTAATCGATATAACGATGATATCATAGGTCAAGCTCATTTTATAGTTGGTGAAACGTTTCAATTGGTTTGGAAACCATATTTTTTCATATCCTTACAAACCGTCCATTTTCGAATAGAAGTCAAGAACTTTAGCGATTTATTTTTTGCTCTGTGGAACTTTTAGTTGCTTAAAGCATTGGTATAACAATGGCATCACAGGTTAAGGCCTTTTTCTGGGCAAACAATTTGTAATGTCAAAAATAATTTGAAAACAATATTAAGGAAATTTTGTAAATCGTCCGTCTCGGAAAGTGGTCTAGATCTTAAGGGACTTATTTTATACCCTGCAGAACGTTTTTATTTATAAAACAGACATTGGTTTGAAGATACTGGTTAAGCGCTTTCCATGGGATTTGACAAACTGAAATATTCTGATTGCTTTGAAAACCGAAAAAGTTAAACCTAACGAATTTAATTAATTTTTTTAAGCTCTGGAACGTTTATATACATAAAAAACGGTTTAACAATAATTTTTTTTCTGAGTGAGCTATTTGGAAATAGCATTTTACCTCCTCCTTATAAGTCGCCTGTTAAAAAGCAATCATTAACCTATTCATTCTCCAAGCTCTTTTAATAGTGAACAAATGGGAAACACAATTTTAGAAACAGTTGCCTTTTCCTTTATTTTATTTTATATATTTTAAATACAAGCATTCCTATGTATATACTATTAACAATTAGCTTAGTATATTTTTTGAAAGATCGGCGTTTCACTGTATATATCAGTTTTAGGTTATGTCTAGATTAAAGTTATACCTATTGTACATCTTTTCAGTTTGTGTCGATAGATTTAATTCGATCTCAACAGAACTATTTTATCATCATACTTGTATACATACTTGTACCTCAGTGACAGGACTGTACCTTAATCGGGGAAGTGAGAGCATCTTAAACAGAATCGGACCCAAAATAGACCCCTTGGGGACCGCATGGGTAATGTTGTTTGTTACGATTAATAGAAACAGTAAATTTAACTAGCACAGAAATTATGTTTATGTAAATATTTGTAGGTACTTATTTATCCTACAATTACTTAATAATAAGTATTTTTTTTATGAAGCCTTATATTTGAGTAGTTTGTTGTAAATTACAGGCAAAGTACCGCGTTCAAACTTATTTATGATGCAAGAGAACAGCTGGTGGTATTCTGAATGTATACGCTTTCCATAGTTTGTACTGCAACTAACATTGAGTTAAATTAATAAGTATATTTTTATTTATCTTATTAAAATGCCAAAAGAAAAAGCACCAATTTGTTTCCTTGATTGAAATTTGGTATTTATTCTTTTTCTTCCGACAGGGCGGTTTCTTTTTTTACATCCACGACCTCGGTTTGTATGTAATTATGCTGATTATTTCCCAACTGCCTAATTTTCTGAATGTATTAAAATAGATTAAAACGATGGATACAACTTGGTCAAAAAACGTTTTCATGAACAAAAATTAACTTCGGACTTTTTTAATTAGGTGATGAATACAATTCAAATGAATCTTTTTGAAGATCGTGTGAACAGTATTGGAGTTGTGGAAGATTTATGTCAGGCGACGGAACGTAAACGAGTTTGCATATTCAGACTGCTCGTCCTCATTTCGAAAACGAAAAAACCGATTTCATTTCCTTAAAAAGCCACGTTTCCTTTTCATTGTATGCGGTTGTGGACGATAGAGAATACAGCTTCAATCCTTGGACCAGACATGTGGGCATGAATGAAAGTGGGTGTCGGGCTGGAACACGTCGTCATCAAGGACTACGCGAGTGGGACGAAAAGGAAGTCGGACCATTTATGGCCAGATTGTGAAGACTGAGAGTAGGTCGTCACAGTGGGGGCTTTAAGCACTACATCACATATCGAACGACCCAAAAACCACTAGTTTCAAAAAACATAATATATCGGCTTTAAAATACACAAATAAAAACAGACATACATGTTCACAATATAACATTCAATAAAAACAACAAAATTTAATTCATTGAACATTCGTGAATAGGAACACCATACGATGATAGCAGATGGCTTGGGGATTGGTAATTGGGAGGAGTTAAAGTCTCCTCCATCCACGAAAATTTCCATAAGAAAGACGGGCTGTTAACAATTTTAAAGAAGAATATTCTTTGTTCTAAATTAAAAGAAAGAATATATTTACAAATTGGCCATTGTTTAAAAAAATATTTTTGTAAGATTCATGAAAGTAGAGTTATGTATAACTTGTAGAAAACAGAGTATAACTTCACTACTTTTCGTGGTCCGCTTGACCAATTAATACAGTATAACTTAACTTTTTTGTTACATTTCGTGAATATTTACAAGTTTTCTTTTAAACGATTTATATTGGTTTCTTTGTATTACACCCTCCTTCAAAGGGTATTTATAGACAAACATTTTATCAAAGGATTCTTTTTTTCTCTTCATTTTTTTTGGTCGAGGGGGAATGGAGTAACCCCTAGATCATTCAGTCCTTATCCCCGTTGTAGTTTGAAACTCACGGTTAAAAACCGAGGCCAGGTCATGCACCTTAACAACATATTTTCTAACAGATGGCAACACAGACAAACTGTACTTTTTTTCATTACACTCCTTGATCCTTCTGGCTTCTGGTACTGTCTGAAGAGAGCAGCACGCAATGTGCTGCAGCGATCTTTCGATTTTTCAAAAAAAAAAAAAAAACATTAATAAAAAAGATTAAAATATTAATATAAAAAAATAGATTGAAAAATGTTATAAATTATCAATTTTGAAAATTAACTGGATAAAACACACACACACACACACACACACACACACTGTACCACGCTTTCTTTTCAATCTTATTTAACTCTCTATTATTTATATATTATTATTCATACATTATATTATTTATCTCTATTATTTAACTCTGTCTCCCTCTCACTCCCTGGTCTCTTGCTGCCTCTCTGTTTCTATATATTTTTACACACACACACACACATCGAGCTTTTTTTGAAACTTCAAAGAGCCCAAAATGATAAAATATATCCTGAGCTTGAAAGAAGATAATAAAATTACAGATAAATAATCTTATAAATTAATAAGATTAATATTGTTTCAATATTTAAAGAAATACATAACAAAAGACATTATTTTAAAAATGTAGAATGTTAACTCAAATTCATGAAAAGTAAATAAATTAAAAACAGATACAGAGTTTTATAATAGCACGAATGACAAAGTAACAACAAAAACTTATTAAAAATGAATTTATTTACAAATGTGTACAACTTTATAATTTACCTGCAATACATAATATTTACATAGCATTAAATAAAATGATATCAAATTTCAAAAAGAACTTAAAAAATTGCTTTCTACATTAAAGAGAACAAATAATTAAAAAGTTACATTTTCAATAAATAAATGATAAATTGTTCAATAAAAATTGTTTAATGTTCTGACATTGATTTGAACAATTGAGATTTCTTTATAATTTTAAACTGTTACATTATTCAGAAGTAGTTAAATACAGGAACATAAATCATTATATATGATTAAATGTCATGTATGATTAAAAAAAAAAAACACATTATAAATCATTATAAAGTACTAGGATTGTCTTTAACATTCCTTAACTCCATGATGACCGCTCTAATTTTAAATTATATAGGAGTGATAAAATTCACATCTGTGGTGGAGGTGTTATGGTTTTTGTCAAAACTGACCATCAAGCTCATTGAAAAATGTGATCGCAAATATTAAAAACTGAACCGGAATATTTATTTGCTTATGTCTCAAGAAAAAAAAGTCATTTAAGCTTCTTTTTTTAAATTTAATTTTTTTTTTTAAATTTACAGTTCATTACAACTTCCTTCAATTAAAACAAAATTGATAATGAGATACCTTTTGAATTTAGTTTCGACATACATTTGTACCTTGAAAAATATGTCACGATGGTGACAGATGTGATGGGTAATTAATAATAGCGATAATACACTTTATTGCAAAAATATGTTATAAACATTACATAATGTTAATCCATATTTATTAATAGTCATAATTCACAATATTAATTGTTCCAATTAATAATTCTTTTCATCTCAAACTCTCAATCTGACCTTAGATGAAAAGAATAATTAATTACATAATAGTGGGCGTTGGTGGCCATAAAGTCATCTTTAACACGGTGCTCATCACTGTAAGGCTTTTTTTCCACAAAAAAATGCACTTTTTAACATATCGTTGAATAATGAACATATTACATTTTTGGATAATTAATAATGGTGATGATTAATTTTTCCCAATTTAGCCATCTGATGTTTTTCTCAAGCATTTTTTTTTTTTTAAATTTCTTAATCATAATATTTCTGAGATAAAAGAAGAGCTTGCAGGTGTGCCACAAGAGTCAATATTACAATATTACACATTAGTCAATATGCTGTTGTACACAATTTTTACTTCTGACATGCCCACAAATGAGAAGGCCATGAGAAGATGCCACCATTTTAACAAATCATCCCTCTTCTACACAAACTTAACTATGTTAAAAAATTGTTATATATCAACAAAGGAACAATCTTTGGAAAATAAAATTTCAACACTCAAAGCCATAAAATACCACCTTTACAGTGCGTCGTGAGGTTTGTCCTAGCGAACAGTAAACCGTTTCCTCTGTCTAAAGATAACTATTTACTTACATGTACATTACATTGGATAGAAGATTAACAAGGAATAGACACATACAATTTAAAAAAAGACACTTAATAAATTAATTAAAATGGTTTATTACTTCTTCAACTGACAATCAAAATTACTATTAAATTACAATTAATTAAAGTTTTTAGTTGAGATGAAGAAAAGTCAATGGCAAGAGTGGGATTCGAACCCACGATCTTCTTTTTCATCTCAACTAAAACCCTTAATTAATTGGTCAAGCGGACCGTAAAATTAATGAATTTAATTACTATTAAAATAAAAAATGTCGACGTACACATTCCTACTGAAACCTATTTGAACATACGGGATATGGATCAGTCAAATATTCAAAGATTACAAAATTTGAATTCCAAAATTTTAAGACTAAGAGTTTCTGATCCGTTTTGCACGAACAAGAACACACTTTACAAGGATTTTCACATGACAACATTTTTTCATCTAGCTAGTAGCTAGTAAGAACTGAACCAGTTGGGCCTGTAATTTTGTGAATTCGTTAGTGAGGTAATTTTATGAAAAATATTATTGTACATATAAATTATTATTTTTATCAATGGTTTATGTTATAATTACTACTTTTCATAGATGGCTTGGTTACCATTTATAATCGAATGCTGGCTATATGCTTCATAACCTAAACCGGAGCACTTTTACATTGATTTTCTTTTCTGATGAGAATTTTTTTTCTCTTCTCTCTTGGGAAAAGTATGTATTGTTGGTTTAATTGTTGAGTGTTATAATTATATTAATTGTGTATATTTTTTTGGCAATAAATAGGCCCTGATGATGGCATAATGTTGCTGGAAAGGTTGGTGATCCCAACATTTTTGTCTTTTTTTTTTAACCTAAAAAGGACCTCAATGAAGATTTGAACTCTACATTGGTTTTTTCATCAATCAAAACAAATTAAAGACATTTTCATATACTAAACTATACAAACTACAAAAATCACACTAACACACAAATACAATTACTCACTTCCTCACAAGTACCACTTAAGTGACTCAAAAGAATACAGATAAGAGACTTCTTAAATTATTATCATTTTATTAATACAGAGAGGCTGCCAACAAGTTTCTTGCTAAAAAGTTGTAGAATAAAAAATAAATGAAGTAAAAAAAAAACTTTCTTAATTTAATTTCTACATTACAAGGAATTGTACTATTTTTGTTTAAAATAGAACCTACAAGAAAAACTGATGATTCAGTGTTTTTTGTTTATTACAAAATAGGAAGAGAATTATTTAGAAGTTTCACGAGGCCTTCCACAACCAGACTTCTTCAGAAGAGTAATTTTTCAGGAAGGCAAAGAACCGTCCCTTGCAATTTTGGAAATAGTCCTCAAAAAAAGATGATTATTTGTTTCAATATTGTGTCTTGGCAAGTGAACTGTAATCCAAAAGTTCAAATCTTTTTTTCTTTGGCTCTGCTTAGATGGACACGGCCAGTGTCCCATGTGGCCAGTGGCACGACCCGACCAAAGCCACTCCCGAGAAGAGACCTATAGTGCCTCCCCCATGACTTATATTTTTATTTTCTCTCATTGTTCTTAATTGTCTAATTTATTTTTAGTTATCAGATATGTTTCAAATTTGCAATATTCTTCAAATATGCATAATAAAATTTGAACCATTGTTCCACAGAAGTATGTTTCAGATGGTCACTATGTCCATAATTTTTAATAAAAAATATTTGTGTAATTTTATCAGAGTTTGAAGTTTAATTTCATTTTTTAATTTATACTTTAATTTAAAATTCCTTTCATACAGAAAACTACAACAAATAACAAAAGTTCAGAACATCATGGATAACTTTCTGTCGGGTTAAGTGAGAGTGTGTAAAAAGTGACAAGTCACAAATAAAATGAACGATACTGCTGATTGATGATAGATACATTATAATATAGTAAAATGTGAGTTAAAAACAAAATTATAACATTAAGTGAATATAAACAAAATTTAATATTTCTTAGCCACAGAGAAGTAAATCACATCTTTATTTTTGTTTTAGTTAATTTTTTCTCTTTCTTTGAGAAGTTATCACCAATTGAGTTGTTGAACCACCACCAGTATTGCCAAGTATCACAGAGAAGCAAATAAGGAGTTTAGCTTTTTTATCATTCAAGTTTTGGATAAATGAAAAGTGAAAAAAATACACCTATGTAGATGCAAAGACGATATTAAAATAAAATTGAGCATAAATGAAAAACATCTTTTACCCTTCAGTTGCACAAAGATTCCAATTCATTTGCATTAAAATTCCAGCAATAAATTTGGTAGGATCGGGGCTGCGGTTCAATGAATGTTCTGGTGTTGAAATTACTCCAAGCATTCAATGTTTTATTTCACCTTTTCAGCTTCTCTGTCAGAGTTTATTATTGTTTTTTCTTTTTTTTGTCATTTCTCATACTAAATACAATGTTTTTAACACTAAATAAATAAATGGCACTTATTTATTTGCTAAAAACAGAGTATTAAGTATAAGAAATGATAGAAAGAGAGAAAATAATATCTATACATGTTGATAAAAGAAAAATATTTTAAACAATTTTAAACACTGGCAGAGAATGTGAGTAAAAACAAGTTGATTTTCACTTCACACAAATGAGTAGCTATAAAATATTATATGTATCCGTTATAGAGCCCTGAGGAAAATGAAATTAAATACTGAAAACTTGGCGTACTTTCAAGACCAGAACATTAATTAGACCTCATCCTACCAACTATATTGTTGAATAACAGCTGGTTGATCACTTATTTTAGATTTCCATGGTACAAAGTACTTTTTGATCAACACATGTTTCTCTGCTTATCTATAGGATTAAGGAAAGAAAAGGATTGGGACCATAATCCTTTTAAAGGAGGAAACGGATGATCAATTTTTTCATTATTTATACACATACTTTTTTAAACAAGGTTATATGAACTGTCAGGGCGCAATGTTTTTCAAAAAGAAAAAAAAATTGCATATCAAATTAGAATGAGCACTGCTGGATTTAAACCCAGGACCTTTACCTTAACCATTGTGGCCACTTATCTCACTGGACAATTTTAATAGCTGTCAAATTCAAGTCAAATTAGTAAATAGTACAATTAAGGTGTTTAGTTGAGATAAAAAGTCAATGGCACGAACAGGATTTGAACCCATGATCTTTGGCTTGATGCGCCGCTGCTCTACCCCTTGAACTATTGTGACAATCCACTCAGACACCAACTTCCCATCTTAACTTCACCTTTTGAATTTTCCCTCATTTTTGCAAGTTTTGGGAAGTTGGTGCCTGAGTGGATCGAGGTCATGATAGCTCAAGTGGTAGAGCAGCAGCGGATCAGGCTGAAGATCGTGGGTTCGAATCCCGCTTGTCCCATTGGCTTTTTTTATCTCAACTAAACACCTTAATTAATTGGTCAAGCGGACCACAAAATTGGTGAATTTAGTAAATAGTGATGAACCTCCAGTTTGGTTGGCACTATCATTCTGGCGCGTTATACCAGGATGATCGTTGTGAGCCAAGCTGCGCTTTTAAAATAAATTTGTAGAGGTATCAAAGAAAAAACCCAACACAGTTTATGATGTTATAATCTAGTAATTGTATTTACAAGTACCACTGAAAAAGAAACAATACCAAAAATGTTTGAAAAATTTATCGGCCAACATTTCCCCATCTGCTGTTGAGAATTGTAAAAAACAGAACTGTACATAAAAGATACTATGGTTGCTATGTTAATAAAGAGAAGACAGTTCATTTTCCTCTGCTCCACTCTTCTAATTCGGCCATCTGAGCTGGAAAGAGAAAAAAAAGCATATAATAAAACACAACTATATAAGTATAGATAGGAAATTTATTTAGTGTAATTTACCAGCTGCGCTTCGGGCCTTTTCTTCAGCGAGTAGGGCATCCCTTTCGGCTTTTTCTTTCAATTTGATATCTTTCACTGCGAGCTCTTTCTTGGTATACCGGCTCTGCCAAAAGCTACCGTATACTACACCGGTTAAAAGCAAGCTCCATCTTCCGAACTGGGAAAAAACAAAACAAAAAAAACTTTAAGTACTTTGCTGTTTTTCCCTTGCGGATAATTTAACAGAAATTTTTTGCAAACTTTATTATGCAAGAAATTTTAAGCCAATTTTTAAAAATGAATTGTTTAGCGTATTACTACTTTCTAATTCCTATAGGGAAAAAAATTCAAGGAGACCTTTTGAGAGTGTACGCATGTATAGTTAATACTTTGTATAGCATACTCATGCTAAAATATGAAAGTATTATTTATTATTACTTGTGGCGATTTAATAACCTTGGGTTGAAAAATTGAAAACTAGGTTAATCTAATAATAGAAAGTATATTTAATATATGAAAAGCATACCTTAACAAGCGGGGAAACGCTAAGAGGCGGTGGTAAAGTACTCATCTTTTTAGGTGATTTTCAATTTTCTTACTGTATGCTAAACTGGGTGAGAATCAGATGGACTTCCACCGAAAGGGTGATAGCAGAGTAGCCTCCGTGAAAAATATTAACTCAGTTTTATCGATCGGCCGTGTGAGAATCGAAACGATATCGATTAAGACATAAATTATGTTACATTTATGTTTCAGAATCTATAAAAAACACTCAGATGGTGTCTTTAATTGAAAACAATTAACTGAGAAAGTATTTATTCTTAAATCCGGATAAATTTCTTAAATCCATTGGTTAACCTTTAGTTCTGGATTGTTAGGACGATAGGTATCGATTTATTAATTCAATTAGTCTGTCTATTTCTCTTTTTTTATATGTATGTGGTAAGTCATACTTTTGATCATATTTATTTATTTTAGAGGTTCATGTATTTATCTTGGAAATAAATTTAGTTTGATAGTTACAGTTAGGAGGAATAGCAATAATTAGTTGAAGTAGTTTAGAAAACATCTTTTTCATTTATCTGCCGGTGTTCCGACCTTTATTCGGGCCATCTTCAGGGCCTGCCTAAACTAGAAAACATAAGATGATTGAAAAAAATTTAAGATGTTCATAGAAATTTTGAACCAAAATATTTCATATATATGCATACACATATTTATATTTAGAGATGAAATAAAAAAAAGAATTGCAATTTAAAATGTGAATATAAATTTTGAACCAAATTATTTCATAAATATTTATACATATTTATATTAACATCTTAAATTTTTTTCTATCATCGCATGCATTGTAACTTACCCATTCACTGAAGATGGCCCGAATACAAGTCGAAACGCGGGCAAAAGTGAAAAAGGTGTTTTTCTAAATTATCTCATCCTTGACCGCTCTTTTTTTATTTTATTTTTTATTTTTTTTATTATTATTATTATTATTATTTTTTTTTTTTATTTAAAGGCAGTCCTGAGTGCGGCTTGCGGGGAAAGCAGACGCCCAACCGAGGAGCCAGGAGCCGGGCAGCACTCAGATGCCATGGTCCTGAAATAAGAAAAGTAGGAAGCGGAACAAACTGACAAAGCAAATTTCGCACTCTTCCCCGTACAAATCTGAAGGAAAATATTAACGTTTTAGAGGACTGTTGAAGGCTTGGTATATGATTAGTGTGTTTGGATAAGAAATGTGGAAAAAAGTTGATAGATATTTAGGATATTTATTGGATCAAATCTAAAAAAAGTCTATTAAAACGTTTATAAGTGCTTAGAATGTTAAGGCTTCTGAAGACGGTAATGTAAGAAAAAATACGATCTCTTGGTTTAAGATCATAACAGTAATGAAGGAATGATTAGCAGTTTGAAGGGGGAAAAAATAGTGCTACAGGAAGCGAATAAAGAAATTATTATGGATTAAACAAGAAGAACTTGCTTTCTGGGGATGAAAAAGCTAAGGCATCGAAGAGAATGGAGGCATGAGAAGATATGGTTAATAATAAGAGCTCATATGGTCATGAAAGCTTGGAGTTAAAAAAAACGCAGAGATTTTTAACTTTAGGATAAAATTAATAGGCGACTTGTGATATAAGGAAGACAATGAATGAGAGACAATGAACAAAGGAAGCAATGACTGTATCTGTATTGGTGAGTTTATTGGAAACTAACTTAGTCTGGGATTAATTAGGAATTAAAAGGATGCCGTTATTATCTGATCATTCATTGCGAGATTGAAGATTGCGGTTGAGCAGAGAGTTTTAAAGATGTTGCATTTAGAAAGTGACTTTAAAGCTGAGTGTCATTAGCTTAGAGACGAAAATGGGAGGAATTTAGGACTAACGGATGATCATTTAGGATTTACCTGGAAAAGAGCAAAGGACCAAGAATGGATCCTTGGGGTACGTCAGCATAAATTGTGAGAAAAAGGAGATAAAATTTGAAACTTTAACGCTTTCAATGCTGTCTGATAGATGGAAGGAAATAAGATTAGCAGCAGAAGGCAAACAAGAAAGATGTGTTTCCAAATACGCAAGTTCATGTCTCTATCTAGTGGTAAAGCCCAGGAATGTTGAATTTAATGCATGCATTATTACGCAACATAAAATAAATTAACTTTAGTATTTGCTTTGGTCGGATAACAGAAAATACACAAATTCCAGTTGTTTTGGTGTAGAGAAGTCAGTGAATTTCTTCTACAGTGTATGTCTTCTTTTAGACCCACCAATGAAGGTGGCGAGAAGATGAAACTCGTCTGACAGACAAAACAATGAACAAAACGTGGAAAAAAACCAAACTACAGATTTACCCTGCAGACCTCAAGAAGAAATCCCACGATAAAAACTTTACGCTTCATGTAATTAAATAATAAACAATGAAAAGTTACCATTTATTAATGCTGTGATTGTATGTATTAAAAATAATTGATTACGTAAACACTTTCTTAAATTCGAATATTTAATCGCAGTTTTAACCTTCGAGTGATGCTACTAGGTTATTATCGATATAATAATTTCTTAGTCCGTTTATGTAAGTCCGAGGCGATCTTTTTTGATGATTATAGTTATGTAAAAATTGTTTTACTCGTCATCATCATTATTCTGCATAATCCAACGTGTTCATCATGAAATCTCATGGATGCTTTTTTCCTGCAAAATATAAATCATTAAAAATTGAAAGAATGAACACAATACATTTACACTAATACAATAATTATTTAGGCTATTATGCTGTCAGAGATGAGGGCAAAGCCTTGGCCGCCTTTTAATATAAAATTATAATAGTGAAGGACGTTTATTAATTATATAGGAGATAAATATGCGGTTATGAGTCCGATGAATAGATTAAAAGAGGAATTATTTACTTTTTTAAATTTAGAATAGTTAGGATTGATTTCTGGCTCCGCTCATTTTTGTTGTTTTCAGTTTGACTGAAAAGCTAGATTATACAATACATGAAGGATGACGGTGTTTCGCCGCATCTGCATCAAAAAGACGAACCTATTTAGAGATTGTTAAAAAAAGGCATTTATTTAATTAAATAACCTCCTTCAATCGATGTTTGGTTATTAAAAATAACTATTATTTAGAAAAACAAAATATAATAATCAAACAATAAAAAAGTTATAATTTGTTAGTTTCCGATTATTTTGGTTTGCCTACCGTCCGAAAGTTTTGGTTGCAGAGTTGCCGAGATGAGTCATGTAGGTTAATCTGTTTGATAAGTGCAAAATATGTGATAATGTTTCAACTCGTCATCACTATTCTGCATTGTCCCACTATTTGAATGTACGGTACTTCTAGAAAATATGGAGTCTATGTTATGTTAAAGGTGCCTGTGAATAAAATAATACAGTCATTTTTATTTGATTTATGAGAGCTGGATTTTAAGTTTATATTTTTGAAAACTGAAATGTGCATCTTTTTGTTTGGTCATTCAAATGGCCATAGTTTTAATGAAGTAAAGAATCAGATCATTATAGTCACACAAAAAAGGCATTAAACTGAAATATTTGATGTGTCAAAGGCTCCTGGGAATTACGCTCTCCACTGTGCCATTATCTTTTTAAAATATAAAGGAAAACCTTCAAAACTGGGACGCTATTTTTTGGATAAAAAAAAAATAACTACGAAATTTAAAGATTTCATAAATCATAAAATTGTAACTCACATAAAAAATACATCAAACCTAATTGCTAATGTCATTTAAAATCATCAAATGTAATTTAATATCATAATAAAATAAAATAATTTTACAAGCAAAATAAAAAATTTACAAATAAAGTAATTTTTCAAATGAAATAAAATTATTTTACAAATAAAATAAAATAAAATTAATT
>CM077104.1:15642231-15688101 GCA_039619505.1 Cimex hemipterus | reverse complement strand
ATTTGTACAAATAAAATAAAATAATTTTACAAATGAAATAAAATAATATTACAATTTGTACAAATAAAATAAAATAATTTTACAAATGAAATAAAATAATATTACAATTTGTACAAATAAAATAAAATAATTTTACAAATGAAATAAAATAATATTACAATTTGTACAAATAAAATAAAATAATTTTACAAATGAAATAAAATAATTTTACAAATGAAATAAAACAATTTTACAAATGAAATAAAATTATTTTACAAATAAAATGAAATGAAATTATTTTACAAATACAATAAAATAAAATTATTTTACAAATTATTTTACAAATAAAATGCAATTATTTTATTAATAAAATAGAATTATTTTACAAATAAAATACAATTTGGATCGAAGTCATTATAGCTGAAGTGGTAGAGCAGCGGTGTATTTAGCCGAAGGCCGTGCGTTCGAATACCGCTCGTGACGTTGACTTTTTCTATCTCAACCAATACCTTACTTAATGATTAATTAATTGAAATCGGGTTGAATGTTAAATCGCTAGGCCAAAAATTAATCCAAGAAATCTACCCGTCTTACAATTAACGTCACTTAAAGATTCAAAAGCTCATAAGTTACTTATCATGAGTTTTTCTTTCCCTCCTCTACAAAGGAAACTTTTAAGTTTCAGTTGTCAGGTATGCTAGAGAAATGATATAGGAGGTTGGAGGTTAATCGTTACCAACATCCAAGAAAGCTTTTCAATTAAATTTTTCACCAATGGATTAAAACTTTTAAACAATTCAAGCATTAAGCCAAAACATAAAAATCAACAAAAAGATACAAGATTCGAAATAGGCACACGGTTTGTGAGATTTGGCGAAGTCTGTGAGCTGGTGAACTTGTAGTTGGGTCGTTCCGCTGTTTTGGTCAATTTCAACTTCATTCGCACCTCCCTACTAAAATTTGTAAAAACGTTTTGCTACATTTTTTAAAAACTTCACGAACGTCATTGTACTGAAGTTATGAAAACAAGGGATTGTGCAATGCTTACACGACCTTCTAGGTTTAGCGCACGAAATGGGGCAATACTATCTGTTGGGCGTAGATTATAACAGTAAACATCCGCGCGATGGGGTTCGAATGTTCACAATCCACGAGGATTATCTCGTAAAACTCCGTGGTTCTTGATCCTTTCACGCCAATTGAACCCATGTCAAGAATATTTGCAACAGATATTTTTGGTTGTTAGTGCTGACAATAGTAGCTATAATGGAAAGGTTTAATAGCTTAAAACTGACAAATCAGCAAAGAACTCTAAAAATACCCAAGGATATTCAGTGTATATCCAATAGGAATATCCAACTAGCAGCTAATGTGCAAAATGACAAAATTTCCAACCACCCTTTATTATATCTAACTCTGTTCAGTGGTACAATATTAAATCAATAAAACCTAATTCTAATCCCATAAGCGGTGGGACTGACAAGATATTCAATGAAGCAAGGAATGACCTCAAACTTTAATAGACCATAGAGAGATACTTGATCTTCAGGACCCGGTACGAAAAATCCAGAAAAACAAAGAAACACGTTTTGTGGGACGATGTTGATAAATCAGTCCAAATCATTAGATATAATTTTCTGCGTCAACAATGCTATCACGAGGCTGAAAACTAGCTGTAATTGTCTCTACAGCTAACTAACTAACCTAGCTGTAATAATAATATCAGTCTTCATTGATGTATTTTTAGGTTAAAAAGTAAGGAGTACCCAACATGAAGAAAATGCATCCCCAGATCGGGAATTGTACCGATCTCAGTCATACCTTTATAACAAAACCTGCTTCTTCCTTTGGGAGTTCTCCATGGGCGCGTTCTGGGCCAACTGATGTACTTACTTTACGTTCAAAGCATTTCGGAGGTATCGTATGCAGACATTCATCAGCAATGAATGGCGTTAAAGGGTTGTTTATTCAACGAAGATATAAAGAGAATCCGCGTAACGCGTTTGAGTAGTCCAACTACTCACAAGCAAAGATGGACCCAACAAGTGACCCAGACAGACTCAAGCTAGATTCACCCTACAACGAAAAATATACTTCGTAGGAAGCACTATATAATAAACTGATTTATACTCGCTATGAAACCAAACTTTTAGTCATCAATACATTCTAATAAGAAAAAAGGTATACCCTTAAAAACTCGACTATTCGTACAAACAAGATGGATTACGAACATTGAATCAAAGTGTAGAAGTATGAAGCATAAGTTCTTTTAGAAGAAAGCAAATTCAGTTTTACTGCGAAGCTTTCGACCTTTAAGGTCATCATCAGGGCAAAACAATCTTTAATAGGCCTAGACATTGAAATAGTTAAGGTTTTTACAGATCTCAAATTTCCTTGAAGTCATACTCAGTACCAACGTTGCCAAGGATTGTAACCTCTTGGGACAGACTTGGTCTTCAAGGAAATTTGAGATCACCTGGTAAAAGCTTAAATGTGTCAATTTGTAGACCTATTTAAGATTGTTTTGCCCTGATGATGACCGTAAAGGTCGAAAGCTTGGCAGTAACAACTGGATTTCTTTCTTCTTCAAGACCATAACTTTATCCAGCTGTTCGTGACTGAAAAAGTGGTCGATATTTCTAATACTGAAAAGATAGATTAACGTCAATCGAAGGAAAGCCGCTGTTGCAACTATCGGACCGTCTAACTGTAAAAATACCATTCTTCACCAAAAGAATTTTTTATCCTAAAAGATCAATATTTACATGTTCTTATTCTTTTACGAGTAGAACAATTTTTTTAATACCCTTGTGTGCACATAATGACAAAGATAACTTGCTATTTTATTTATAGACGGTAATTAATTTCGCTAGAAATTATCTTTTTAATTTATCTCTTAGAATCATTATTATTTATCAAAAGCAATATTAAAAAGGAGTCATGCATTTTTCAACAAATTGGCTTTGTAAGCAAATTTTCTCTCTCTCTTCTCTCTCCATCTCTCCCTCTCGCCTGGTTAACAAATGATGATTGAGCTCTGTATCAATATTCTTATCTTATCGAAGGAGAGTAAAACTGGCAGAGCGGTGTTAAATAGGGGAGGGAGAAGGCGGTTGAGGATTGTAAAAAGTGACAGTCGTCGGTCCACCTTTTCCCAGACGCGATCTTCACAGAGGGATGACCATGGAGTTCGAAAACGGTTTCTTTTTCATCGCAACTCTTTCAGCTTTCGTCCTGATTGCTGGGGTTGCTGGAGAAAACGCGACCGAAGCAGATAATCAGCCCATGCCCACGGTTACTACTGCTATGACCGCGGAAACCACGCCGCCGAATAATGCCAGCTCGGCTCTTGCCACGAGTGTTCATCACCTTTTGGATTTATTACCAATACCCGAGGGTGAGTTCGAAAAGGGCTGTTCTAAACCCAATGCTGATATTTAACCTTTGTTATTAAATGAAGATTAGTTTACTTTGTTAATGCACAAGTTAAATACACAGTAAATCCATTCCTTTATATGGTTAATCGATCCGTTAAAGACTAAGAAGAATGAAGATAAAGAGTTTTAAAAAATCCACCATGTGGAAGAGAAAGGAGAATAATATGTGTAAGAGTTGTAATTCTAAATGTTAAAAATATTAGAACCGGATTAAAAACAGTTTCAGACGACTAATAGTTTTTTGAATGTAGAGACCGTACGGCGTACGACCAAGAAATAAGTTTGATAAATATGATATGATAAATAATAGAACAAATGGAGAGGAAAATAAATGAAAAAAACAAAAGCGATGGATTGAGTATGAATTTCATTTCACGTTTTCATCACAAAAAAATAGATTATGAAAAAACATGTAGAAAGGTAGATTTTTTCAAAATTATTTAGGCTTTTACAATTGTTAATATTTTAATACATTTTTTTTTTTTTTTCCAAAGGTATGGTTAGTCCTTGACAAGTGGTTTTGATTTACGTTATTTATTTCACATATACGTTTCGCGCTGTTTTTCCTTTTTTTCTGCACATCTGCAGGAAAACCTTATAAAGTGTTGTAATTTAAAAATCGTATGGTACTATTTATATTTTTCTATTTATTTATATTTTTTGTAGGATTCCACGTCTATACATTATTTTTAGGTTAATCTTTAGGCAAGGTTAGTCCAAGACAAGTGATTTTGATTTAGGTTATTTATTTCAGATCTAAATTTCGGGTAGTTTTCCTTCTTTTCTGTCCATCTTCAGAACAACCTTTACAAGAAGTATTTTCAGTTTTTTTTTATAACGTAGCTCTCCATTTTATTCTCTGCAAAGGGGGGACAACTGAGACAGCGAGGTAACCGATATTGATGTTGGTAACCATAAAATAAAAATAATAATATACATGAAATTTTAATAATTTTATAGTGTAAACTAAACGACTTCTTGTAAAGGTTTCCCGGCTGGGCAGAAAAAAAGGAAAAACAGCGCGAAACGTATATGTGAAATAAATAACGTAAATCGAAACCACCTGTCTCTTGGACTAACCATTTCTAAATAATGATAACCTACAAATAATCTATAGACGTGGAATCCTACAAAAAATAAAAAAATATAAATAATACAATACGTTTTTTAAATTACAACACTTTATAAATCTTTTTCACTTCCCTCTGGTCACTTAGGTGGCAATTATTATTACCATTTATCTATTTATTTTTTATTATTTTTCCTAACGTTTACAAACGATTTAATTTACAAAAGTCTTTGTTGTGCTCGTTAAATAATTCCTGATTTGTTGTAGACCGGGTTCCTCCTCGACTGATTATAAATCTTATGAGCTGTGAACTTGAAGATTCATTCAATTCGCGGGCTGTTGACGTGCTCTCAAGTTTGGGGTCCTGTGCAGTGCACATTTCAATATCCTCTATAATTCTTGTGTTTTCCATGGTTGCTCATATGCTAACCTAACTTGGGTCAGTTGCTGTCTTCGAAAAAATAATTTTGTCCATTTGCCTTCTCTTGTAGCACTCTCTCTCTCTCTCTCTCTCTCTCTATATATATATATATATATATATATATATATATATATATATCTTCCTAAACATTCCTCATCTTCGGTACCTCGTCCCTAGGTGTGGTTGATTCATTTTCGACTCCAATGTGATTCTGGGATGCTTCTTTAGACAACCTATCTGCCTCTTCGTTTTCGAGTATACAGTGATAAGCCATGGCGGTTTGCCGCCCTTACAATTTAAAATTGTTAGGGATTTAGCAGCTAAGTACTCCTGAAGCCTCTTGAATTTCCCTTAGTTTAGCTCTTTCCAGGGTCAAACATTTTAGAGGTGTAGGTACATCCTTGCCTGAGAATTGAGTTAGAATCGCAAATAGTTTAATTTAATTTAAATTGCGGTTTAGTTCGACGATCGCTGTACAGTTTCTTCCCTAACCAGCCTGAAATATTTTCCAGCTTCAGTGAATACCGACTATTCTGGAATTTTGACAGTACGCATGAGTCGCAGCCGTTTTGCAGATCCTTTAGATTTCGTGATCCCATTTACCAAATAATTTCTTTCAATTAATTATTCTTTGTGTAAGGTATTGGTTCAAATAAAAAAGTGTATCGAAGTCACGATAGCTCAAGTGGTAGAGCAGCGTCGTATTTAGCGGAAAGTCGTGGGTTCAAATTGCGCTCATGACTCTGGCTTTTTTAATTTTAACTAATACCTTACATAAAGGTTCCATATTGTGTTGAAGGCCTCTGCTTTTTATATTTACACAATTTTCCCCTGCCAGTGTTAATCATCAACAGCAGTGTAGATGTAGATGATTGGTCAGGGTGTATTTTGTACTGCGCACTTGAAGAATTATTGTGTTCTGTGCTTAAGCAACCCGGTGAGTCCTAGATCATTGTAGAAGTTGATTATTAGCACCGTTTTCAATGGTTGAATTTCTTATTCGGTTATGTTGAACTTCCTAAAGAACTTCCTCCTGCGAGCAAGTGTAGCCTCACAGTTTTTAAAAAGGTGTGTTTGTGTTCTATCTGCTTCTTTGCAGAATCTGCACGTGCCGTGTCATGTTGTGCCGAACTTCTTTAAATGCCCATTTAGTTTGCAGTGTCCTGTTAAGAATCCTGTAATGTCTCTCAGTTTTCCCTCTTCTTTTGAAACATTCTGTTACTTCTTTTCTTCCGAAATTTTTTAGGAGGTTCTTGGACTGTTTATGTCCTGAGTTCCATTGTTCCCTCATTTTCTTTTTAGCCTTCTGACTGAGGTAGTCATTGACAGTGTGCGTTCCTATGCTACAGAAGAACAGCAGTGTGTCTACAATCTCGTTTGTCAATTGATTTATTTCTTATTTTGTTGTTGAATGATGTTAACATTGCATACACTCGTTCCATGAGGACTAGCGCATAACGGGACAAGTTGTTTTCTTACTCGTGCGATTTGCCTGAATGGTATCGAGGGCATTTGTTGCACCTACGAACGAACAAATTGTCTGCCACACGACAGAGGGAGCACAAGATTTTAATTCTATTGTTTAGCCAGCAATTTACAAGGACAGTATCAACTTCAGTAATTAGTTTAATTAATTATACTTTTAATATTGACGTTTTGGTTGAGATAAAAAAGCAATAATTAGATTTTGTTCTTGTTACGCTTGTTTGTTTTCTGAAAATATTTCCTGATTTTGTCCCATTATTATTTGTTTTGAATTTTCTTTTGTGTATTCCCGGAAATTATTGATCTAGGGTTTAGTTTTGTGCTTCAAGGTTTTTCGTCAACTATTATTAATTGCTTTCATTAGCGTATCGTTATCGTTTTTTGAACAAGCAAGAACAAAAACTTCCATTTTTAGTTCCACCGAATTTATGCTATTTTTGATGATATTCCGGGTTTCTTCTCATTGTTGTGTGGATTGTGTTTTGGATTTTATAACTGCAGCAAAAGTTTGAATTATACTTTCACAAAACTATAGGTTTTGTAGTACTTGCTGTAGGGGACATGGCCGGTCGATGGTTTGTGTTTGTTGGGTGAGAGGCAAGATATTTCATTTTATTGTGTTGAACGTGGGAGGGAGGGAGGGAGGGAAAGAGAGAGAGAGAGAGAGAGAGAGAGAGTGAGAGGGAGCCGATTTGCCTAAAAGAAATAAAGTGAGTACGGAAATGGCATGGAAAGAGTTTTCATATACATTTTTTTGATAACACATAACAATATTATTTATTTTATATTTAATGAAAAGCCCGAAACGTTTATAAAGACGTTTTAAAATAAATTACAAGAGAACACACTACCTCATGCTCCTATAGGGTATATATTTGAATACAAGAAAATTGGAGCATTGATGGGCTAATGTTTGTCATTAAATCGTTCAAATTCCTCAGCAAGACTTTAAACTCTTTCGTGATATTTATTGTCTTTTACAATATTTCAGTTCATTTCTAGGTCTTTTAAAAACCAATTAACGCTTTGGCAGTGGTGCTATTTTAGAATAGAAAACGGCCTTAACTCATAGCCCGGATTAGTCAGACTTCTCACCTGGTTAATTTTTCTCGTCGGGTCGTTTATTGTGATAAATTGTTACGCAAACACAAAACGGCTTACATAATGTTTATCACCTTCATTTGACTTTATTGTCTCTTTTTTTTTCGGTTTCTCCTTGTCGCGGTTTATAGCCAAGTGGCGCGAGTGTGGTCGACGACGTTCAAGAAACGGATTAACGCCTGTAACCTTTAAAAAGAAAGTTTGTTTCTTGATTATTTGTTTGAGCATGAGTGCTTTGTCTTATAAAAGTGGTAATTTCGTTTTTAAGACAGTTACCATGGGTGGTTTGTCGAAAACTACAATCCAAATAAAATCCACATGGCTATATTTTTTATCACTCTTGCTTTGTTAACTTCGATTTAAAAAAATATAAAAAATCTGCTTCGTTAAACAATTGAGTTGCACAAAATTTCGAGGTTTGATTTAAATTACATTCAAATGTGTTTATTTTTGGTTTTTTAAGCGTAAGATTATTCTACATTGTTGTTATCGTTTGTGAAGATTAGCGCTGTTCTAAACAATTGTTATGCAACATTAATTGTTATTGAATGCATATCGAGTAAATGATACTATTGATTATTTAAATTTTTTATGTAGTTAATTTTTATGAACGTGTAAAAGAATTGACGTGCCAAGAAAGTAAAATTAAATTTAGTTTATAATTTAGTTAGTTAAAAGTTAGTTAAGTTTAAGTTAGTTATTTAGTTAGTTAAGTTAAAATAGTTTATAATTCACTATTTTTCGTGGCCCGCTTGACCAATTAATATCATTCAATTAATTAAGGTTTTTAGTTGACATAAAACAGTCAATGGCACGCGGGATTCGAACCCACGACCTTCGGCTTGATACGCCCCTAATCTTGTACTATCGTGACTTGAACTATCGTGACTTCGATCGCCCATGCCACAAACGTCTCATTTCGACTCCCCGTTTTTTTTCTCATAAAATTGCAGTTGTATTGTGCATTGCTTACAGTTGGAATATAACGGGAAACAGATATGAGAAGATTATGGCATGGTCGATCTACGTCACGGTAGCTCAAGTGGTAGAGTAGCGGCGTATCAAGCCGAAGGTCGTGGGTTCGAATCCCGCCTGTGACACAAATTTTTCATTTTGATTCTTATATTATGTATGATTTAGAAAATTCATCGTTTTTGTTACTGTGCTTGCTTTATTCTATTCTATTTTTATTTGTGTATTAAATCCTATGTGCATATTGCCTATATTACAACTTCTATTGTGCAGATTATTTCTATAACAATAAATAATAATAAAAAAATAAAGCAATAAAAATTATAATATACATATTTCAATTAATTATTCTTTTCTTGAAATGAAAAAGTTAGTGTCACGAGCGGGAACGAACCCACGACCTTCGACTCATGACACTAAATTTTTCATCTCAACTAAGAGGTTACATAAAAAGAATAATTCATTGAAATAAGTGATTTGGTCAATTAACATAAATGGATAATCTACATATTTTATTACGACTCTTATTCTTTTTTAGATTTAGGTAAAAGTTGTACCAAAAAAGAAGAATGTAAGAATACCAATTCGCGCTGTTTCAACGGAACCTGCCAGTGCTTAGAAAACAGCGTTCTCGCATCCAATGGAAAAGAATGCCTGGAAAGTAATAATTTAATATTGAGTCTATTTGAAATTAAGATATCACCTAGCTTTTTTAAAATAAATGCGCGCATTAAATAACTAGTGGTAACCGAGTTCGGCGAAAAGTGCAGCGAGGACGTGCAATGCTCTCCTCTGAGAGACACGTACGGCGATGTAGTGTGCGTCAATCTATCCTGCAGCTGCGACCCGGTCCATACAAAACTGTACAAAGAGGCCTGTCTCGAGCAATCGCGTGAGCATTGGCAAAAGGGGTCGTACAATTTGTCGTTATTCCGTAAAAAAGTCCGTATTTTCAGATTTGGGAGGCAAGTGTATACTCCACGAGTCCTGCAGCGTGAAAAACTCCGAATGCAACCAGGAGGTCTGCGTCTGTTCCGACAACTACGTGCCAGATGCCGACGGGATGCGTTGTCTGCCAAGTAAAATATCACAACAATAAAAAATATCATTGAAGTTAATAATTTTTCATTTGAAGTATTGAAGGAAATGAACGCGACGTGCGAGATGGACGCTCAGTGCAACTCTTACTTGGGCGATGGAGCTCTGTGCTTGCAGAACAAATGCGCCTGCTTGAACTCATTTCACTTCAATGGCGACGTCTGCGTTGAGAACAAACGTAAATATTTATTTTGCTATATGATTAAAGAAAGAACGATAATAATAGTAAACATAGCAAAAATATGGATAATGCAGTTGTTAGCCCAGGCGAAAAGAAGCCGATGTGATAACACGATAGCGTTAACGTTGTTTGAACAATGTTTAGGTTTGCTTGAGTCTTAATTACAATTACCTTCGGCCCATAAAATTTTTATTTAATGCTTAACAGATTGTTTGCCTGCTATACTGCACCCTTTTTAAGTTAAAAAATTGTTTTTACGGGGGTTTGCAACACCAGAGATCATATCAACCGTCAGGTGCTAAAATAAATCCATGTAGGGCCGCTGGATTCGAATTCAGGACCTTTACCTTACAGTAATGAGCACCGTGTCAATGCCTAAACCGTTGCGTCCACCCTTTAAGGGTTATTGTATTCCCTGTTTCCTACTTGATTATTTTAACAGCTTATTTTACGGTGGAGAACTATAGCACTGTAATCTGTTATGACGAGGCAGAATATCAGATTAGATCGGTTGATGCCATTCTTTCTGTAATGCTCAGAAACTGAAAAGATTTCCTTTTGATGCATCCAGTCATTTCCTTCTTGTCTAATCACGCAAGAGGTTCTGGGATTGTTCGCATCCAGCAAGAGTTTCTCACTATTTCCTATTTCTCAACTTGCCGTCTCTTGAAAGATGTACTCTAATAGTATGGATTCTATGCTTCTTAGTTTCCCTCTACTCCTGCACGACCTTGAACCCAGTAGAAAGTCAAACCTATAGACTTTACTTTGGTTTTGAATTTTGCAACCATCTTTGAACTGGCCATTTTGTAGTTAGTGCTCTGCTGACTGCTTGGCAGTTAAAACATATCGTTTTACAAGCCCAGGTCTCTAATATTTAATTCTGGTACTAATTACCCGGGTTCCTTCTTACGATTTAAATCCGTCGGTGTATTAACAAATCGTGTAGTTTTGTGGTTATCTGCAGGCTTTTAAATTCAAATATATCATCACGTGAAGCCGTGAGTATATGATATTTTTTGAAATTCCTGTCCCTTTAGAGAATCTATGTTCACGTTGCATAAAACCCTGTTCTGCTAATTGGTTTTCTGTATTTATTTAAGCTCTGGGTTCTGACTGCAAGAAAGACGTTGATTGTCTCATACCTGTTGATGTTGAACCTGGAAACAGAAGGACCTGCTTCAACGGCACCTGTTCCTGTCTTAAAAATTTCAAGGAGTTGAAAAAAGACAACATCTGCGATAGTAAGTTTAATCGTAAGTAATTATTAACTATTCGGGTTTTTGGTGTAAACAAAAATGAAAAAATAAATAAATAAAAATAAAATCTATTCAAATTGCTGAGAATTACAATTTGAGGTAAGTAGGTAAAGTTGAAAGTGATATTAAATTTATTATCTATTTAAAAATCATATTATGAAAAAAATTGAAAGCGAACTCAGTACATGGACTTTACAGCTTTGAGGGGGCTTGAAATTTTAAAGTTAAGAATGGAAAAGAAGCCCCAACACCCTTATACTTGGTATCTCGTTGTCCCACGTCTTTCTTATATTTTATATTTAATGGGGTTATTAAATGATACGTTAAGTATATAATATTTTGTAATTTTTCCAGCCGTCCCGAGTTCTGCAGCCCGTTGGGATAATTTCTGGCTGACATCCCTGACCCTTTCTCTGGTCATCAACTTTCTATATAAGATTACTTCGGAGAACTGCGCTTGAACTAAAGACGCTTGTCCAAAGTTCACGAAGACAATTGACTACAAAGAAGTCTTAAGTTAAGAAAATATAGTTTAGATTTAATTTTTCAAATTTCAAAAAAAAGATTGTTCCTTCAGGAGATTAAAACTGGAAATTCTATATGATGCTGTACGGTTATAATTTTTAATATAATCTCATTTAGGTTTTTAAGTACATTATAGGGTTTATTTATAAAACAACAAATAAATTTTTTTTTAATATTGAATTTTTGTAGAATAGTATTAATTTATGAAGTTGTGAAAGAATTCAAACACCTCACAAAGGCAATAAAGCTCTAGAGGTTACAGCTAAACAAGCTTCCGTATATACAAGCCTAGCAGAGTCACTTTCCAGGCTACGGTCGTGCTTCAGAGCAATGTTGGAGATGGAAATATGGAGGACAGGGAATCTTGTTGGACAAAAACCGGAAATGGAAATTACACAGAAACGTTCTTTGTAGATGTAGCCAGCCAACGGACAAGCCCTTTGCCCAAGCAGTACTTCCACATTGCTGTGTACAAATATACATGGGAAAAATAGCGCTATTGTATAGGATTGACATACCAGATCTACACATGCGAGAGCAAAATTATCTGAAATTCGGGGGCATATTTTGTTTCACTGTTCTAACTTCCAGAAGGAAAGGTTGTATCCAATTCGTACAAATTCTGCTAGTATTGCCTGTCTCTAGTCAACCTATCAGCGCTGATAAAAAAGACCTTCATTCATTTCATGAAAAACAATGATTTTGTTGTAATCGGTTATAATAAAAATTTGAAGAAGAAATTGCAGCAATATACATCTTTTTAGACACAGTGAATTAGTGGTCCCCAATTAACGTCAATTAAGCTTATCTCTATTCCATTGTATTTTATGTTTAATATCTGAAGTTTTATGTGAGATAACAAATATTTGCATGTTGCGATAGCATAACATTTAAAAAATCTCTATAAAAAATATATATGTACGTGAAATAACTAGAAATAGGTGGAAATTTAGATTTTTAAAAAAGTTTCAATAATGCACGACAAATTGTTAATTATTATTACTTATTAATTACCAATTACGTTTATAAAATTATTCAATGTTGTACATTTTTCCAAATAAAAATAAGATCAGATAAGAAGGTTCTACATTTACTGAAGTAAAAGGTAAACTTTTGAAGTAGTGGATACAATTGAGCAATTTCGTGCAATAAAAATCGAATTCGTGTAATTAAGTTTCAAAAGTTCGAAATGTGCAATTTTGTCATTCCATCCTTGTATCATGGATTTGACAGAAAGAGAAATAATGAATTACTAGAAATCCGATTATACCTAAGTCCCTTCCCATACCAAACGGTGCGAAGTAGCAAAAAAAAATTTTTTTTCAATAGGGTTTTTCACATGGAAGACGAACAATATTTATAATGTCGACTCATAAAGAGATAAGAAAAGCAAACTGGTGATAAAACATACATTCATTTGCGCACCTGGCACTCCCCTTTGCGTTCCTATTTTGTCATGACTTCAAAACATTTTTTTATTTCGACCCTTCTCGCCTGCAGCTTTGTATCTTGCGGGAAGATCAAGTTACCACTGACTAAACTTTTAAGAAGTAAGTCCTCGGTTTTTTAAGTTCGAATATTTTATTTAGTATCGATAATGTTGCAATGCAGGATCGAACCGTCCTTGTGATCTCGATGAAGACTGCACGACACCCAATTCCTTCTGTTATGAAAGATCAATGTGCCTCTGCAGGGACACGTACATCGCAGTGAACCAAAACAAAACTTCGTTCATTTGTATTCCAGGTACAATTTAAAAAAAAGTTAAAAATTTGTTTTCATTAAGTTTTGTTTTGCTTTAGCTGCTAAGCAAATCGGCGATCACTGCATTTATGACATTCAGTGCGAAAAGACTCTCGGCACTCTTTCGACCTGTTTGCCCAGATCGTCGGAAAGCGTCGGAAATTGCACATGCCGTCAAGGGTCTCATTTCAGAGATAACAGATGTTACAAAACAGCAAGTAAGCGTTATATTTAGTGAAAAATAACCTCCAACAAATAAACCTCTTTTTCATGACGAAAACAACAATTATTAAATATAATTATAGCTCACTAAATCAATTATTTATTATAGCTTGTTGCTTATTAAAAACTGAGTATATAGTTCAGATACATTTATCAACGAATTGTCATATAAAAAACCTGAACTCAAACTCATAAACTTTGTAAAAATTGACTACAAGAAAAGCACAAACTTGTTTTACAACGAACTTCAATTGATGGTGCGCGCGCACATACATACATACATACAAAAAAAAAAATAAATAAAAAAAAAAAAAATAAAAAAAAATAAAAAAAAATAAAAAAAAAATAAAAAAAATAAAAAAATAAAAAAAAAATAACGTTATAGGTGTGGATCCAAAATTCCAGCACTCAAGTAAGAAACAGCCAGGATACGAGAAAACGAACAATACTAAACATACACCGACTGGGAGAGCATAAACACCAAATTAATGGAAAAGAGAATACGAACAACGTATTAACAGCAAAACATCTCAGAAACAGATATAAATTATATCTATGACACACACACACAAAAAGAATTTCATCTATCTCATAAGCAGAGATTAAATGAACCAAATCAAAACAACTGACCAATGACAAATTCGAATAAGAAAGAAAATAGTACTACTATAGCATAAGATAAACAAAAAAAGTCACAGAACAGTCTTTAAACAGGCAAAATCGATACGACTCACCAACGAAATGTATAACAATATTACTAAGTACAGCGTAAACACCGAAATAATTAGCAAGGAAAGCAGGAAAATCAAGCTAATTCAGCATCTAATCTGTACAAATAAAAAAGTGGACCATGTTCCGTACTCACAATACGATACAGCTAAATATTTGGGAATGACCTTAGATGCCTAGCTGAGCTGGAAAGAAAACATGAAGAAAACATAGGATTAAGGTATAGACACTGGTTGATAGGAATAAAATTTTATTATGTAAACAAGTCATAAAGCCTATGTGGACATATGATATTCAACTAAGGGGTTAATAAAACACAATAATAACAAAATCACACAAATACTACAAAATAAAATCTTTCGTAGCATGGTCAATGCACCTTGATACATAAGTAATAGGGAGTAGGGTCGGGGGCCGCAACGGTTTAGGTGTTGACACGGAGCTCATCACTGTACGGAAAGGTCCCCGGTTCGAATCTAGCTGCATTCGAACCCGACATACTTACAAATGTTGTTTTGTTTTTTTCAAAAATACCGGTACCCAGAGGGTTAATATGATCACTACTGTTGTGAACCCTCCTAAAAAAAAGACTTATGTAGAGATCTTTCAAAATATAAAAAAATACGCCAAACACAAGGCCCGCCTCAGCCAGCACGAGAATGAGGAAATGACTAAATTCTCACATAACAGATACACGGTCAGAAGATTACAATGAACAAAGCCATATGAACTTGTGTAGTTAAAAATGAATAGTGAATTATGAAATGTTTACATTACGTTCTTATTGTACCAACGGGTTTATAAGAAGGTAAACATTTATTTATTCTATACTATTATTGTAAAATTAATGGTTGGTCTAATAAGGCCAGTTTTAATAAATAAATAAAATTAAAAAAAGGAAAACAACAAAAATTAAAAACTAATCTTCAACTCAGAAGCAAACAATTATTGAACTAAATCAATAAAATTCGCCAATAAAAAAGCTTTAAAAAACTATTACAGCTACAGCATAGAAACAGTTGCTGAATTATTACACAAAGGGCCCCAAAAAAAAAAAAAAAAAGGCATAAAAAGAGATTACTACAAATTAACCCAAACAATTGGCAATACAACTGATTAATAAAAAGTACAACCTGTCTTAACTTAGATTCTTCTACTCATCAATACTCTAGATCTTGGTATGTGTAGACTTACTAGATCTTGTAAAAACCCAAATAAATTCAATGATTACTGCCAAGCTTTCGACCTATATTGACGTCATCATCAGACAAAACAATCTTAAATATGTCACCAAATTACATAATTAACTTTTTTCTTAGATTTCAAATTTCTTTAAAGACCGGTTTAGTCACAACATTCAAATTTGTAACAGACCTTAAAACAATCTTATAGATTGACATGATGAAGTATCTCACAGACGATTTAAAATTTCTTTGAAAACCGATTCAGTACCAATATTGCTAAGGTCTGTTACAAAATTAAGGCTGAGACTGAGCCGGTTTTTAAAGAAATTTGAAATCTGAGAAAAAAGTTAATTTTAAAGTTAATTGCACTGATGATGACCTTAAAATAGGTCGGCAGAAGCAATCATTTCCATTTCATATGGTTATCTACAGTTTATTTTTTAGGCCCGGGCTTTTCCTCTTTCTCTGGTATAGGCTGAAATAAAGCTTTCGCCCCAAGAGAGCTCCGTCGTCCTCGGATTATCCGCAAAGGTTTGTTTCAACCACTTTGTACATATTCCTCCGGGGTCTGCAGTGTTCAGTTCCACTGTTAGTTTAGTCCTAACTCGCCCAAGATTTAAAAGCTCTGCGTTAGTTTCTGTGAAGGTCCTTTGATGAACTTTTTCGCATGCCTTTGCCCTAAACTATATTCTCATTGAATTCAGGGACCTAATTTTAATCCAATAGATCCGCGTTTTTGGCAGTTTGGAGCCACACAAACAGGTCATTAGGTGTCCTCATCGATTTAGAATGAACTATTGTGAAGTATCACTATGAAGTACAAGAATGAAGTAACAACTATGAAGTATCATCTCTGAAAATTCAGTTCTTCACCCTGGATCTTTTCTTTTTGAAATAGTCAATTTAAAACCTTGTAAGGACTCAGTACATTTCGGCAGTCTTTTCTTGATTTTAACGCATTATTGTCTTTTTTAGAAAAAAGAGACTTATTCCCAAAGAACTCAAGACAGCGAACATCCTCAAAACAACCTAATTCTAAAAATAAGCTGGTTTTTAATATCAGGAATACAATACTAACTAAAAAATATGGTGTTGAACGAGTTAAATCCGCGATGGAAACAAGTGATTCGCTTATAAAAAAATCCAAACGTTAGACACATATAAGCTGTCAATTTTCAATGATGGTTTGATGATCAAATCTAACAAGAAATAAATGAACCAATTTATTTTGTCACAATTGATTCCCAACATCACCTAGAGAGAGGGTAATCTGTCGACATTCCCTTTGTGCAATATACTTCCAATTATTTTACTTTTCGATGACCGATAGAGCAACCGAGAATTTTCAATTTTGAATGAAAAGATTCAGAGCAAATGAATAAACAAGAACAAAATTTGAAAATGAAGCTTTCATGTCACTTCAGAAGTAGACATTAAACAGATCGAGTCAATACATCTGACAAATGAAAAATTAAAATAAGTAAAAACAAGATTAAGAACAGCCTAGACACATTCACTAAAGTAATGCACAAAGAATACAACAAAAAGGCTAAAAAGAAAACAACTTAAAATAGATTATAATAAATGGATCAACAGAATAGGCAGAACAACTTGCAAACAAAAATAAACATAGTGTGATAACGGCTTATTGTGTATGGTAAAGTAGATGTACGTGAATCATTGTTAATGTTTAATCTTAAATTGAGTTCTTCCAAGACGTATATATATATATATATATATATATATATATATATATAAAATTAAAGAACACTGAAAACTTGTTACATAATCTTATTTATTTAATTTTTATAAAGGGTTAGGAGAACCATGCACGGTTCACAACAACTGCCATATCAAATCCAGTGATATTAAAGTCTACTGCACCAGCGGCTATGGCAACGAGGGGGTCTGCGTATGTCCTCCTGGCTTCCACTCCCTAGACAATGGAACCGACTGTATCGCTTCTTCCGGTGACTATCGAACATTTATTAACTAAACTTTCTCAAAACAAACCTTTAATGTTTTGTTAAATATTCGGTCTAAATGTACAGAACTGGGCGGAGAATGTATTTCAGACGCGTCCTGTACAGCGCTGAACACGAAATGCCTTGCTAGATGCGTCTGCAAGGAGAAGTACGTGTTGAACGCCGCGAAAAACCAATGCCTCCCACGTGAGAAAATAATCTAATATAGTTATTTTTAAATATTTTCGGAACTTAATTTATTTCAGGTTCGACGGGCTTGAACGGCTACTGTAGTGAAGACGTTCAGTGTTCCGCCATCGTGAACGTCTCCATATGCCATCCGATCAGAAAGAAATGCGTCTGTAGCGAAATGTGGTCACGGGAAATAAACGGCACTTGCTTTCCCGTATTAAGTAAGTATGCACTATAGTTTGTTTTTTAAATTTAAACCAAAAATGTATTAACCAAAAATTCAGAATTGGACGAAGCCTGCAGTCACAATCACGAATGCCATCCTGGATCTGAGAATGACGCGAGCGTTGAATGTTACAACGGCTACTGCCAGTGCGTGCACGGAGCGACAAGAAATGGAAACGATTGCATATTACTAAAATGTAAGTTGAATATTAATTATTATAAAAGCTAATAATGTTTTTATAATAATTATAGTATAATAAACACAAAACATAATGAATACAGTTTCAAATTGAAGATTCCATTTATGTTCTATAATTTGACTATAATAAAGAAATTTCGTCTTCCCTAAACATTACTCCAACATCATTCGGTATATCTCTCGAATTTTTTAAACGCTTCTTTCATAGTGGAAGTGAATGACCTACTATCAAGCCATAAGTTAATTTTTCCGACGGCTCAGCTAGGAGTGGAAAATTCAACCGTGCCATTTATGACCTCTCTCTAAAATTATACAAAAAATAAATGCTGCAGATATTTATATCTGTATTAACAGTTAAAATATACGCTCTGGAATATATACCTAAAATAGAAGGAAACGAATTGTGTTTAATGTCACGTTTTGTTCTTTTATACTTTATATTAGACCGGATATTATATAGACGCAAAATAAAAATTCTTGAAGCCCTACACGATTTTAATTCAATTAAAAACGACCAAACTCAATTGATCGATTTATTAAGTAAATGGTATAGTGAATGCATATATTAAAAGTGTTTTTTGCAAGGATTTAATTAATCAAAATAAAATGTATTAAAATTAAATTATTAATCTTATCTTGTCCTAATTCACGCAGCCAATTCACAGTGTTATTTTGTTATTTGCATTGGTCTCTTCGACAATGTAAGTGAAAAGTGTTATTTGGAGGACATAACCAGATAAACTTTATCAATTGAATAAATTTTTCGATAGTCAAGACAGTTTTACTTTGACAGTTAGTGATTTTGTTTGTTAAATCAAATAGTAAGAGAAAAAGAAAAAAAAATTGTTTTAATTTAACCCCTTTATTTGGTACCTTTCTGTAACAATTTTTATGTTTTATTTCTAGCTATAATTACAGGAGGTAGTTCCGTCGCATCGTCATTTGATGAACATCCTACGATCCTCTCTGCGATTCTTCCAATTTTATATTTATACTTTAGGTGAAATTATTTAAATAAATAAAAATTAAATAAAAATCGACATTTCCATTATGTACCTTTAAATCTTTTTTTTTGTTAATTAAAAATGTTATTTGTAATCCGCAATGCCGGTTGTAAAACATTGTATTATTACTGTGTAATAATGTATAAAATTTTAAATTAAACGAAATACTTAACAGAGTAGATTTATTAACTTATTTTATCCCTTATTTGTAGACGTTATTTACTTATTATATTATACTTATTATATTATACTTGTTATATTTATATTATATTATATTATTATTTACTTATTTATATAAATATAACAATATATATATTATATATATTTTTTTTTATTTATTTTTTTTTACGAGGGTTCGCAACATCAGAGCAGCAGAGATCATATAAACCCTCAGGGTGCCGGTGTTTTTGAAAAACTTGTCGAACTTTGTCAGGTTCGACTGCAGGGCCGCTGGACAAGGCCGAAACCTTGCGGCCACCGACGCCCCTCTCTGGATCGTTAAGCAATTTTTATTTTTAATGCACAATCATTGAGATAACGCTATCTACGTTTTACAGTATCTACTCATACTTTTGTATTTTTATTTGTAATACCACTTCAAAATTGCATTTGGACATGGTTTCTATTTATAAACGAATTTAAAAAGTAAAGAAAAAACGACTTAGTTGTATTTTATTTTGGTAAAACAGCAAAAACGACTTCTCATTTTCTGGGCTCTGTAAGAAAAAAACAAGCAGATTTGCTGTTCATTTTGGTTGGAACGTTTGCCATTAGCAAGCAGGACATACACATAGGAAATCGCACAGGCCAACCACAAAAACAAATTGTTAAAAAGGAGTACATGTAAGAGCGTTCATAGAAAGGAAATCTCGGAATTTATATTCTATAAATATTATTTTTTTTTAATTTTAATAAATATTTTTAAGCTTCCTTTTTCTAAAATAACACATTGTTATTAAATGAATTTTGAGTAAATGCTTTACTTATTATTTTTTCTTTTTTCTAGTTAGTGATTGGTTAAATAATAAACTAAGAACGCCTGATTTTCACTTGGACATACTAAACCTTCAAGACCGATCAGAGTTGAGTGGTAGGTATAACCTTATTGCCATTTTAGTTCAGTTTTAACTTCTCAACGGCTATTTCTGTTAATTATTTTTATTTTTCATTAATTATTTAGCATTTTAAATATTTCTGGCTAAATTTGCATTAACCCTTTAATAATATAGCCCTCTTTAAGAAACTTGAGTTTTAAAGTTGTTTGTTTGTGAATGCATTTCGAAAAAGGTTTTTATTTGTTGATTAAAACAATCATATCCAATAAAAGAAAATAGTATTTAATTTTTTATTGAACATATGAAGCAATTAGTAGATTTATCTATAGCACTTAGTTCCCTGGTATTTCTATATTAAGTGATTGCTGAATTTATAAAACTTTTAGACTGAGGTGGAGATGGGTTAAGATGAAAGTGGAGGTGGAAATTGTATGTTGGGTTATGGCGGTGAGGAGACGGGTTCAGTCCTCATTAAAGGAGAAGGTGAGGTGAGTGGAATAAAGCGATGAGGTAGTGCCACAACCGGGCTTTCTTAACTAATCACTCCAATAAATACATTCTTCTTACCACTCACGCTTGGAAACCAAACTATTAGTACTGAATACAATAAAACAACTCGGTTTCCTCCAAGACCGCAATACTCGGTACCAACCTCAAGCACAATTCTCCGGTAGCGTTTCCACGCGTTCTCTATAAAGAGCCAAGGAATTGCACCATTCAATTAAGTGGGACTCATCGATCTACTTTTCTCTATATGCTAGACACATACGTCGTGTTAAGTTTAAAAGTAAGTGCCATGGGTCTTGTTACATGGCGTATTCTTAATCGTCCGAAGATGACTCTTATTCTACGAGTCACTTACGTGAGGCTGTCTGCCGATCTACCCAACTGACACTGTCACTTACGTTTAATTATGTTTTATAATGCAGTTTTAGCGTCAGATGACCGGATCGCGTTGGTCCGGAGGTCCCACCCTCAGCCACATTTTGTTACCCTTAAATCCATCTGTCCGGGTATTCAGTCTATAACGAGAAGGTCGACGAAGAACCCGTCACGGGTTGCAATCGGTTGATAACCATCGTCTTTATTTCTGTATTACCAAAATATCTAAAAAAAAAGTAACATAATTTGGACAAAGGTTATTTAATCAATGACATTTTATTTACACTTTATTTATTTAAAACAGACACTTTTTTTAAAAATTGTACGAATTTTGTGAATGATGAAAAAGATAAAATCTTCCATGTTGCTATTGCAGATAAAAATTAATACTTTTATGGCCGTTTGGTTCTTTAAAAAAATATATATACATGTAGATAGCGACGCAAGATGATGCAGCGACAATGCTCCTAGGGACGAAATAAGGAAGACAGAAGAACAAAAAAAAGACGTCATACGTACAGAGTGCCGTAGAAAAGTCGGTGTCGAAGTCGTATACTTGTATCTGTATTCATATTGTATTTTTATTATTCAGTTATTAAAAACTATTAAAACAGTCTCATGGTTACTTTACTCCCACACACATATGAAATATACAAAAAGAAATTCAATCAGTATTTACAGTTTAATTTGTTTTTAGAGCGTCATGCTAAATTAACTTTGTTTTGGCTCTGCGTGTACTCCTGTACGACTTTGAAAACATAGAGGCACTGAACTTTGCAAGACGTGTCCGCGGCAACAGAATCCGGTGAAAAATTCTGCAGTAGCGATATACAGTTGTTGACTTTCACGGTCTGGCAAATCGGCTGTAATAAAAACTCGTTTTATTATATTAATCAGTTAAAGGTATTTTTATATGCATACCCCTTCTTTTGTACACGTGCAACTGACACAAGGTGAAATATTTGCCGTTCTTCCGATATCAATGTTGATCTGTTTGATAGAACACGACGCGCTGTCCTTCCAATGTGCAAGGTCGATTTGCGGTATCTTTTTGCACGGCACTCTCGGATTCCTGAAATTTCGACTCATAAGTTTGGGCATTGTTTTAAAATTTAATTTGACTGACATGAATGTATCAGGGAGGTCGAACACGTTTCTTTGGATGTTCCTCACGCTGTCTAAGTTATTACAGAGCAACGAGGCCAAGTGGATTTTTCTTATTTCTCCAAGCTGAGCTAGCGTGAATCGTGTGAATTCCCTGTCGTTCTCGTACCAGAATCTATCGCAGCGTTTTATTTTTGAAAACTGTTTTGCTATTATGCATGCGAAAGTTGGCCCGACGACTCCTCCATGGATAGGCCTCTCGCTCATCCCACCGGGAAACAGATCTACATCGTCTACGTGTGCGTACGTTCTGATTAATTGCTCGACTAAATCTGAGTTTGTCGTGGAAAGGAGGTCGTTAAATGAATTCGCCCTTCCAAGCCCGCACCACTCTCTATAGTCGTTGTAACTGTGTATACCATGATCTCTCCCTGGATTTGGTTGTTAAAGGATAAATATTTATTTTATTATAATTACAATCGTCAATTATAAACGAACCTCTTTGAATATTTAAAGAAACTAAATCCATCCCTGAAAATGGGACACTCTTGTTTTCAAACAAGTGTTCTGTCACTTCTGTTGTAATGAAGTTGTCTAAAGTTTCCATAGGAGTGTCGACCAATCCCAAAATCAGTTCGTCTATTATACCTGGCTCGTATAAAACCTGTAAAGAAAATATATTTATAAGTAAATTTAAGTGTTGTTATAGAAGTTTAAAACAAACCTCTGGGTTGAAAAAATGATCTCTAAGTCGAATCGCCGGATCTTTTGTTTGGTAATCAGGAGTAGCTCTTCTGAAATTAGGACGGAGCAAACTATGGCCGAACCTGAACGCAGCGGCGGAAAATTCATTGACGATCGTTACATCACACAGCGGGTCATAATCTACAATTTATACGGTACATAAAGCAAAAGTTTTGAGAAAACGTTTGTGCGTGCGTACCTCTGAAGTAGCCGTCTTTGTTCAGTTGTAGCCCGTATTTGGAAATGACCGACCTCCCGACTACTCGTGGAAGCCATTCGGAAAACGCTATATGTTGATAAACCGCTCCTAAGATTCGCCTTGTCTCTTGGTATAATCTTTCATCGTCCCAGTGAGGATTGATGCGAGATAACTCTCTCGCAATCCTGTTATGCTCTCTTAACCAGACAGTATGCAAAGAACCTAACGCCGGCTGTTCACTCGCTCTGGCGTCACCTTGAAATATTTTGTACAGTAGTTAATTATGTTAAGTTATTCCATTTCGTGTTTATTACCTGCGTTAAAACAAACACGGTTCCTTGACCTGCATTCGAGGTTTGTCGGCGTTTCCGGCAACAGAGGCTTTCTTCGCAGGCCGAACGGACTCCTTGTCACGTTCAACATGCCTCCAGTACGGCTTCGAAGACCCGATGCATCGCAAGTATCACTTCCGTAGACGAAACTAAGATCGAGGTATGCCGTCAATTGGTTCATTTGTTCTCGTGCACCTAAAATTTAAAAATATATGTATTATTCTATAAATCGTCTTGTATTCTTGATAGTTTACCTAGAGTTTCTTGCCCAGGCATTGATCTCGTTGCAGGTATACACAGCCTCTCGCCGTTAGGGCCTTTTGAAGGGAAATAAGGATCACCGTCTGGAATTTCGATGGGGAAACATTGCGGATGGACGGTCTGCGGCGAATCGCAAGATTGGCAGTTTAAAATCCCTTCCCCGACGAACCCCTTGTTGACAGGTGTAAAAGTGAGATCGTGGTCTGTTATTTGTGAAAACTGCATCAGCATGAGAGTGTATCTGGTGTGAGGGCGTGACTTGTCCGTGTGGATCATAGTCGAAATCAGCCTAGGCGAAGGCAAAGTACCTCCATTGACGGAAAACATACGTGGAACACCAATACCTTAAAAAAATGAAAATGAATATTATTGTTATTTCATAAATTTTAAAGAATGTTACCGTCGGCGTATACTGGCGGTAGTATCCTAGCAAAAGGCCTGAAGCTCTGACCGTATTCAGGTCGCTCGAGATTATTGCACCAACCGCTGTAAGTCCTGTACTTGGACGTGTGATCGCAGGGCAGTTTCATTTCGAGACATTCCGTCTCCCGTGTTATCCCGAGTTCGACTTGAGGCAAAGTTGAAACCAGAGAATTGATGTCCCTCGTTTCTAAATCCTGAAGCTCCCTGTTCAAACAAATTTATTAGAAATACATTTTTATCTTCAGTCCTAAAATGTACACACCCCTGGATGAAGCTCCTTATCAATCTTGTGGAAGCGTATTCGAGCAGTAAAGAGGTATTGGCGATTTTGGCCGCCTGGCGTTTTGGGCGATTGAAACCAAAAGCGGTTCCTACTGGAGATTGCGGATCTGCCATCAAATCTATAAAAAAATAATATTAAAACATCCTTAGTAACGTGTGAAAGGTTTCATGACTTTTACTTTTAGTATGAAGCATCCACTCGTGCTTATGCAGCTTTAAAAGATCACTCTCGGCTTTCTCAATAGCTTCTGATATTTGTTTGTTTGGAATGATGAACTGTTTCTTCTCTTCCTTCCAAGGTGCTAAGTTCAAGCCGAGAATATCAGTTCCACACTCCATGTATGAATTCCTACGAAATTATTAATATTTAATGTAACATATTTATAAATTCATTTTTTTGTGCCGTACAAGAAAGGATCAATTGTCAGGAAAGCGTTCGGCTGGACGAACTTGATGGCGGTGTTATCGCAAAGAATTCTAGCGAGGCTTGAACCTTCCCGCAAGGATTTCAGTTGTGCACGTGTGAAACCAGAATGCTCGGATTCCATCCAGTGCCTATCACCGGATCTTATCTACAAAATATTCTTTTTGATGTAACCAATTTTCAAATATAGACAATAGAGGTTTGTGATATTTACGGATAAAAATTGTTTTGCTAGAAGACATCGGAAGGTAGGGCCGACCGTGCTTCCTTCTGGGACGTACTCGCTCAGACCGCCTGAGAGTAAATCGATCTCAGATAAATTTCTAATTGAACAAAGTCAATAATGTATTAAAATCTATGGTCTTGTTGGCGATATAATTGAGTTAAATCATATCGCAACACCTGTAAACATTTAGAAGAGCGTTGATGGATTCTTGGGGCATAACGTCGATCAATTCGGAAAATGTGGAAGGCTCTTTCATCCCGCAAAACTTCAACCACTTCGTGTAGCCAGGAATGCCGTGGTCTCTGCCTTGCTGAATAAGCTGGGCGATTAAATCCAAACCTCCGCCCTCTTTACAAATAAAAACAAACTTCTTAGAACGTTTCATTTACATTATCGTTTCTTATATCTATAATTTATACATTGAGAAATAATTATTTTACCCTGCTCTGGCGTCTGGAACATGTGCTGAGTGAAAACAGAATTGATATGCCTTTGGCTGTCGAGTGCTGGAGATCTGAGCAACGACTGTACAATTGTTTCTACGCCGTTTTTCGAATACAGTCTGAACGGTGCATAAAATGTTTTGTCCAAAGTGTCCTCTCCTATTACTCGCCCATCCTAAAATAATTTCTTATAGTTTTAAGCTTTTAAATAATGAGATGGAACCATATCGAAACTCCGCACACATCGAGCGCGTTTTGGCATATCCATAGAACCATTTTTAGAGGTTGATTTATCCGTGCCATTTTTAAAAATTCCAATAGTTGTTTTAGGAAGTGCGAACAAGAATTAAAATAGATATTATCGAATATCTCAAAGGCACGGCACATTCAAGCAGAAGGCACTGATCACATTTTGTTTTTTTAATGAAGATGGCATGAAACCAAGCAGAAACTTGTATGAGCACAACACAAAAAACAGCGGAAATAACCGGACTCAGAAATGTGTCGATCAGGTCAAGACGATTGATTCAGACGAAGATCAAGCACCACCAAAAAGGTTAATTTAAACAACTCATTTTCGTCCCTAAAAATACTTTATAACACTAACCGATAACAAATTTGATTGCACATTGGTAACGAAAAACTATAAAAGATAGTGTAGGACCTTTTACACATTTTATGAATATAAGATAATATATACAAAAGACATGACTAACTGAATAATGCACTCACTTACAAAGGAATTACTGGAGGGTTACTGCAGCAGAACAGGATTCTAGTTGGACTGCTGACAGAGCGCTACAGTTTAAGAGGTACATGCGCCGGATAACAGTACAGACAGAAGATTGCTGATAAAGAAAAGACCGCAGAACACATTTTATGTTTTTGTGAGGAGTTATGTAGGTGGAGATTTTTTCAACTAGAAAAGGAAAATTCGCAAGCATGATCCTACATGAAGGAGCCGCTAGATATGAAGGCTGGTAAAAACCTAATGGGCACCAGTGATTTATAAAAACTACAAGAGCACAATAGATCTTCAAGTGCAGAACTCCTTTTGGCCATCTCTTTTATCTTCATCCCCTATCCCTAAATAATGCACAGACCAATCTCAGTAGACGTTGAAGTAGTGTCAGATCAAATGATAACAAAGGTTCAAACCGCAGGTTCATACTTTCAGATGTCTTCACAATATTTTGTTTAAGTAAGCTGTAATCATTAAGCACTTACCAAATCAAAAAGCTTCATGCTAGTCGGCATTAGAGATACAGAAAAATGTAATGCTGCAGAAGCAACTGCGTTGGCAATACTGGGGTCTTGGTTGATGTCGTACCCCTGAAAATAGCCATCGTCCAACGGTTGGAGGTTGTAAGATTCCATTGTATCCTGCCCAAAGATTGATTATTATTGCATTATTATTATATCAAGATTGATTATTATTGCATTATTATTATTATATCAAGATTGATTATTATTGCATTATTATTATATCAAGATTGATTATTATTATATCAAGATGGTTTTAGCGATCGGGATACCTGGCCGAGTATAAGAGGCAGGAATTCTTTGTAAGTTATGTACTGAAGCTGGGCGATCAAAAGTCTCCTGGCTTCTTGAAAAAGTATCTCATCGACCCAGTGTGAATTCAGTATAGACAGCTGTTCGGCCAGGCGGTTGTGCTCTCTTGCCAGTATAGTGTGGATCGTGGCGAGGCCGATATTCTCGTTCACTCGTACATCACCGGACTTAAAACATCTGAGAAATGAGCGCGATTAAAGAAAGTAGGCTGATCGGATGCATTTTGCGGTTTGATAATAGTAGACTTGAATTATAACCTGTGGTTTCGACTTGGTCTGCAGTCTGATGAGTTGCTGGGAGGAAGCAGGCCGTTGGGAAGAAGAAGCTTCCCCCCTTCGAAAGTCCTGAGCTGGTCATTTTCCTCAGTTGATGTCCCATAAAGTGAAGATCCGTCGAGAAAAGCGGTCGCTTCATTGACCTGCTCTCGAGGACCTGGTCAATTTCGTTTCAAAATATTGTTGATTTTACAAAAATTCAGAAATTTTTTTATATTACTTACAAAATGTTATTAACGTAGGACTAAGCTAATATCAAGTCCTTTGAATTATAAAGGATTTAACTGTTCAGATATCGTGAGATGAGGTCTGGTGTGAAGTAGGTATCAGAAAAACATTTTCTTTATCGTGCCAACGTTTCGATCTTTTCCCTGAAGATGATCTCAATAAAAGATCGAAACGTTGGCACGATAAAGAAAATGTTTTTCTGATACCTACATCACACCAGACAGCATCTCACGATATCTGCAAACGGTCACCAATCTCTACACCACATTTAACCTTTACGATAACATTTTTTTGTATGCAAACAAATAACATACAATTTTCTTTCTGCTTTGGCAAATAATACTGTAATAGTAAATGCTAAGTCCAATAATTAAACTGTTTGTTCTTTGTAGTACAACTACCAAATAAGTAATTATTTCTTACATCTTTCTCAACAGAAACAACAACAACATTACTTGTTCCCTTTTGCATTTTAATCATTCTTTTACCAAAAGTCTAAGTTTTAAAAATAAAAATAAAAATATTTAAAAATGCAAAAACGCCAGTTTCTTGAGTCATATTGTAAATAAAATAGCAAAACTGTAAGAGTCTATTATAGCGCATAGCTATAGTGGCTAGCCCCAGGGTAAGGTGAGCTACGCCCATCCATGTCTTCAACCAGGGATAGAGAGAAAGAGAACTTTATATAGTTGTCATCAAGTGTAGTTGATTTTAATTACATCACTACTATGGTTATTTACGATATATTAGAGCACTAATTTTTTACGTAATTCATTGTTAAAGTTTCTTTTTGAAGTTTCGATTTTTTTTAATATACAAAAAGTGTCAATACCAAGTGTACACGACTTTCGTGGGGCTGTAGCGGATCTGGTGTACTCTTGGCAACGTGCACCGCCGTGGATGGGGTCATTCTCCGGCAGCCTTATTGGAAAGCATTCTGGGTGAAAATCGGAAAATTCAACTCCGCAGCATTTCAACCTGACGCCGTTGTACCCTTTAGAAGAAATACACAGTAAAAAAAGAGAAACGAGCCAAAATTAATGTTCATCGCTTATTTACCTGTCATTTGAGGTGTTAAAGAAAGGTCATTAGTAACCAGTTGCGCCCAGATTGCTGCGGTAGCTACTAAATGCGAGTGGTGCTTGTCCACTTGGTCGTGTACTCCCAACGAAACGTCTCTCGCGCTCGGAAGACCCTCCGGGCTAAAATGAATCGAATAGTTCAACATACAAAAAGGCTCGATTTATTTATTTACATACTTACTATAAAGCCGTTCCTCGAGGCAAGCTTATATCATCGGCGTAGTCAGGCGACAGGTACCGAGCGTAAGAACTTCCCGCGGAACCCCACGAAGGAGTCTGCACGTTGTTGCAATGACCGCTCAACGAGCGGTACTTCTTCGCCTGGCACCAAGGCTCTTCGTGAGCGGGGCAGTTCTGTCCAAGTTCGGTCCCGATGACTGGATGTCCCACCAAAGCAGACGCAGATAACCCGAGGCTGGAGAAAAAACCAAGACTTTGAAAAGAAGGATCAAAAAATCGATCACCAAAACTTACGCGTGGGACATGTACTTGGTCGCCTCTTCCGCCATGAGAGCAGCATGAGTGATGTTCTTAGTCGACGGTTTGCCTGTATGCGAAGCACCCATGAACCACGCAGGAGTTCCTGGTTCCTGCCTTATACCTGTTTGTGTTAAAAAACGATTCTTACATCAATTTCCCAACTATGAGATTTAAAAGTTGACAGAATAAAAATTAAAAAATAGGAAAAAGAATAGAAAAACATATCTGCTTATGTGCAATACAGACAATGCGAAATTTCTGTTTTTGTCATTTTTGCCCTTTTGAATGGTCGATCCCGTCAAAATTTGTTTCATAGGTTTTACTGTTGTGGTGAGTTGTTTTGCTTTTAAATATTTTTTGTTGATTATGTGCCATGATTTTCATTGTTTTCTCAGAGGTTGGGATTTTTTCCATTTAAGTGCGTGTTAGAATTTTGTACATGCTAATTCTAGTTTGTTTTTTGTACTTTTCATTATGGGATAGTTGATGCTATTTTCTTTTCTTGCTATAAATATTGTTGGCCAATGTGTATGAATTTGAGATGAAACATTTGAGTTGGCAATGTAAAATATTTTAAAAGAATATTCTTTGGGGAGTGGTATGATAGCACAAGGCTCAATTCGAACCTCACGAAGAATTAGCAAGAATTCATCCACAAGCACGAATGATATTTACAGATAAAAGGTCATTACTCAAAACCAGTATAGCAATCTAAAAGGCTACCAGCTCAAAAATTATTTTTGCAGAAACAAATAAACAACTCTACAAAATAACACTAAACACACACACACTTGGTTACACAACCAAAGAAAGTAAACCTTTAAGTCCCAATCCATCTAATGGCTATTTGCTTGGGAATAGCTGTGAACTCAAAACTCAAAACCGAAATCAAAAGCCACGACAATCCAGAGAATGAAATACAATGCAAACAAATAAGCGATTATACTTTCGATAAAATACTTTTTTCTCCTTCTATCCATTTCTGGATTTGTTTTCCATATTCCAGGTTTAATATCCAACTCACCGTTGTTATGCAGATTCGGTTCGAAACTTTGAAACCTGTGGCTCATCGCTTCGTGAGCCTGATTTACAAAAGCGGTGAGATCTTCCAAAGGCACTTGAGTCGAACCACCTCCTGTTATAAGCAGTCCCCATCTGAAACAAAAATTCAAAATAAATTAAAATTTATAACAGCATTCATATCCGCCTAAATTTTGAGCAAAGGTCCAAGCTAAATAATATTTTGTTTATTTTGAACGTTTAAATTTGAATTTTCCATTTGCAAAAATATCAAAAACAACTTATTAAAAAATAAATTAATGAAATTTTTTAAAATTATTTTAACTGTACCCTTTACATACACATTCATACATACTACAAAAGTGATTAATAAATGCTATTTTTCACATACATTAATGCTAACGTTGCACTCGGAGTTCACACGCCATGAAATGAGTTTTAAAGAAGGATTAAGGATTTGAGATAATAAATTGATTTCTTTACTCAAGTATAATATGTACAAAAGAAAACAACTTGTTAGCTTAGTTGATTTTTCTACCGCTCAAGTATTTTTTAAAGTTTTGTGAAATCAGTTTTAGAGCTTTATACAGTATTAAAACAATAAATCGTGAGATTCATCCTATGGTCTGAAAGATGATGAACCTGTAGATTGGCCGTCACATTTATTCGTGGTAAAGTGTTGATTGATGAAATTGATAATAAAAATAAACATTCATACATAAAGTCAAATGTTTGAAATTATAACCAATTACACCACAAAATTTGATCTGTGCGTTTCGTATGAATGTCCTTTTTATATAGTTAGGAAAGTGTGCCCAGGCGCTCACTTTCCAGACCTCCTCAGGATAATGTTACACTACTGTTTTTTCTATATTAGAAACGGTTTTATCTGTGAGTGATATACTGTACAGTCTGTGCGTTACCATGTGCGCAAGTGTCTGTGCACCCGCATGTGAGGGTCTTATATTGGAAAAATTCCGGACATAATCAGGGATAAAAGGCAGACCAGAATGGCTTGAAAGGTGAGGAGGGTTCATAATATTTTAATTACAACAAAAATTAGATAATTATTGAGTTATTATTTATTCCAATATGGTGGAGCAATAAAATTAAATTTGGTGTGTGGTGATTTTTTTGTTGAAATGCAGACAACACAAGGTATTTCCTAATCACATCAAAAACAATTTTAACTTCACAAATGCCACACTAACACAGCCAAACACCAGAATTGACGACATGCATAAAGCCACAATTAATTTCAAGAGAAAAGAAAAAACCCAACCATTACCAACGTTTTTCCCGTCGTCGGCTCTTTTCACCTCAAAGAAGCCGACGTAAATAAAATTTAAAACAGCAATATCGCACTGGCACTCTCAACACGACACGCAAGTATGGCACAAGTACACAGAAGACAAACACTTTGATTGAGTAGAAATACTTTGATTGAATATTTAAAAAAATAAAATAAAGTATATATGCATTGCATAAATTCACTTTTTCCTCTTTCTACATGCATTTGTACCAGTCTCACGATCTCTGATGTTATCGATCGTTTTGTTCAGCCTATTATCATAGCTGGTTAGGACTGTTAACCGATTAGATTGGTAATTACTTTAATAATCCTTAGCCATTAACTAAATTAATCTTTAAATTATTTTTATTAAATTAACCTTAATTCATATTTGCTTAGTGGTCATAATAACTATTATTTACAATAGCTATTATTTATTACCAGAATTTAAGTAAATACTACAAAAACCTATTTTGTTTCGGTGAGGGACATTATAGTTTTACATACATTTTACAACGATGAATAAAGATTAAGATTAATTATTTCATATAATCCAATTAATCATTCTTTTTCATCTCAACGAAAAACGTTAGATAAAAAGAATAATTAATTGGAATAAATAATCTTAATCTTCATTCATCGTTATAAAATGAGTGTAAACAAATATGATGTTCCTCATCTAAACAAAATGGTTTTTTTTGTTTTTTTTTTTTCTCAATACGTTTTAACACTAGGGAAAACTTCACCCAAAAAATTAAGCATTGTTTCGCGGAATTAGTGTTGCCCACAGTTTTACACACCTCACTCCACTCTCAACGCGACACGCAAGAATGGCACAAGTACACAGAAGACAAACACTTTTGACACCCTGAAGATGATCTCAATAAAGATCGAAACGTTGGCACGATAAAGAAAATGTTTTTCGGAAACCTACATCACACCAGACCGCATCTCACGATTTCTGAATAATTACCGATTCACGGTCACTAATCATCACACATTAAATAATATAGTTGAGAAATGGCCGCCTTGCCGAACACCAGATGTGATCGCAATGAATTGGATCATTCTGCCTTTCCAATTCAGTAATTGGCCATGAATATTACATTCAACTTTTGTAGTAAAAAATCTTGTCAAAAGCTTTTGAAAAATTGGTAAATACCACGTCTACTTGCTCGTAGTCTTCAAAAGCATCATATTGGTATGATATGGTGGGAAAGGAAACCAGGAAGCGGGGTTTATGTGCCCCAGGCACTGCAGCCTTCTGGCTTATTGCACCTTCACAGTTCCTTGGTTTAGTCAATAGACTCGATCCTTTTTCTCAGAAGTATCAAGTCTTATTGCTTACTGTTATTGCTTCAATGTGGTTCTCTGAGTCGTTTTTATGCGTTAGATTGAACCTCCATTGAGCTGTTGCTTCGCATTCGAAGATGATATGAGTGGCTGTTTCCTCCTTCTCATTACAGGCCATCATATTAGAATTGTAGTAAATTACTTAAAGTGGATTTATGTTTGGTGAAGCCATGTTGTTCATCGAATATGATATCATTGAAATGTGGTGTGAGTTTGTCATTATTTTTCGATGTATAATAGGAAAAGATTTTCGGTATATTTAAACGTTCACTTATTGGCCGAAAGTTGATCATTATTGGTTGATATCCCCTTGGTCGATCGTTTTGGTCTGCCTATCCTCGCCATCTTTTTTATTCGGACGCGTTTCGACATCTCCAGTCCCATGAACGCGCCAGGTCAGTTAGAAATTATGAACTGTGAGACAAGCGTTAAACAAATGTGGCTCATTACTTATTCAGTCAGGACTTATTACTTAATCAATTTCAGTAGGTTGTAGTAAATGTAACTACTGAAGAAAGAAATCACAGGTTTATTGGCCTTTGTTGGAACAGTCATTTATCCAGATAAAAATATTCTTCCTTATCAATCATTATTAAATCTAGATAAAGGCAGCACAAAAAAACCCGTGTAGTTCGCCAGTTGCATTACTTAATAAAAGGAGACTTGTCACGTAATATGGGTAAAACACTTTCTAAGGTGCTTTCTTGTCTCTAGGTGGGAAACAGTGAAAGAAGTAAAAGGAGAGACACGATACGAGGAAGACGAATCTTCTCACGAGAAGGTGAGACCACTTCCTTTCCTTACACAATCCGGTTTTTAAATTTAGACCAATTATTTATTTTCGATGGCGGTCATGTATTTTGAAAGAGATCTTTCATTTTAAATCAAGGGCTGTTCCGCTTGTCAAATTGAGAACAAACACTCAGGATATATCAAAATTTTTTATTAATTAATGTGTTCATACATTAACAATGAAACACGACCTTAACGGATTTAATCTATGACGCTAATGATATTTTTAGGAAAAAGAAATGATAATCGGTGAATCGTGAAGATTCCAATTCCTAAGGCCAAGGGTATGACAGGACGGAAAAACAGATTTGAAGGCGATCTCTTAATTCGGTTCGTTACTTTCAATTCTAGAACGTCCTTAAACTTGGCATTGTAGGTTTTACTACACAAATTATTTGCTTACAAATTAACTGAACAAAGTAATGTTTAATCACTAACTATTACACTGGTACATCGTAAACCTTACTCTCTGATAGATAATTTATTTTTCAGTTCGAAATAAAATTGGACATTTGGTAGACACACAAGGTGTCTGGTGATAAGTGTCGAAAATGTAAGGTGTTTCTACTCAACTTATGAATCAAAAAAGTTCCTAAACTAAATCTCACGGCAAAGAAGTAATTTCAGGTTTTGGGTGTTTTTTTAATATTTCGACTTAGATCACTAAATTGCTTGCAAACTTCAGAATTACTGTCTGTAGAAAACCTGGTTTCTGCCACCTGAAAGAAAATTAAGCTTGATGTAAGGAAACCTAGAATTGATGAAAAAGTCTGCAAAACAAAAAGGTGGGTTATCGCCGGATGCTAATTGAATAGAGACCCTTTCAGGGAATTTGCAAAGCTCCAGGAGTTTGTAGTTGTTAACTAGCTAATCCAACATTTTAAAAAATTCCAAATTTCAGCATTTTTGTTTTTTCTATGAACTTGTCGTGCACAATTTTTTTCGGCAATGAAAATACGTTTCCTTACAGCAAATTTGACTTTCCTTCAGGTGGCACAAACCAAATTTTTCTGCAGTCAGTTTATAAGCGATTTAGTGGACCTAAGTCCAAAAATTAAAAAACACCCCAAATCTGAAATTACTTCTTTACCATTGAGATTTTGACAGGGGTTTATAGGATGTTTTTGATGGATATGGTGAGTAGAAACACCTCCCGAAATTTTCGACACTTATCGCCTGTATAGGAGGCGAAATAGTTGCTCTGTCTAGTGGACAAATAAGGTTTATAGGGTGGCGCACCAGTGCTCTCCCATTTTCGAAATTAATTTTGCTGGCTCGTGGTTTGAGTCGCGCTACACCATCTTTCGAGTAACAGAACAGCGATTCGAAGAATAGGTCGGCTGTTAGTCAGCCGGCACGATCTTGTAATTACCGAGGTGGAAATAGGAAGCTCCCTTTCCTTTCGCTGTTGTTGGAGTCAAATTGGGAAAAGGAAAAAAAATGTCGCAACTCCGTGAGTGAAACAGAACAACAACGTGATCTCTAAATTCCCAGGCAGTTAGACACGCCAAAGGCGAAATTATTCGGCAAAACATAAAAATCAAAAAAGTCAACAATCCGACCTTTGTGACATTTGGGAAACGCTAGAAGGTCAACAAAGGTCCCAACGCTCACGATCAAACATCATTAATGTCGGCAAACTTGGGTATTGCTTTTTTCATAAACTGTACGATTCGAGTACAATTGCGTAACTAATTTATGAGAAAAAAATCCGCTTGAAAACATATGCTTTGCAATAAGAAGGAATTTCACTTTTGAACGTTTTGTTTCCTCCCATGAGTTGGCACAAGTTCGTTTATCCTTGTAATGATCTCATCCGTAAAATGTTTCCGGCAATCATAACAAATATCTATTCTTCCTTGATAATCATAAAATATTTCTAAAACTAAAGATACATACTATATCATTCCGTAATTTGCACATAAGCAAACTAAAACACTTCCAACCCACTCCATTGCATGTCACACTATAGCGACGGAAACAGCGGTCGACCTCCTTGCATATTTACGCGCAAATGGTGGCTTTCGAGAGTGCCATTAGACTCATGAGATAGAGACGGACTAAAAGCCAAATAAAAAAGGAACTACTACAAAAATCTAGAGAGGATTTTGGCTATAACGATACTTGACAAAATGAGAGAAAAAACAAATGGTCATAGAAAAGGCTTTTGCCTAAGTTTGAGGAGGAGCCCTAATATTGTACACACATCGATGAAGGCAAGGTCTTGATAAAAAAGCAAATTCTTTTTATTTCCGAGGTGTCGACCAGTTTCAACAAGGCAAAACAATCTTAAATATTGACATAATTTGGCTTTTAATAGATGTTTTTAACTTTTTTTTAAGAATGCCCCCCCCCCCCCCAAGGATTGAGTTCATAGTGGGTTGAAAGCTTGGCAGTGTCAATTGAATTTGCTTTATCGTCAAAACCATACAGTGACCCAGATTATTTGTGAGTAAAAACGTCGATCCATCAAAAACTTAAAACACAGATGGATGGTCGATGGAACAGGGACTAACATCTTGGACTAATACCAACAATTCCACTAACTGAGGTCCATGCAATACGACTCAGTACACAATAAAAACATGAAGACATCCGATAAAGTCACGATATCTCAAGTAGTTACAGCAGAAGGTCGTGGCTTCGAATTTCGCCCGTGACACTAACTTTTTCATTTCAACCAAAACCTTACATAAAAAGATTAATTAATTGAAAGAAGTATTTTGGTCCATAGACTACTAAATATAATGCATCTTATGTAACCTAACCTTATCGGGAACATTTACATTTACTGCCATAGAGAAGCTATTGCTCAATTCAGCAAACATTCTAACAAAACTATGGAAACTAATAAAACGCCTGAAGCTAGAAATTCATCCATAATTTGATGGAAGTATGGAAGCAGTGGGAAATTCTATAGCAACCTCATAAACAAATCAACAATCTACCGACATCAACTCAAGTTAGATAATTAGTACAGACAGCAGACCTGGAATGCTGGAGCGGAATTCTCAAACAAGATTTGTCAGAAGATTTGGACAGTTCCGAAAACTATTAGGACCAAAATCTGGCAAAACTGAAAAGACTGTACAAAATCCTTGCTTCGATTACCCCGACACACGGTACGGATCTGCGGGGCTTTCTAACAAACTGTTCAGTATATAATCCTACCAATCAAAGGTCAAGTCATTAGTGTCACTAACCCCGCTATCCCCAGTGACCTGAATATCCTTCCCGTCAACAATTATTGAACCGCCTTCAGATCTTAAGGTACCCTTCCAAAATTCCATTCATACTAACTTTATTATTCAAGTTCCGTCTATACCGAATACCTTCCACGTCGAACGAGGATGGATTTGAGACCGTCTCACCCCTTAATCTCTCATATTGGGTGTCATCGTTGGCTAGTTTCTCACAATGCCTTTTATTTATCACATATACATTTATCATATAGCAGACCCTTTTTCCTTTTGGAGTCATAGGGACTTAAACTTTCTTCCATTGTCTGCGATAAGCGGTTACATTAAAGAATAAATTATACTACTTTTTTATCGGGTGATTGGGTTTTACCCGTTTCATCATACCAAGGATGTTTTATGTGCATTACATCAGCTTTCTCTTGCCGGTATTAAGAGAAGTGGAGATAAAAATAAATGTAAAAGCAGCAAAAGCTTATTATATTTGTTTTACTAAGTATCATTACAATTCATATTTTTTAATCTTTATATGTCAACGAATCGATATTTTATTAGTCATAAGAAAGAAGTTTAAAAGTCTGTTTTAGTGTCCATTTCAACTCAAAATCTCTCTATAAATTCAATAGTGTTTATTTTGTACAAACGGGATGCATTCACTCTTTAGAAAATTTCGACATTGCAGTTTATTTTCCAAGGTTGTGCCAAGTCATATTATGCTAAATAGGCTCCGGTTGCGTGATGTCAGTCAGAGGGGATCGGGTGAACTTTATGAACCAGGGTTCTTTTCAGATGCTTCCCTTCTTCTTCGTCGTGCGGTGCAGATGTACAAACCCCACCTGGCCTGTTCAACTTCGTTGAGCGTGATTATTTTGATAATCGGTCACGCGTAGTCGCGCCAGTTACGCAAGTTTCAACAACTCGCCGGTAACATCCATGAAGGAAGCGAAACGGTTAAAACATTAAATGCTTTCTTTGTAATAACATCCTCATTCGCACAATTACCTTTAATCTAACAGGATTAACATTAAAACTAAGGGGTGTAAAAAAACTGTTGTATACAAATCATGGAACCACGTAGAAAAAAAGAAAACAACTAACATAAAAAATCATACATAAACTAATTTAAACGGGTGGAATGGATTGTTGTCTTTGGAGCTTTTTAAAAAATTTCGTGCATGCCAATTTGACATAGTTTTTTTTATAAACTGAAACAAAGTAGTAATAAATGATTAATTGGAGATCGTGAGATGCGGTCTGGTGTGATGTAGGTTTTACATAAACATTTTCTTTATTTCCATTCCAAATACATGTAGGACGTGAAAAAATGATTTTAAACAATGTTTGAAATTTTAGATACATAAAAATGAATTTTATTCAATACTAGAAAATTTTAGTTGAAAAAAAAATTCGAGCATTGTATAAATTTTTTCCACAATTTTCTAGCATTGTATAAATTCATTTTTTTACATCTAACATGTATTTGTAAAATTTAAACAATGTTTATAAATCCCAGGCCAAGAAGATGATCTCAATAAAGATCGAAACGTTGGCACGATAAAGAAAATGTTTTTCTACAATCTACGTCACCTGACCGCATTTCAGGATCTCCGAATATTGACTAACGGTCACTAAAGACCACAAATTATTTATAAAATGAATCACAAAATTTAAAAGTTCAGCTAAATCGATGTTTTTTATTCTTGAAATTCCGGACTAATAGGTAACATCAAATCAATATCAAGATTGATTAAACGAAATGTCTAAAGGTGACAACTGATACTTTTGCCCGGAAATATATGTCGAGTGTCAGAGAGAAAATCCATTTGACAATTTACATACTGATAGAAATTATCAGAAAGATAGACAGGGATAAATAAATTTGCGACCCGGTTACATACAGGATAGATTTTTGTGTACACTTGGGTCCTGTGTACTTGTATATCTATTTCATTTTGCACGCATTTGATTTTATTTTGACACGATGGAGGCCTCGAAACGTAAAATTGTGGTCTGAGCAATTATTCGAAAGATGAAAAGGAAGAATAAACTTTCTGGGGGTTCGAATGTGGTTTCGTCGACGCCTACAATCAATTAATGTCTGGGCTCAGTATTGAGGATTCAATTCAGTTTTAGAATTTTTGAACAATGAACCTGCTGATTTTAAAAAGCGCTCTTGTTAAATTGTTTCCTTTATTTCAAAGCAAGACACTAAATGCAGAAAAGTGATTGGTATAATAGAAAGACTTGCTGTAACTTTGTGATTTTTAGCATCTGGTACTACTATTAAATAAAAATTATAATTTTAATTGTTTTATAGAATTTACACTTAAACCATTCATTTTTGTCATTCATATTTAAGCGACACATGTTGCAATGACAAAAAAAAACGAATGACCAAATTTTGCGACATGTGGCGAATGAGGTTGAACCTACAACTAGCCGGTGTTTACATCCATTGGCATAAAAGTGTCGACATAAATCTATGATATAAATTCTTCGCTGTTTACATTAGCCACGATTTCTGGCTGACAAAAACATCATGCAATAACTGCCAGATGTGAACGTACGTTAACAGACTTAACCAGCGTTGAGAGGCAGGCCAAAATGATGGATAAAAACAAAATTTCATTTTATTGCCCAAAGTCTTTTGATTCAATAATCAACCAATAATCTCATTTTAGAAAGATCTAAAATTGATGAACCTGTCGATTGTCGATTGGCCGTTCAGCCTTAGGTTTCAGAAAAACGTTTTCTTTATGGCCCCAACGTTCGATCTTTGTTGATGATCATCTTCAGGGCCTGGGATTTATAAACATCGTTTAAATTTTACAAATACATGTAGGATGTGAAAAAATTAATTTATACAATGGAAGAAATTTTAGATTAAAAAAATATACAATGCTACAAAATTTTAGATTCAACCTAAGTATTTGTACTCACTCATATACTTTGATTGAATCTAAAATTTTGTAGAATTGTATTTATTTTTTTAACTAAAATTTTCTGGCATTCTGTAAATTAATGTTATTCAGTCTAAATTTTCTCGCATTGTATAAATTCCTTTTTTTTATATAAAATTTCTAGCATTGTATAAATTTGGTTTTTTACATCCTATGTATTTGTAAAATTGTTTATAAATCCAAGGCTCTAAAGACGATCTCCATAAAGAAAGAAACGTTGGCACGATAAAGAAAATGTTTCTCTGAAACCTACATCACACCAGACCGCATCTCACTATTTCTAAATAATTATCGATTAACAGTGACTAATTACCACACACGCTACACATAATATCCGCCCGGATCAAAATTGATTGATTTTGACAAAACGTTTTCTAAACAATAGTGGAACATTTTCGTAAAGAGGTGTGGAATCGCGTTTATCTTTGCCAACAATTGGGACCAATAAAAATATAAAAAGGCCATTCATTCGTGGCAAAAGCCGGACGAACCACTGAATATTCTTTCCTTTAAACGAACGTCTTTTTTATTATATGATGTAATTGGATTTAATATGTTAGTGAATTGTTTTAAAAATTTTGGCTCAAAATTTTCTCTAACATTCGCTGTTAAGTACAGATTCCAATTTGTATTACTAATGTATTATGAACGCTTTACCATAAAAATTAACTGTTTTGATTTGCTTGCTTGGTTTTGACAAAATATTTACTACAGACCAATATATAATTTTAATTATAACGATATAATTTTGAAAAATTTCGGTTAGGTTTGAGATGTGCTAGTATGTTTGGTAAAGACTGGAATTTACAAAAAAGGAACTACAGGCGTCGTGGCGCACAGACCAACCACTGGCAATTACGAAATGCTAACACACGCCGAAAAGGCAAAATTAGCTAGACATCGGATACTATCAAGCTAATAAGTATTCATCATGTAAAACTATAACTTTTGCCAATTTGTATTTTTTTTTTTTTACTTTTTCTTGTGGTTTCCTGCTTTAATTTTTTTACGTTTTTGGAAGTTACACCCATTATCAGCATCTACATTTAAAAAAATATAAGTATAACAAAGGATATATTTTAGGACTTTTTATTATAAAGCTTACGTCATTTTTTTAATAAAAAATTTAAATTTTACATTATGTATAATTTCATTTAAAAAATGCCGACCGTTTTCCATCTGTAATTTAAGCTTTTTTTAAGTAAAAAATTCGGATTGTTTTAATTAATATTTAAAAGGAATGTTTAATTACCGATAATTCAAGGGAACAATAATTTTTTTAAAGTATCTTTTTCGTTTTGTTGGCTTTTCTTCCTAGTCAAAAGAGGACTTTATCCAAAAATAAATCATAAATTTTAAATCAAGTGTAGTTGAGGCTAGTTTCTCTTGGGAAGATTTTTCTCTCAAACAACTGTGACAATTCTGGGTTTACGCATGTCATCATTATGAAACCTTGTCATCTAAAATAACACCCATCACTTCCTCAAATTCCTCTTCCTGTTCCCTGAGACGGTGGCATCCCATGCGTGCTCGGGCCATTTCGCTTAAGACATGTCCTACGAATGACATTTTTGCTCAAGAGAATTCGTTCAATGAAATTTTGCATGGTTACTACTATAATTATTACTTATTACTTACTTCTTTTCAATTCTATCTTGTCTTGGCCTGGAAAAAGACACTTTTCCGTGTGACTTTCATGGCAATCCATTAATAAATAAATCACTTGTATGTTGTTTTTTTTGTATGTGGGTCACAATAATTACGGACAATATAAAACCAACTTAATCCCTTGTATTGAACTTGTATAAAATTGGTATGGTAAACCCATGTTCACAAGTTTTAAAAACACACAAACTCTACCGGACAGTTTTCAAAGGATCATTTGTAGTTTAAAGTCGATAAACTTTCACCTCGGATCGTTTGTTCGTAATTACTTTTTTTATTATTTATAGCGTCGTGCAGTAAAGAGGTTCAGTGAACGACGCGACTAGGTCAGATTCATTTTTGTTTCGCGAGTTCCAAGAAGGACGCCCGTGGATCTTTTCTCACATAATTAACTTTGCCCCCATGTCAATATTTGTCAATAAGCCTGCAGTCTAAAAATGTTGATCGATGTTGCCGCTCAAGATGTTTCCTGGGCGATTGAAGGGGAAGTGTTTTGATTGGTTTTAATAAAGAATATAGAAAATTTAATAAAAGTCAAAATAAAACATCCAAAATCAGAAATTATTTGGTCAAGCGATTGTTCGAGGCTACATTAAATTGATGCTTTAGAAGATTGATTTTGTAACTTTAAAAATGAAGTGCATATTTAACAATTTTTAACTATACAATCGTAATAATTAACATTTCAATACAAATACGTAGACCGTCACTGTGAGCAATTAAGTCTATTTTCTTGTTCAAATTGTTTATATTTTTTCACGTGTTAATGCAATAAACTTATTATTGTTATTATTATGTAAGGTTTTGGTCGAAATGAAAAGGCTAGTGCCACGAGCGGGATTCGAACCCACGACGTTCGACTCTACACGACCTGCACTCACAATCTACATATACTTACAAACAGGTACACTAAAATAAAACACATACCTAGCAGACCAATAAAACAACACGCAATTACATGAATTTACTAACACATACATACGCAGGTACCTAGAAACTGAAAAAAAAAACTGACTTCCTCATTAGTAATATAATAACGCCATTATATTTAGCCTATTGACCAAATTATTTCTTTCAATTAATAAATATTTTTATGTAAAGTTTTGGTCGACATGAAAAGTTAGTGTTACGAGCGGGATTCGAACCCACGACCTTCGTCTCAACACACCGCTGTTCTAACCACATGACTTCGATTTTGGTGTCCGAGTGGATCAAAGTCACGATAGCTGCTATCCGATCGTATGAGGGTTCTATTTATCAGTGTAACCTGTTTTAAAATTTTCTGAGGTACAAGTGCTTTTGGCATGTATTTCAGTTTGAAAGATCGATCTAATGAATTTAACTCATTTTAAAGGCTTGTATAGAAAATGTTTGATCTTGGTCCTTCATTGATTTTTGTGACATATTTTACCTTATTGAGCATTGAACCCCGCATTTTTGTGTTGGTCTTTTAAGTAGCCCATCTAAGATGACTTAGAAAATTAGATTTGTGAATAAGATCTAAATTTTGATGAAGGTTTGCGCTTGGCGATTGGTTGTTTAGTTAACAAAGGTTTAAACATAAGGTATTAAATCGTTTGTGAAAATGTTGTGAACCTGGCTTGGATCCATTGAATCTCCAGTTTTTCTTATTAAGAATCCTACTCGTTCTCGAAGACTGAATCGGGAGGTATTTTTGAACGAATCGATTCAAAGATTCAGTATGATTTCTATTAATCGATGATTCTTTTGATTGTTTTGTTAGACGTGTTATTTCGATTTATAATGAGAAAGCGTCTCATCCGTACCTTTAATGTTATTTCTGGGATTACGCTTTTTGGAATTACAGGTGTCGTACATCCGTGGGAAAGTATAACTTATGCACTTTAACAAGAGCCGAAGATAAGTGCTTGCACGGCTCGTGCTCAGAGATAATATGTAAGTACGTTTTCCCACTTTCAATATTGAAACACCTATAAATCAATCAAAACAATTTGAGTCATGTGTATTCGTTGTGGCGAGGTGTAACGGGGTGTGTATAAACGAAAATACCGAAAGTATTTGAAAAAAATCTTTTCAAATACTTGTGTTTCACCAACCAAGTCTCAGTTTTTTTTTCTTTTTTTGTACGTGTGCCTATGTTCGTATGTATTATATAAATGTATATAAAAGTGAGAGTTCCTACAAATATAATGAGGTGAAATTAACGTGCAATGAATTTTTTCTTCCCACCATTGACGCCTAGCGGTTCTCACTCAGCTCGATTATTATTTTTATTTCTAAACAATTAATCCAACCATAAACAAATAAATCTGGGTTCATTCTCCCACACAGGCTGGCCTTTATGCCAAGCTAAACGTAAAAGGTAATCGGCCAATTTATCCTTTCATATATAAAATTTTTATAACAATCTAACGATAATCAATGTTAAAAATTTCAATAAAAAACCATCAAAAAAGTCTTAAAACTTTACAACTACAGCAATATTTTCAAATCAAAGTTATAAAATAAACAATGATGGATGGTTAATAGGTCCATATTGTATTATCTTCAAAAATTATTCTTTTACAACGAAAACTGGAAATTGAATTATACTGTTACATAGCAAAATTTGTTTATTAATGAGGCAATTAAATTGTTTTTTTCGTATTACCATTTAATTAAATGCTCATTCTTTCCACATGCACTTTTCATATTTGAAATGCCACCACTGATTCTTAATAAGAAATATATTTAAAAATAATAATAAAAACAATAAAGCTTATCCATTAACGCGTGTTTGGCCGTTATTAGAAGAAGGCTTCTTAAATGGGTCAAGTCCATCTGAAGAAGGATGAAGATGGCTGTTGGCCAACGTGACGGAGGCTGTGAACGAACACCTTAGACGTGTCAAGGATTAATAGAAGCTGACAATCTGGAGACCAATTTGTTGATCCACGGATAAATAACTAACGAATTATCTAAGACGCCTTCTGTAGTTTGTCGGCCGTTTTGGAAAATTGGCGGATTCGGATCACGCGTACTCTTAAATTATTCAATCCTTACGTGTCATTATTTATTTTTCATCATTTATCATCAAATTATTACTAAAACTTTTTATATAGTTAAAAACAGGTGTTGTATTTAGGAATGAAATTGTACACATCATACTTCCAATTTAAATTCCGTATCTAGTCATTTTGCCAAAACGTTTGTTGTTTTTGTTGTAACAAAGAGCTTTAAATCTTGTCAAACATATTCGTGAGTAAGTTTAGCGTATTAAAAGAGAACGGGGTATTTTTAATTTTTATGTGAATATATGTTTTCATTAGCGTTCTGTTTCTAGGAATAGCATATTGATAATGCCAGTTTTAGGCAAGGGTACTAAAATAAACATTCAAATAAATCGAAAATGTGAATCTGTTTTGATGTGTGGATTATCTTCCGGTGAATTTATGCTGAATGTGACGAGATGGCTAGTCGTTAACGAAGATTACGTTGTGTACCAAAGGAACCGTCAGCCAATCCTTGGGGAGGGACGATTCATTTCATCGTTAGAAAATGAGTTTCTTTTCCGCCACACTGATAATTGCTAATAATAAATCTCGAAGTTGGAAAGTAAAAGCTCGGGACTTCCTTTGTAGGCCTTTTTGGGAAGGTTTGTTGCATATGAAGCTCGCGTGGTCGCGATCACTTTCACACGATATCGTGGGAACGCTGACCAAATTTACTACTCCCGGTGCGTTTTATTAACTCAATTTTTTAAATTTTACAAGGATGTTACAAAATAGAATAAGCAAAAGATAAAAGAATCACAACAAAAACCAAAATTAACTGGCAATACATGGGAGCAACGAATTTTTTAGATATATATTTGTATTTTACAAACTTTTCCTTAAGACTAATGAATAGACCGAAAAAATAAATAAAGGTCGCCCCATGACAAGAATAAAAACTGACCGAATATAATAACTTAAAGGGAATTAAATTTAGGTAAAATCTTAACGTCAGGAGGTCTGATTCGAAGTTAGATCCGTAGCTTTGTCAAGCCCAGTAGCAACCATCATTGTTTAAATACAATCACAAATCCCCTGTCGATCTGGTTTTTAATATATACGTTTCAATTTCGCCCCTTATTTAAAAGACAAACACAATCGGAACGTAGTCTTAAAACAAAGTTATATAACTTTGTCACTCCGTGACCTTTAATTATGCAAAGAAAGTCCGAAGGGGGCAAAGGTCGCTTGAAGAAATTTATGATCTTTACAAAGCCAGAAACAAGAAACCGACTGGCATCAAGAGAACAAAAGTCCGTTTCGAAACCGATTCTTTCCACGAGTTTTGCACACTTCAGTGTACACATGCATGAAACTAAACAAAACAAAAAAAAAACTAAATAAAAACATGATGACTTTCGCTGCCTCTTTTTGTGTTTGCTGTTACTCCTGTGGTTAAAGTAATGAACCATTTCTAAATATGGCCTAACTATTTTAATCAAAAAGACTTATGAAAACGAACCAAAGCATTACTCACAACACATACAAAGATTCTCTCTCTCTCTCTCTCTTCACACACACACACACACACACACACACACACACACACACACACACACACACACACACACACA
>CM077104.1:15573076-15628928 GCA_039619505.1 Cimex hemipterus | reverse complement strand
ATAAGAAAAAGGTATATATATATATATATATATATATATATATATATATATTCCATTTTAAATAAAGCACCAAAGCTTCTGAGGTGTAAAACACTACAGGTATCAGTACTGACATGTAACCCTGATCACAAACAATCTGGCATCAATCAACTTTAATTGTTAATTCTTACTTCTAACTTTTTAAATAATCACTGCTCATTCCAATGACATCTTAATGATTTATTGAGATTATCTATTTCTTACAAATTTACAAGCAAGTAGTTTTGTATCTTTTTCTTTTTAAATTACACTTCAGTATGGCCTACAAAATAAAATGAGCTTTTACAATTTCATTCAGACATAACATAGAGCATCTTTATACAACGGAGAATTGATTTGACTTGAGGCTTTTATTCATTTTCAGAACAAAAGGAAGTACAAGAGTTCATTTCCAGGCAGTCCATATTCAAATGACTACCAATGGTCATTTGCTTGTTCTGCCTAAATTCATTTTATTTTTCTTTCCAAGAGTTTGGAAGCTACATTACAATTTTAAATTGAAATCTGGAAAAACAAATACAATTAAATTATCTACTACTACCCATAGGTAAGAAATGAATAAAACAGTATAAATAGAAAAGAGTTAAACACAATCACTTTGGAAAAATAAATAATTTATTGATAAACTTTATGAACCGTATGAACCATCTGACAATAGGGACTTAGTAGAAAGTATTTTCCTTCAGTTTCAAATAGCTCCATCCACCATGTTCCTTTTTTTAAATATACATTCCAATTGTATTTTTGGACTATACCAATATCCACGCTCCATTTAAACATGTCTTGAAACACATTTCGTCCATTATTCCGGCCAAAATGACAGACTCTGTTGTCACCCTCCTTAATATGCTTCTCGTCTTTAAAATTTCAAATTATGTACTAAAAATGAACTAATATTGTTCTACAGTTCTAAATTGTATCAAGAAGCTAATTTTAAAATGTTTCATCAAGTCTTCTTGGAGATATTAAAATTTGAAATATATGCCATTAGATTTACTTACACAATTTATTCTAGGTTAGACTTGGTATGTTTTTTTTTTTTTTTGTTTTTTTTTAACTAGGATTCCCAACAGCAGAGGTCATAGTATTTCTTGTAAAATTTTAACATTCAGAAATATTGGAAACGAATAGATTCTTAATATCCATTCGATGTGATCGCCTCCGATCATCCTGCCTATTCTTGTTTTGTCTGTCAGGCATATTTCATCATGTTAAGTATTTGGTCTGTGCATTTCCCGTTATTTCATAGGTTCTAATGGTTGGCACAAATTTCACAAACGATCAACCAACGTTTTTGGATTTTGGCAATTAGTTAAGTGTTTCAGACATGTAGGAGGACTTAATGTCACAGTGGATGTTGCAGTCAAGGGTCAAACCACCAAGCTATGATGGGATCCAAACCCAGAACCATTAATGTACCAAATACGCCTCAGAAACCCTAACGACTACATTTTGTACAACACAACCCTAACACAGTAACAATTTGCCAAAATAAATAATTTATAATTTTGATTTGATCCATTATTTATCAGAACAATGAACAAAATTGAAGTTTTTATGTGTTGTTTCAATATTATCAATAATGAATCCTGTTATTAGCTTACCTCTTGGATCTTTGAATTTTTTTTTCTTTACCTTTATTTTTCAGTAAAAAATATCTTATCAATAGTAAACAAAAATCACTTTTTTCCTGAACTGAAATTTATTCATATTTATTTGTTTTTAATGTTTAACTTGTTTTTTAGTAATTTATTTTACTTTTTATAATCTTATTATTTAATTGCGACATGCTAGTTGTGACAGAAATTCAATTATTGTTCTTGTCGGCCTTCCAGACATCCCGGGTCGAAGATAGGGAGGGCTTTGGAGGTCCGCTTTCACGATACCATATGTGTCAATGTGCACCCAGTCTGTCAAATTGGGAACAAATTCCTTGAGGAAAGCCGCAGCATTGCAAGCACCGCCGTGATCAGGGGTCCCGACATTCTGGACATCCGACTTTTCCGTGTTGGTGACATCTTCGGTAAAATACTCCCAAAGAGGTAGACGCCAAACCCGGTCCCCTGTATGAATTGATGCTATCCTTAACAGATCGTAAAGTTGGTCCGAGTTGGTGAAAACTCCTGCTGCAGACGCTCCCATAAGCTTCTTAACTTCAGTCGTCAAAGTTCCAATATCAACAACAAATTTCGGATTGTATACAGCACAGTAACTCAATGCATCCGCTAATATAAGTCGGCCTTCATTTGCTGTTGTTTGAACCAATATGGTTTTGCCTAAAAGAAAATATAACAGGGTGCAATAAATAATATTTTTTTACAAATATATATTTTATGGCGTACCATTTTGAGCTCTTATTATGTCACCAGGTTTATACGCAGAAGCACCAGGCATGTTTTCGCATAATGGGATCAAACCTCTAACATTAATTGGAAGCTGTAGCGTTGAAATTGCTCTCAAAGCTGCCACTACACTTGCTGCTCCTGCCATATCGCCTCTCAAATCCCTCAAATCGAAGCAACGATGAAGGCAAACACCTAGAATTCAATTTCATACATTTCATTATTGCTTGTTTTTATTAAATTTTTATTTATTTTTTAAACTTGAGATAAGTACCTCCAGCATCAAATGTAACTCCTTTTCCTATTAACACAACAGGAGATACATCAGGATCGCACCCTTCATAATACGCTTCTAGAAAAATCGGTGGCTGACAAGATCCACTTCCAACAGACAAGAACGCATTGAACCCACGTAACTTCGCCCAGTTTTGAACTTTGACTTCAACATTTACACCTGCTTTAGTCAAAACTTCCACAGAGCTCTGGGCAAATACTGACGGCGTCAATAAATTTGCCGGTGTTTCTGAGAATTGCCTAGCAAGGTTTTGAGCATTTGCTTTCTGTTGGCCTAGAACAAAAATAATACAATTATTAAAACAATTTAATAGTGTGGACTGTTAAGGAATAAAAATTACCTATTTGCCAGCCTATCCAGTCCTCGGAATCAAATAAAATCAACTTTGGTACCACAAGTTGCTTTTTTTCAGCCCTATGCTCTTGGTAGACCCAAAGACCCATAGTGGCGCCTTCTGCTGCCGATTCGGCATGTCCAAAACTCTCAACCATGATACGGTAGATCTGCAAGTCCTGGAGGGCTCTCGCGCCTACAGCCGCCGCTACCCTAATCACTTCCTTTTGTTCGTCAATTTCTTCCACTGGATTGTAGCCGATGCAGTCGGTCCCAAGGCCCACAACAGCCACTGCGTTAAACCTGTCATCAACTCCATAGAAGAGACGCACCTGTTAAAAAATTTTCATAAAAAAGATTATACTTTCTTCAGATAGTACGGTAAACTTCCTTACTTGGCCCAGTTTTGGAAGGGGGAGCGTTCTCAACAATTGATCCTTTACGAACCCTTTAACGCTATCGTTGAACTTTTTCCCTGCTGGAGTGAAGTCCGCAGTCTGCCCTTTCAAATCGCCCTCTTCGCTGTACACCCCGATTATCAACCCAGTTGGCACAGAAGTCGTGTTTGAACAGTTCACTCTTACATCGTAATTTTCGCCTGACTGCTGCATTAGATTTCTTTTTGAGTCTAAAAATTATAAAAGTTTTTCAAAAAAAAGCAATAATATTTTTAAAATGTATAACTTTATATAAAATACAGACATATGAACAATAATTATATCATACACCATATATATAAAAATTAAGGTACGAAACAAATATTAAATTAATTTTTATTAAACCAGTTAAGCATCTATTATGGCTTTAAGTATTTTAGTTACAAATTTCTCTATATTTAGTAATGAAAAAAATATTCACAGAAAGTTATCAAAAAAAGTAGTCATCTAATGAAGGGTTCATGGTCAACTACACAATTTATATTTTTGTTCAGTTGCTGTACTGTAGGGGTGTACATGCTGAAAGATTGTTAGTGTGTTTACTTCTACACTTTATAATATATTTTTAAATTTTTATGCCACCAACTATCTAAAGAAACTTTCAATCATAATATCAGGGATCATCTAGCCAACACATCCACTGCATACACACATGATAAATACTATAATCAGTTATCCTTTTGAACCTAATGCAATCCTTTAATCATTGAATTTTTTTTAGAGTTATTTTACAAATTAATTATCATAAGCATAATTTTGTTATACAAAAGTAGTTCTAGTTTTGTTAGTTTCAGTCAGATTTTTTTTTTAAATTTGATAATACTAAAGTAAAATTTCTTGTGTAATTTATGCACTCACCTTGATAACCGAACCAAGCAAGATTTAGATTTCCTTTGTTAGTCAGCGTACTTCGGAGATTCTTAATAGAATTCATCTTTAAATTAATTTTATTCGTAACCTATTATCTTCAGCTACAATCTAAATAAATTCCAACTACAAAGTTTACTACTCTACTTTTTCTTTTCTAAATTGTCAGTTGCCAAGCAACAACATTTGAAATTGTTGTTATTGTGGATTCATTTATTTTCTAATTTTAATTAATTTTTTAATAGTTAAAATTAGAAGTGACCAGAACTGTAGTACAATTCGTGTAATAATAATAAATTATATTGATATTTATGATTATTGAAATTGTAATAATTAATTAAATATTAGTAGTTATTGTAAAATGTTAACTGTCACATTTGTATTTTCTTTATATAAAGGAGTAGGAAGGTAAAATGAAAAATACTGTCATTTCATCTTATTTCACACTCATATTTTTATAGATTATCCAAGCATAAATACATTTATTTATTTTTAACACATTTAAACTTCAATTGCAAACTTAAAAACTCAGAAATTCCCTGCAATTTTTCGGCACTGTAAATAATATCAAATTGTTAAAAACTGCAAAATATTTTGTTAAAAATTATCGGGATGCATTTACCTTATCAAACTGAACTTGGGCTCTTGCTAATAGAGATATTTTCTGAGCCCTTTGTACGACTTCTTGGCACGGTTTACGCCTCAAAAACCGGCAGTCTTGGAAATAGCCCTCCATTCTTGGGAAGCCGTGAGTGCCGTCAGAAAATGTCACAAGGCCTGCAATTTATAACGGTACATCTCAATTTCCAATTTAAAATCCTTAAAATAAAAATTACATAATTACCCAGCCCCCAAATCCTTCCACCTCTGAATTCTCCTTCATACTTTGTGCCATCGTTCCTCCAAAAGACACCGTGACCGTGAAACCAGCCTTGCATCAACTCACCTTCGTATCTGTTGATATATTTTTTTTTTAAATAAAAACACTTTCTGAGCAATAAACATTCAACATACTTTGCCCCATCAGGGAAATTCATTACACCAAGCCCGGAACACACATTTGCCAAAAATGTCCCGTGGTACCTAGTGTAGTTAGGAAGAAGTAGTATTCCCAAACCGTGCATCTGTCCTTTTGAATTCCAGTCTCCGATGTATTTAGTGCCATCTTCAAACACATACCCTCCAGTCTTGACAACCCCAGGGTAAGTATTGTCTTCTACAAAAATATATTTATAAAATTGTGAAGGCACATTAAATTTAAAATAAATTACAAATTTAGATATCTATCGATCTAAATTTAATGTTTGATAAAATACGTACAATATACATTCATTCTTTGGCCTGCAAAATCTCACTATTTTGGTCTGTCAGACATGTCTCAGCCTTTCAACAACATCGGTGGGTTAGTCAAACCCAAAAATCTGGATGAAATAGTTCTTAAAGTATTCCTTTGCTTTTCTGATGTATGATTATTTTAGTCAGCCCATAGGTACTTGTAAAAAGAAAATAATGCGTACCCACCAACGATGATGAAAGGCCAAAATGCTCCAGTTAAGAAACGACTGTTACAAGTTTAACATCCTAATTAATTCTGTTCTTATTTAAGTTATTTACCTGGTAACATTGTCGTTTACTCTCGAATCTCACTGGTGAAAAATGACGCAGGGTTTCAAAAATCAATACACACTTAGATTTAATCCATTTAATTTCTAAATTTGTTATAATTTACATTCCCTTCTTGCTTAAACAAAACAGAAAATCAACTGTATTTTTCAAAACAAAAATTAGTACAATAACATTTTATAGGTACTTACACATTTTACCAAATTATGCCTTTCTATACAAATAAATAAATAATGCATGCCGCATAATTTTTATTCTTCGTAAAATAAATAAAGATTCCTTGTTTACACAATAACCTATACTAATAATAATTAGTACTAATTTGACTTGCATTCAAGTTATAAGTAGTGAAGGGTTGAACATTTTTTCATAATTCGAAATAGGTTTTTTTCTTTTTTTGGCAGCGATGAAAATATGAGTATATTTTTATATCTAACACCAGACACAAATTGAAAAAAAAACTTCAACCTTCAAAACAAACTTCTGCCAATTTATCACAGTTTGTGCTAAACATTCTCCATCACTCTTTTTTTTTTTGTTTTTGTTTTTACATTTTGTCAAAATTATTCTTCAAAAATATCTCCTGCTTCTTTTCTGAGAGAAAAAAAAACGTTGACTACCACTGAACATTGCTCATCATAATTGGGGTCCCATGTACAATTTTTTATATTTTTATAAAACAATAATAAATTTTGGGGCTAAACGAACTGTGCATTTATTTTTTAAAATAATTAACTTAAAACTTTAAAATTATAAAGTAATGATAAATGAAAAAGTAGTGTCATGATGATAATTCATGATATAATAATCTTGTTTTTTAAAAAATTGCAACGGCAATATTTAAATGCTTAAATGTGTTTTTGGTAATAAAAATAAGAAATTCTGGCAGGATTGATTGAAAATTTTTCCAAAACTATATGTGCTGCATTACATATAGTTATATATTTTCTTTGTGATGTGAAATTTTATCTCAACATTATTATTATTATATAGTTATAATTAATTAAGTGATGTCCTGAGATTATCCATTTTGTCAAACAGTTTATAATAACTATTAGCAAGATAATACAAGATTAATTTTTTGTTAATAACATTAGACACAAATGTTACAATTTTAATTACGTACTCAAACAAGACCCCAATAAATTTTAAATTAAACGTAACATACCCAGTGGCACATTTAGGCATTTGTAAGTATAAAAAAATGTCAAAATACTTTTCTCGTATAAAAACCTAAATAGAAAAACTAATTTGTATTTTCAAAAATATATCAGCCACAATTTGGCCTTATTACAGTAAATGTATTTCCTAGTGCGAGAATTTATTCTCCGTCCAATTATGTCACACAGTACATGGTTTGTGAAAATAAATAGAAAAAAAAAACAATAACATTTAATTTCATTGGGCAGCTATCAAATTGTTCCATCAACAATAACTCATAACATTTTTTTAATCATACTACAAAAATAATTATCAAAATATCAACTTCTAACACAATCCTGTAATAAAAGGGATTTGTAAACAGTAATTTAATTATACATTTTAAGTTTAAAACAAAATATTTTCAAATTAAATATAAAAATTACGAGAATAAAAGTGTTAAAAACTATTTTATGTATAAAAATTGGTTTGACAAAATGCATCACTTGCTGATTTAACAAAAAAATTAATTTAAAAAATAAAAATAAATATTTTTTTGTCGTTGTATTGTCCTTCTTTTCAACTCTTTTTGTACATATTCGATTCAAATTGTGCCAGTCCTAACGTTCCCAAGAAATCTCACAATAGTTATATCGTTTAAGGGGGGACATGAAAAAGGTGGGACAATACACGGACCTCAGGCACCTGATATTTGTAATATAAAACAACAGAAATTACAATGAAATACCATATGTAAATTACTCCACTTTTAATCGTTTACTAAACTCCTCTTGCTGCTTTTCCTTCCATTCCTTCTTAGCTCTCATCCTCTTCAACTGACCATCCCTGTTAAAGGATAAAAAATTTAAGAAGTTCCGATTTTGAAAATTTTAAAACGAAATCTAAACTCACCACATGAGATCGACTAAGCCACCCTGTTTAGAAATCACCCCCTTTACACGATTTGCAAAATCGATTGCACTTTCTCCCGGCGCTTGGTACATCGGTGGCAAGTACCAGACATCGCAGACTATCGCCCACGACGTCATCATCATATAGAGATATTGTAACATTGAATACCTAGAGCTGTTCCAGAATGCGTCTCCAAATTTGGGATCGTACTAAAATTTTAAGAAAATGAAAAACCAATTCTAGAATCATACAACTCTAAATTGATCAAATTACCTTAATTGCAACAGGATATATTACACAGCCGACTTCAAAACTTCCCTTTTTAAATTGCATAACAGAAGTATTATTTATACAAGTACCTTCAGGAAAAATGAGTATTGGTGGATTGTTTTCTTCAGACACATGTTGCTTAAGTCTAAAACAAAATTGTGAGAAAATGATTATTACAGTGTAAAACCAGTTAAATAATGAGTACGCTTAATTGCAAGGGACCTCCAAATGGTCAGGGCTCCAACTTATATTTGTCACGCTAGTGGTTCTGGATTCGAATCCTGGTAGAGCCAATGACTTTTTAATTTTGATAATAGTTTAAAAAATTTAACTGTAATGTAATTTGACCCTTCATACGTGATACCATATGAGTAGTCGGTATGAGTAATCTGCATTATCTGCATCCTCCCATTTACTCTTTTGTAACTCTTAAAATTTGTTTTTCTATGCATATGTTTGGCTATTTTAATTAATTATTTACCCATTTTGTACAATTGCATAAAATAAAGGAAAAAATTTTGTAAAAAAGAGAAACAACTTTTATTCAACCACATCCAAATGGAGCATAGTTCTAGGTGGTGCCTACTCATTGACTTAGCACTGCGAGAATACACCTGTTGCACCATATAATTTACATCAATTAAATAAACAAAAAAATGTACATTACTTTAAAGTACCAGAGAGCTATTAAACTGGGTTCTGGCGTTAATAATCAAAATGGCCAAGCATAGGACACAATCAATGTGTTAATGCTTAATTGGAAATCTCTAGTTCTAGAATTCTCCATAATTTGCTTTTGTAATTAAAAGTGGTTTGATAAATAAATAATTTAGTTAATTTTGATTTAAAGTAAATTGTTGATAGTTCTTCTTCAAGCTTCAAGTCGAATACAAATGCACACAACCAAGAAAAAGGACAGAAGTTAATCAATTTACATACAATAGCTCTAAAAATTCACACTCTTCTCACTTGGAATCATGATTTTCTTTACAAAACCAGAATGTGATTAAATTCAAATTATAATTACACCATGGATGAGGATTAATTTGTAACAAGAATAACAACAAGAAAAAATATATGCCAAGTGAATAAAGAAGACAAGAGGAAAAATATGTCAGTACCTCTACGATTTAAATAGTTTTACAAATTTTAAAAAAATCTTAAAAATTCCGAATTGATGATAAATGATTATTTTTAACAATCTGAAGTAATAAATTTCTAATAGTGCATATTTGAAGTCAACACATATACTGTACATCACACAGTTTTTCCTGGATTAAATTTGGCAATCATTTTCGCAAAAAGCGTTTCAAATAAAGAAATTGCAAGAGAGGAAGGAAATAAAATAAAGTACAGTGAAACCTTTGTTTATAGACAATTTTTGTATTCCCTGGCAAATAAGATAGGATTTTTTATTCATTTTAAACCCCACTAAAATAACCCCCCCCCCCTGCTAAACGTGAAATATTTTACCCCTCCAAAACAGATTTAAGCAATAACAATAATTTAAATGACCATATAAAAAATACTTGTTTAGATCATTTTAATTTTTTTTTTCTTTTAGGGCAAAAACATTTCAGGCTTGTTATAATGTATAATCCCTCCCCACAGAGGATATTTCAACTAAAATGTTTTATGAACACAGGATTGTTTTTGTTTGTATTTTTGAAAGGAAAAAAACAGCTCATTTGTAAGAACAACGAATTCAAACCTCACAGCAATGAGTAATACTTCATTGAGAAATAATAAAACCTGTTTCGTTTGTTTAAATTTTGTATTGGACTTGCATTAGGAAATTGTTAAAGCTGTTAGGAAATTGTGCATGATTTTCCCTTTTTTGAAGCTACTTCTTTCATGTTTTTATACATTGTTTCTTCTTTGAAAGCTTCTATTTCACAGAGGATATGGCAACTCTAATTGGTAGAAATTAGTATTCCCATCCTACTTTATCATTAAAATTTCAACACAATCTTTAACTCGTTGACTACAGCCTGTATCTATACCCTGTGCTGAAGTGGTTTAATGGTTTAAATAACAACAGCGTTATCGATCCTTTTTTTTTCCTCTTCAAATTTACTAATATATTAAAAATAAATTCATTACATGGTCATAATTGATGAATTATAGTTCTAAAAAAATAATAAGATCTGTGAATAAAAATTAGCCTAATTTAAAACTATAGCGGAAATATCTGCTCGAGCTAGCCTAGTGGCCTGCCTGTTAAGCTTCTTTTGTGACTTAAACAATCAGTCTAAGTAATCTTACGTTATATCTTACAAAACAAGTTTTTATTTAAAATGTAAAGCCATACCGTAAAGCAACTGTTGCCCTGTCCTTAACTTCTGATCTTTCAAACCAGATATGGGGTGAAGCTCTAGCCAGAGCTCGTTGTAATAAACCAAGGAAACCACCGTGTCTTTGGCCAATCTGGAAGAGAGAAAACAAAATACAATTAGAATAACAACCGACGATTCAACGAGTAAATAAATGTTTCTTACTAAAGAATAGGAGTTGTCACACATGAGTATGAGCGCATCAATCGGTGATGTGTGGTTGGCAACACAAATGCCTCTCTTTGGTCTGTTTTCTGGATTATGATATGTTATGACTGAGGATAATGCCGAAGAAAGAACATTGAAACACATCATTGAAACTTTGCGGGTCAGCCATCTTTTAAAATCTCCCTTACGAACATAACCAACAATAGCTGTACAAAGAGTTAACCAAAGTACCTACAAATCAAAATAATTAGATGATACATTCAGGCATATATATATATATTTTAATACTAACACCAAAGAAGCATATTAAAACTCTAATGGGAAGAAGGAAAAAATATCTAATGAAAAATCCAGACACCCATATGAAAGAGAGTTTCCAGCTTATAAATTCGTATTGTCGATTGGTTCGTGTGAGTAAATTCCATGACTGAAAAAGAAAGTTATTAAATACAGATACACATAATTTTTTTAAATAAACATACCTTTAATTCCTCAGCTTCAAATCTGGAGGTTACCTGATCCTCAATAATTGCTTCTACACCAGCTTTTACTAAATCAAAACAGTCAGACAGCTGAAACTCCCTACGGAGAGTTTCAAATGAAGGCCTTCTTGGAATACCTTTGTCTTCCTATGACAAGACAATTCATTTTCAATAGTTATTCATAGCAATACATTTAAAAAGAAAAATAATATAATTTAGTTTTAAAACCCGGCCAAAACTACAAAAATAGGCAGAATGCTGGTTACATACTGGAACTGTCTACATCTGACTGTAATTACAGACTACTTGCACATACGGAATAAGCTCTCACATTAAAAAAGATTTGGAGTCACTTGTTCATCAGTAGTGGTTGTTATTTTTTAGTTTACATGCAATTGGGTTTTTCCTTCTAATTTTTAGGTTCCAATAGATATTTCAAAAGCTTAATAAATTTAATAAAAAATTATTTGATTTTTGTCCCATAGCTACTCACAAAAAATCCTATCAATCATAAAGAGCCTTACATCCTATGGGACCAGAAATCTGTGAAATGTGCAAATTCACTTGAAAACGGGCAGACGATCCGTACACATGCCCATGCCCTCAGCTATTGTGCCCGTCTCGTGCATCACAAGTGTAACGGGAAGCAAACGAATCAAATATATAGTTGGTTCAAGTATGAGAGGGTTTATTACATTCCCTACATTGGGCTTAAAAGGTTTATTTTATGAGGTTTGCAACAGCAGAGGTCATATTAACCCTTGGGGTATAGGTGTTTTTGAAAAATCCCATGTGTAGTGCATAAGGTCCAACCATGGGAATACAACCCAGGACCTACACATTATACTGATGAAAGCCATGTCAACGCCTAAACTGTTGTGGCGCCAAAGCCCCATCCCCATGTTGTGATTGCCAAGCTACAAACAATATCACAGTAGCACAAAGGATAAAGCAGTAAAGTTATAAACTATTTGCATAAAATTTACATTACCTATAAAATTTATACCTGAGGAATATTAAACCAAAGCATTTTGAAAAAAAAAAACTTTCTTTCATTTCTTAAAGTTTATCACCAAATTAACTTTTATGTAGGCTCACAAGTAAAGATACAATTGTATGACTATGGATAGAAAATCAAATGCAACATCAGACTTGTGTATACTCAATATAAAACAATATGCACTAGTTTTCATAGTCTTGACCACTATATCTTTCAATTAATTAAGATTTTTAGTTGAGATAAAAAGCAAGTGTCACGAGCGGGATTCGAACCCACGACCTTCAGCTGAATGTGCTGCTACTCTAACACTTGAAGGTCGGGAGTTCAAATCCCACTCGTGACACAACTAAAAACTTTAAATAATTGAAAGATAAAACAAAATATAAATAAATATACATTATCATTTAGGAGGCAGTGCTCTTTGTGAAAATAATATTATAATATTATTGGCATTTGTACAAGACTACAAATTCTAAGAATGCCAATTTTAAATATTTATAAATAAGTCTTTTTTTCCTTTTTTTTCTTTCCCCCCTCACTAATATTCAATCAATATTTAACTTCAAAATTAATATCACACTAATCTTATCATAGGAGTGTCGTGTAATAAAAAAATGATTATTTATAACATGCGATACTTCTGTTAATAAAATCTAAATTTGTTTGTTAATAATTGTTTTTTGTTTGTTTTTTTACCTGTGATAATTCAAGATTGTTGTTTCCAACGTAATTCTGTTCAGGGTCAGGCACGAGAATTAAATCTTCCCTGGAAATAAGAGTCGTTCCATTTGGCTCTTTTGAATGTTTTTCATCGGACAATTTCCTTTTCTCCTCGGATTCTATATTCCATTTGCCTTCTGCTTCTATAGTCTTTCGACCAAACTGCAATAAAATGGAAAATTTCTATTTAACATAATATTAGATGCTAATAAACAAATATATACAACTACAATACATATAATTATTGGATTAAACATGATTAACAAATTAATCATGAGTGTAAAGGGCAGAAACAAGCAGTAAGACCACGGGATAAGGTTTATCTAATCAATGACAAAAAAAAAAAAAAAATAGTGTCAAAAGTCATGTCTACAAGCAAATATTGTAAAGCAAATTGCCCCTGGACATTTGCATTATAAATAATACTAATACCAAAACTTCACGTTAACATTATCTAACAATAAGATAAGAATAGTTATCAAACAATAACTAAAATCAGAATTTTTGCTGAAATATACCATTGTATGCGGTCAGCTTGAACAAATTTTAAAACACGATATGTTAGATAAAAAAAAAAAAAAAAAAAACATAAATCACATGTATTTGCTGAATGTCAACACCAGAGCCCATTGAAAATGTCCAGTGTAATTTTTTAATTAAATAAATTTTTTAATAAGAATTCAAATAGAAAGGAAAAAAAGGCGAATAGAAACAATATTATTGATTTGAGCCTCCCAACAGAATTGAAGAAAATCAATAATTTTTTCTTGCAAAACAATCAGCCATATCTTTCCTATAAAAAATACGCTGCTATAAATCAAGAAAAAGATTTTTCTACCATACTATAACTTAAAGAAAATCAAAATAATTAATGAGATTTTTTTTTCTAGAATAAACATCTGTGTTAATTTTTTTTAATGATAGTAAAAAGCAAAAACTAAATTAATCGTATGTGTTTCTTTCATATATTCAATTTCCTATATTCAACATATTTGCATTTATAAGTACAAACTGTTTGTTCTATAAAGAAAAGGAAATGATAACAATTAGTCATGAAATTATATATGCATATAACACAATGTGTGCGCGTGTGTGTGCATTGTCGGCAGTCCTTCCAACCGATGCTGACTTGTATTGTTAAATATTGTCCATTCCCAATTCTTAAATGTGCACAAGTTAGCAAACCGTGTTATGTAATTTCAAAAGAAAACTTTCTCCTTTGAAATGTGTGCTACAATGGCATTTTCTCCTTGGCTTCATTGTCGTATACTTCATGGCAAACCTCTGGCTATGAACGGGTACAAAAAATAAGTTAAACAATCTAACTGATTCCCCTGATAAATCAACTAAAGTAAACACACACGTACAAAATAAAGATTAACTAGTTGATCCCAGAGGCCAACAAAAATATTTATCAATAAAAATATAATTTGATTAAAGAACGACTAATTTCTTTAATCCTATTGTTTCATTTAAACATTTTAGACAAAAAAGGCATTACAATGTAATAATTTATTATTTATATCGTACACATCACACAGGTTTTTTAAAATTATTATTACAACAGTCTTTTACTCTTTTACTTTGGTATAAACAACGGAATAATATAACATCAGAATTAGATCTTAATTTTAGCTCTAGCTTGAGTAAACTGACTAGTTGGCAATCTAATTTAAAAATTATACAATGTGAACTAAGAGAATCCTTTAAGTAAAAATGTATGTCAAGAACCCTGAATACTTGCTCAGGCAGGATTTATAAAGATCTGAATTTTAATTTAAAGAGCGTAAGTTACATAAATCGTGAGATGCCAACTAATTACTTAAGTTGGATAATCAAAGCGAGGGGTGAGATGCTGTTTCTAAATTGTAGTATGTTTAGGGATCCGTAGACTTCCCTTTGTAATATGTCAGAGGTGGAATTGACAGTTATGGGATTCAAACTCAGGGATATATATATACATCAAGTAAAAAAAAGAGTAATAATTATAAAATATATTTATTTATGGAAGAAAAAATGACCGATTTGTTTGATTGATCAAAAAGCCGGCTAATGGTCATTGAACAATTGTATAGAAAATCAATAAAGACATTTATCTATCTACAGCAGACTTCAGGTAATTTCCAAACCGCCAGAATTTTTTACTTTACAAGTAACACACTCTTTCAAATTGATATCAACATTTTGAGAAATAAAATGAAATATAATGCCAGCTTAGGCCTTTTCCTTTATTCATACGATATAATTTGATACCATTGAAGATGAATTTCTTGAGTCATGGTTTTTAAAGGACAATTAAAAACAAATCGAATTTAATTTACTGAAATTAAAAGAAAAGCGTCCATTAGCAAAAGTGTGTTTTCAAAACAAAAAACCAACTGAAAATTTACAACTAGTCAATACAATAAAGTCCGTGAAATCTGAAGAAGCTGCAACTCCATTAATGACATTCATCAAAAATTAGCATTTTCTTGTTTTTTAATGGTTTAATGGGAGGCTAGGCATTAATGGCTGCATTTTCTCTTTCCACAGTCGTTCAACTCTAATCTCAAAATATTTTCAGATGCATGAAGCAAAGTATAATTTTGCTATACTATAACTTATATATGTTTTAAGCAACTTTTTAAATGTTCAAGTATTTATTTATTTTGAATTTATTTATTTTATTTTATTTATTTATTTTTTTTTGCAACAGCCACTTAACTTATAGATTAGAGGAATGTTCTTTAACCTTCGTTTAAATTTACCTAACATTTCACTTCTTTTTTTCTACTAGAAATTTATATGAAAAATTTCTTCAATCTTAGAATATTGGGTACCACACAAGATAATAATTAAGCGCACATTTAATTTTTCCGACAACAACAGTCTAAGCAATTCTGTTGTACATAATATGTATACACAATTTTACTTTTTTTTTAAATCTTACAAATTGACAATAAATTTTTGCAGTCCTTGTACTTCAAGAGCAAACCAAGCAAATAAGCACCTTCAAAATGAAGGTTAAGCAAGAAGCAAATATTTTTTCTCTTTTTTTGTTTGGGGGGGGGGCTTGAATACACTTATCAAGCTTTTCCAATTGTGTTTTACGATTTTTTAAATTATATGTATTCTATATGGATTTCAAAGCTTATTTATACCTCCTGTTCAGTACATTACTTTTTGGCGAGTCTCAACTGAGTATACATACATATGACTGTACAATTAACCATTCCGTTGCTTTTAATGTAGATGTACATTTCAATTCCTTTTAAAATTCCAACACTTAATAGTTTTTGTTTTTTTTTTAATGAGAACTTTAGGGCCTGCTACAATATTCTCTTTTTATATCGTCATCAAATTTTAATCTTAAAAGTTTTCTGAAGAAGGAAGATAGATTAAAATTACAATTTACTATTATGTAAGGGTCAATTAATTCACAGCAGATTAGAGAGAAATTAGAAAACATTCAGCAATTTTTTAATCGTCATTAAATCGATATTTTTTTTAAATGAGATTACAATGAAGTTACCTATGATAAGTGTGTCTACAATTCAATTAATATATGGCAGCCTATTACAAAAGTTAAGTTAAAACTTTTACTTTCTGTGATATTACAAATTAAATGGAATTCTTGAACCATATTTGGAAAACGTACTTGCAAATGGGCAATTTAATAGTGAAAAATCCAATTTTAAAACCATAAAAGTCCATTTAATATTATGAAACTTGAACCATGAATTATTAACAACAGCCTTTGAGGAAAAATTACAATACAAAAGTGACAACATTTTTTTTTTTTTTTTTTTTATAAAGTCAGGCAACAAGGACAGTTTTCACATTGCCTTGAATTTGTAATTTTAACATATTTTCTGAAGCAGGAGAATCTATATTTATGTTGACAAATGTTTTAAAACAGGTAAAAACTCAATGATGAAATAAGACACAGTATAACTGTGTTTACTTAAGGCAAGACATTGGTCTGAAGTTGACTGCGCTTTAAAACAATTATTAAGTGTCAATGTTTTTTTTGTACATCAATCAATTTAGATCAGACTGTTAATAAGTTGGTGACATATGAAGCAAATGAGCAATTAAACAGAAATCCATACAAAAGGTGCCACAGGAAATGGCAAACAAAAAACTATGAGATAAAACAATATTTCGAAGCAATCAAACCACAGGCTGCCTGATGATTAAGGATAAAACGGAAAATCATCACTGGAAGGTCCAGGGAACGAAATTCAGTGGCTTGGGCGAATTAAGAAATAAAACAAGAAAAATGCAATATTAATTACATCATCTCAAATAATTTTTCTTGTTAATTTAAATATAATTAAATGTTGCCCTTTTTTTAAAATAAATTATTTATGAACCACTTGCATATAAGTTAAGTTCTGAAAAGTCAATCAGAATACTGAGTGAAATGAAATATATGGATTTAATATAATGAAAAGTAAAATGAAGTATATGAATTTAAAACTGAAAAAGTAAAATAAACATGCAGGCAATGGCTGACATTAGATTTTAAAACAATCAGTCAATTTAAAATTATGAAACAATTACTTCAAAAACAGCTTTCTGAATTAATGAAAAAAAAGTCAAGCAGCAATGGCATGCTATTTTTCCCCTTGCCATCTAATAGAATTCTTTAAAAATAAATAAATAAATAAAATAAAATAAAGGTACCGGTTTGAATTTCTCAAGGCCAAAATATTTGAACAGAAAAAAAAAATTTATTACCCAAAGGTTGATATGATCCCTATAGTTGCCAATACACTTTGATTAATTTATTGGCAAATTAACTTTGATTTTTTACAGTACTACAAAATGATACTACGGTCAATCACAAAGTTCTTCAATAATACTTCACACAAATGAAACAAATGGCCTATTAAAAAGCGAAAAATCAAATGAACAGAATGGCGTGCCCCAACTACACCCATTAAACAAAAACAGCAAATTCTTATAAAATAAAAAGCAAAAAACAGGCAACTTATAGTTTTATTATATTAATCAATATTTGCTTAGTGGTCATAAGTAACCATATTAATTATTCCAATTAATCATTCTTTTTATCTAAGGTTTTTGGTTAGATCAAAAGTTGTCACAGTAGTTGAAGTAGTTAGAGCAGCAGTGTATTGAGCCGAAAGTCAAGGGTTCGAATCCCGCTCTTGACACTAATTTTTCATCCCAACCAAGACCTTACGTAAAAAGAATAATTAATTGAAATAATTAATATGAACTATTAGACCACTAAACAAATGGATTCAAATAATAGGTAAGACACTAACAAAAGCTCAGCATGGTCACTTCCTAAGTCGCTGAGAATCGAATCCTGATTACACGACATTTGATAAATGGCAAAACAGACAAAGGTTGTAGGTTGAGATGCGAGTTCATGTCCAATTGGTTCGAAGACAGCTCAAGTGGTTAGAGCAGCGGCATATGAGCCAAAGGTCCGTGGGTTCGAATATGGCACTAATTTTTCATCTCAACCAAAATACTTAAGATAAAAAGAATAATTAATTGTTATAGTTTTATAATGAGAAAGTAAGATGGCAATTTCAGCATTCTCTCTGTCCATTGTCATCGCATTCTTAACTAGTTGCCTGAAGCAGAAAGGTAAATTACAATTTGATAAAACAATGTTTATCAAACTCAAGATTTTTGTTGTTCACATTTTAAATTTAAATCGCTTTTGTTCTCCGTACTCAAAACCAGTATCAATTTGAGAGAAAGAATATGTCATAACAAAGGACACCCAATATCGTGGCAGAACATGACAGATAAAGACGTTACCTTTGTCCCGCTCATGGTATAGATTTTTCTACGTCTTGAAAAAAATTTGTTTAGAGTGATAGGGAAATAATAAAACTACTTTTTCAATCGGATTTCGGTGTTTCTGAAACCCACCGGATTGTCGTTTCCAACCATGAACATGCTTGAAAGGGCCTTGGTTTTTTTGGTGAGCGACGAGTTCAAGGATCTTCCTCGTTAAATTTTATTTTCGAAAAAGTAAAAAACGTTATTACGGTAATGTTAAAAAAAAGACGGGAGAATTGAAAAGGCTCACCTCGAATATCTTAACGAGCAGCTTGACATAAGCTCGCCTCACGCCGAGAGACTTCCCGACGGAGGCGAGGATGACGATGATCGGTATAAAAAATAGAAACGGGGCGACGAGCAGAATGAAAAAGGCAGTTATCGCCGGTAGAAGGTTTTGCACCATCGCAAGGTTCGAGCAGCCGCAGAGCAACTGGCTGGCTTGTTGGGTTTGAGCTGGGCATGAAGAGCGTACCACTCAGGATGGGAAGTGGCGAGCTGGTTCCGCTTCTGCCTGGTTGACTAGCCGTCGCTATTCAGTAGTCACTAGTCAGTATTCGCTACTCGCAGAACCCGCTAGTCGCTAGAGCCCCGACTGCGAGAGCGGTGAGACTCGAAACTCGGCGGAGCGCGTCGGAACACGGCCACCGTGGATAGAGTGCGCATCGAACCGAATTGACATCACCTCGACTTTCCAGGCCGCTCCAACTCAAAGTCAACACAATCTACTACTGCTATTACTATAGAACAACGAGAGACCGTTGTTTAGTGCAGTAAAGAGTATTAAAATATACAGTTGAAAGCTCTGAAATATGCGGTATAAATATATTCAAATATGCAATGATATGCAGTATTAATACGATCTAATATGCAATGATATGCAGTACTAATACATTCAAATATGCAGATATGTAGTATAAAACATTACAATATGCAATGATATACAGTATTAGTACGTTCAAATATACACTGATCAATTTGCAGTATTAGTACGTTCAAATATGCAATGATATGCAGTATTAATACATTCATATATACAGATATGTAGTATTAAAACATTACAATATGCAATGATATACAATATTAGTACGTTCAAATATACACTGATCAATCTGCAGTACTAGTACGTTCAAATATGCAATGATATGCAGTATTAATACATTCAAATATACAGATATGTAGTATTAAAACTTTACAATATGCAATGATATACAGTATTAGTACGTTCAAATATACACTGATCAATCTGCAGTACTAATACGTTCAAATATGCAATGATATGCAGTATTAATACATTCAAATATACAGATATGTAGTATTAAAACGTTACAATATGCAATGATGTTATGCAGTATGAATGCAATCAAATGTGCAGTATTAATATGTTCTACTATGAAATGATTAATCTGCAGTATTAACACATTTAAATATGTAAAGATATGCAGTTTTAATATGTTCAAATGTGCAGACATGCAAGATTAATATGGTAAAGTGTGCATTGATATGGAGAGAGTAATTCTGAAAAATGTGTTCATTCTGACAATAATTTTGAAGAAGATATAGTAAATTGTATTCATGAATCTGTTCAACCTAATTTTAAATATTAGGTGTAAACTGAATTCTACAAAAGGTTCGCAACCATTGTTACAAAAAAATTTTTTGAATCAGCCAGAGTTACACGGGTTTATAATTTACAAACCAAATCTTACTCAACAGTAAAATTTAAATTCATCTGTCACAGTTAATTGTTTAAATTACTAAATAAAAAAACATATAGTTCCAATGACCAGTATTTATAATTTCCCTAGCCACTCCCATTAATGATTGTTAAACAATCCCATTCAGTGCATTTATTACTCGGGTCAGCGGTAACTCATTTATACCAACCATTTTAGTCGCAAATGAGCTAGCTTAGGGCAAATAGGCAAAAGATGGTGTAGGTCCTCCCCTCTGAATACAAGCCACCAGCCTAACTGAGTGAATGGTAAATAGGAAAGAATGTACTTAAGAATGAGAGAGTGAATGGGTTTGAATTTAGGAACAGTATGCATTGAGTAGTTGACCTAGCTGTTGAAAATACCCGAAGATCAACCTCGTTGGGTGGACAGATGGAGACCAAAGCCTGACCCTGAGCTGTTAACATGTGGCATTCTCAAGGCTTGCCAGTAATCATTGTAAAGTACAAAAGTTGGTGGACTGCAAGAAGTGACGTATACATACATTCATACTTGAGTTTATGTAAATAATCAATTAAAGTGTGGATTTGGTTTAACCTCTCTTCTGACCTTAATATAATGCACTATGAAGTTCCGAATATTCCTTAGGTTTGCCAGTTACTTAGTCAGAGAATTGCCCAACTTAAAAGACTTCATAAATAGGCTAAAAAATTTCATTTCTCTTATTCACTCCAATTAAATTATATTTTTAAGTAATATTGTAATAATTTTTGTTATAATTATTTGTTTGTATTTAACTTAAAGAATATGATAAGGAATATAAAAAATATGCATTGTCTGCAGGTTGAATAACATTTGTTGGCTCATAGCGGACTGGAAAAAATGGGGTATTTAAAAGTGTAATTTTTTCATGATTTATTTATTATTACATAAACATCTTGTGCATAACAATAATAATAATAACATTATATTCTTAGATTTCCTTTCATGTATCATGATCACAATAAATTAACATACAACCCTATACAACATGAAAATGTAGGAATGTTGCTGATGATACCATCACATGCACTTTATTTGGTTTTGCTTTTCACACTCGTGAAATTAAATCCAAACAATTTATTAGATGAGAACATTCAAGAGACTATTTTTCAAAACAGCTATTTATTAAACCTATAAATTTTAAAAATAATCGTCATAAATGTGTTTGCACACACACCTCGCTTTAGGTAAATAAAAAGTCTACTTACAATTTAGGCCAGCAAATAATTTTTATTTAAAGAAAATTGGTTCTTAAATAAAATTAATAACTCATAAAAATACAATTTGCAATGCATATTAAAAATCAATGGTGATATGTGCTCTTCAGATGTGTCTTCATTTAAAAATAATAATTGTAAATAAATAAAAATTCCTGGTGAAAGTTAATAGATATAATAAAATACTAATGGCTGCTAAAAAAAACTCAGTAAATCAAGAATAGGCCCGATAAAGAAAAAAAGAAACCAGAAAAGTTTCAAAAACAACAATTTAACTTCTATTTTAAATAAATATTGATTCATTTTTATCCTCACAGCAATACAGTAAATTTGTGGAATGGATTGATCTGGCAAATAATTTATGAATTAAGTTCATTAATAAATAAAGTTTAAAAAATATATTTTTTCAATTGTAGCTAAAACACTATTTGATAAATTAAATTATTTACAAATTTCCCTCTCTTGATATAAACCACAAGAAAATTTTTCTTAAATAATATTATACACTTAAATACTCTTTCTTCAATTTGAATATCTGCAACAAGGAGTTATTTACAGAGAGCATTACTTTTGTAAATCTTTTCTATTCAGCTGAATTCGTTGAAAGCAAGCAAACAGCCGATTGCACCAAAATAACCCTTAAAGAACATGTTATATAATTAGTTTTAAATTAAAAAAAAAAATTAACAGCTAGTAATTACCTCATGCTCTAGAAACAAAGCTTTGAGAGTGCCTTTAGACCAATAGTCCATGGCATAGGCCAGTAATTTCATAGAAATAGGATTTACCCGTAGGAAGTTACCAACAAAAACAACCTGAAAGTAACAATAATAAAATTATTAATTAAAAAATGTCAATACTAAAATTTGATTAGACAAACCTTATTAATTTTTTCATTGAGTGCACACATTCTAGCAATTGAACCTATGTTATTTGTTATTGTGACAAGTGTAGCACGTGCGAGGTCATTTTTAGTCACGTTTTCACGTCTTTCTTTAGAATGCATGTGCCCAAAACTGAAAGACAATTTAGTTTAAAATCTTCCATTATTTCAAATTTTTGGCATTTAACAAAAAAAAAAAAAAAGTAAAAAAATTTCTTTGAATGTACAAACCTGCTAGCGACCAGTTCCCCAGGAAGACCAAACCTTGTGTAATCACCTCCATAAATATCCTTAACTAATTTGTCAACCTTCGTGTTATCCCCAATTGTCGCCAGTTCTATCGCTTCTTCGAATGTACTACAACCAGTCAGTAGACAGCACAAACCCAAAAATGTCCCACCGCCCAAACTGTAAAATTAATTAATGATTACAAACTGTATATGTTCAATTGTTAAAGAAAATTAATTAAATAAGCGAAGGAAAGGTAGAGTATGAGGAATGGGAAGAAAGTGCCCTTTCGCCCAGGACACAAAGTCCTGTGTTCTGAGACATTGGAGTTTCCTAGGAGTGGACTGGTACTCAAAATATTAGAAACATACCTTGTGCCAGATATTCTTTTGTAGCTGTGAGGCCCATATACAGCAAGAACACTTACACCAGAACCAATGTTTACAATCTAAATGTTATAAATAAATATAATTATTACAGAAAGTAAATATATACATTTTTTTTTTTTAATACGCACAATAAATGGGTAAGGATTACTGAAGTCATAGCCTTCTTTTCTACACCTTTCTTCTTCTGTAGGATGTGACCAATAATAGACTTCTTGGGGGTTGTTAAGTTCTACAAAGAGCATGCCGCTGATGAGCGAATCGAGCTCATCGAATTTGGCAAGTCTCATATTTACTTCCTGCAACCGTAAAATTTCTTATAAACTGTTGCAAATCGTGACCCAGAGATTTGGGCATCTTTTTTTTACCTACACTAGCAAAGATGTCTTCAAATTTGTATGCGCCACCTCCGGTGGCACAGACTGTCGTTATCAAAGTTGCCATCCCTTGTTTTTTCGCTAGAGATAAAAAATTCTTCATTTCTGACGTAGGAAACCGTATAAAATGCACGGATCCCCTCCGCCCTCCGATTTCGACATTATCCATCTATAAAGAAACAAACAATTAAAATCTTTATCAACTATCAGTCAGTTAATGATAAAATTACTTCAAAAACAATAGAAACATATTTAAATAAAACTTTCAAACAAATATATTAATTAATGACTTGGAATGGAAAATAAGTCATAAGAAACTTTTTAAACATCAGCCAACAACTTTTATTATCTTAATTTGGACCCAATAAAATAATAATTGGCCTAAATTACGATTAAAATAATGAGATGATAAACAAACAAGAATATCTGCTTAAAATTTAACAACAGACGGTTTTGACCACTCCTCATAACTTCTACAAATTATTTAAGTCCAAAGAGATTTATCATCAAATTTTTGTTAAGATTTTACAAGGACTAAAACGTTTTTTTGTAAAATAATGAATTAAATTAAATTAAGACTTATTTTTTAAATTGAACTTCAACAGGAAAAGGCCTAAAAATTACAACCTACAGAAAACTCCTGGAAACAAATGTATCAAAGTGTAAAAAAATATTACCTGAAATAAAACTAAGAAAAGTCAAGAGAAATAATATTCATTGATGTTACAGAGAAAAAAATACAGGCACAGGTAACCCAATAGAAATAGTAGCTTTGTGAAATACGACAAAGTTCGATAAATGGGGAATAAATGCAATTGGTAGGAAGAGCAGGAATATTAAAGTTAAAGGTATATTTGTCAAAAACAAAATATTTAATATAACAAAAATTTAAAATCCTTTGATTAATAAAGAAGTATGCACGATTCATTTGTGTTGAAGTTGTACAGTTTGTGAAAAAAAATTTAATCCTTTTATTTGATAATGAAGTTTGCATGATTCAATTTGCATTGAAGTTGTACCGTATATAAAAAAATATGATAAATTATTTAATCACTCAATATCAACAAACGATGATATGGCTAATGAGTAAATCAGTTTTTTAATTATTAATTCACGTGATTTTATCATGAGAGTGATTTAATTTTTTTGTATATGCTATCTTATCAACCGAGCCATTAAAAAACTTCACCTGAAGATGTATATCGCGATGTCCTGTTTTCCCATACGCTGAATTTTTCGTTAAATACCTCCTAATGTTTTTCAGAACTTCGACCTCTTCGTTTTCTTCATCCGGCGTTATGTCTTTCGGTTCAAAATACACCAATTTCGTGAGAGTGCCGCCGATATCCATACCGAACCAAGGCATACCTATAGACAAAAATATTTCAGGTTCAATAAGGGATTAATAAATTAGCGACTGGGAATCGTCAAGGTTTTCGGTTGTTTTTCAAGCCGACAGGGCCACTGCCAAGGACATGACAGGCATTTTAAAGAAATTACATAAATTTACATAGATACACTTACATTTGATAGGTAAACCCTCCATGTGATATACCAACCTTGATACTGGCAGAGAAACAAGCAAAAGAAAAAACTGGGGAGGGCGAGTAATTGTGAGAAATACGCCGTTAGCTCAATTCCATTGTTTGGCTTTTGTACCCATTAAATAGAGAAAAAAGTTAACGAGGAAAAAACATCTTAATTTTGGAGAGAATCCCTCTTTTTAATCATATATTATCAATCTTTTTTTTTTTTTTCAAAGGTTACAATTAAAATATTTTACCAATTGGCTAAATCTCAGCTTAGAATCTGAGAGTTACCATTTTGTTAAGGTAAGTAATTAAGACTATGTCTGAACGACTTTTATTTTTTGATTGGGATTTCTTTTATATATCTATTTGCTTAAAAACTACAAGAATGTGACATATAAGTAATTCCTGTCATATTGAGGGGGGACATTCCACCCATGGTAGAAGAGAGGTCAAAAGATCATCTTATAACACTTTTTCAAAATTATTTCAATTAAAATCCTATGGGTTATGCTGGAATTCAAACCCAGAACCTTTAATGTGGCAAATACAAATTGGATCCCGTAACAACTAGGCCACTACGTCCCCAACATACAACTTATACATAAATCTTATATTTTATAAATTATATAGCTGAAAAAAGATATGCTTGTAATTAAATGTCTATGTTATGTTGTCCAACATTTTACTTTTATACTTCATATATAACTACAAAAATGTATTCAGACTTGACAGCTATGATGTGCTATTACCTGCTGTTAAAATTATTGTTATTATGTAGAGATATGAGCTCAACACCCTCATCCATCAAGGAAACATTTTTATTGCATATTATCATTATTATTATTTTTACTAGGAGACTCGGTGTCTGAGTGGTTAGGGTGTCTAACTCGTATTTGACACACTAGCACGTCATTGATTCAAATCTGGCCAACCCCTTTTTTAATGGATTACAGTCTGAGAAATATATTCTAAAACGGTTTGACCCCTCATACTCGACACAAATACCTGGATGTTAATTCCTCCCTTTTACATTGCTTTACTTAATAAATTAAAAAATAAATACACAACAAACAGAATAAATTAGTCAATTGTATATGAAGAATGTAAAGAGAATATAAGTAAGCTTAAATTTGCCTAACTTTTTTTTTTTTTTTTTTTTTTTTTTTTTTTTTTTTTTTTTTTTTTTTAATCACTAAAGCAAAAATTGAAGGCAAAGGATAATAGGAGTGAAATTTTTTTTAAACTACAAAATTATACTCACATGGATATTCAATGGCCTCCAGTGTATTTTTCCCATTAGGTATTGTCCCACTGGCCATCCTTAGACCATCACACACTTTACAGCTTCTTGGAGCCATCTGGAATTATAAAAAATAAATATAAATTTCTGTGAAGAGTAATTACTAATTATAATTACTGAGGTGATTAAGAGGAAAGACTAGATAGTACAATTTTTTAAAAGTTTTTTTGAACAGAGAATAGTTTGAAATATGCTTTTTCTTATAAAAAATAAATAAATAATAGTATAGATTTTTTCTATCTTTCTATATTTGTCTTGTAAGCAAGACTTACTGGTCAAAATTAAATATGAAAAATCCTTATAGCAATGTGTAAAAACTTACCGCCAGAATTTATCGGTTTTTATCACAATTACGTAAACTACAAAAATATCACGAGAGATTTTAATCGATGCTCGTACTTAATATCGTTCACAACCAAATGCAGGATTGCAATTAAAGTTCAAATACCTGCATGTCACAACCCGAACGATTGTATTGTAATGAACCATTCACATCCCCAACCATTTCGAGGTCTTGACACATATCCTGCCGTTAAAGAAATGAGATTAAGAAAAGATAAAAAAAAACCTTAAGAAGGGAAGGGGGAAATTAAGAGAGGGAGTTGTCTTCGGGGAACAATAATCATCGAATGTACAAAAATCAATGAGAAAATGTTTCCACTTGTCATTTGCTTGCCAGTTGAAACGGTTGAAAATAAAATAAAACCAAAAATATTTCATCAATTTGTCAGGGATCCATTTAAATCACATTTTTAATTTGATGTTAGGCAAGAATAAATTTAAAAAAAAAAGTGTCCTCAAATAAAAATTTAATTATATTTAAATAATCTCAATCGATTTAACAAGCAGTTAAACAAATCACTTGATTTATTAAACAAATTTTATATCAGTTTAAATTTGCTTAAACAGTAAATCCCAACAATTAACTTACACAACAACTTATAAAAGACAGTTCCTACAATAATAATATTTTTAAAAAAAGTTGAATTATACATAATGTAATTTCCAAGTCTATTTGCCACGAACTGATTTGTGAACAATGTACAATGAATAAAACAAATAGTATACGAATGGAACAATCGCTGTACCACCCACTGATACAATTGCGAGTCTAACAATGACAACAGTACTTATATTTAAATTTCAAGTAGTGTATATAAATTGAAATGGAAATATATTGTTGAGTTACTTTTAATTGAGGAAAATTATTTTAAATAATTTTTTTTGCCAAAAATAGCCCTTTTTTGAAAATTAAACAATTGAATGAAACAATCAGGTGGTTAAAGCAGTTTCAAACATAGATGGAAACTAACTTTCAAGATTCTGTAGTATAGTTAATTAGTGAAGTAACTATTTTCAGTCCTTTTTAAAAAGATAATTCCTACTCACAATAAGTTGTTTTCAACGACTGGATTTCGAGCTTTTAACTCATCATCAGGTTGAAGGAGTTCTACAACCACCTCTCTTGACATGAATTGCAAAAGTGAACCCTGCCGATCCCCCACTAAGCCCAAAGCTCGAAATCTGGATCATTGGAAACAACTTAACATGAGTAGGAATTATCTTTTTTTTAAAAAGATTGAACACTGCATTCACTTCAAGATTCATCATTTCTATTCATCATTTTAAGTATTTGGTCACTTACATTGCTAGGATTTCCCTCAGAAGCTCAAAACAACTTCAATTCACCGACTTACTCATTCATCAAATATTTTTAACTGTTGCCCAATTCAAAAATTTGCTTAAATAAAGCAGAACCTGTGACAATGAAATTAAAAGGCTACATATCATTAAGGGAAGAATAACACACTAGAACTTAAACAGCTAGGCAGCAAAATGGGCAATACTGCATCGATACTAAAACCCAGTCATTTGAGATTGCATAGCGTCCACTCAGACATTGGGGAAAACAATAAAATTACTCTTGTCTGCCTTGGATCCATCAGTCAATGATAAGTCCCCCATTCAATGAGAATATAGCCCAGAACAGACGCATGTGAAAAAGTGAAAAACTCAAAGGACCTTGCAGATCCAGATTGTTATCGCATAACACAGGACATGTTAGGACTGGAATAATAGTTGACTGGACTGGACACTGCAAATTCCAGAGGTGGTGCAGATTGCCTGGAAGAAGAAACAGTGGATCATCTGTAGATACAAATGCTTACATTCTACTCCTTGAAGAGGAAAATCCATTAATTAATCAGGAGCTCTATTAGCTAACAATGTAGATTCACAAAAAGTGCGATATGCAAGTCATAGAAGGCCGGCTCCTACTTTAATCTTAATCTTAGGTTAATATGAGATTTCTGACATTTCTAAAATGTAGAGATGGGACCCCCCCTCTACTATGTCCTATGCTTCCCAGGCCTGGGGCTATCAGTGGTATGATGTAATTGAATCCCTGCTATGTCATCATCTGTAAAAAGTTGATGACCTCCCTTCTTTTAACCTTAATTATAGATGTAAATTGAATTGATTTATATTTCAATTTACATTAAATTGACACCTCCTATGTCTTTAAGACCTTAACCTTCCTACAATTGATTAGGTTTCGTGGCCTGATTGACCAAATAAGTTCTTTTCAATTGATTAATCTTTAAGTAAGGTATTGGTTGAGATAAAAAAAATCAGTGTCATGGGCAGATTCGAACTCACAACCTTCGGCTAAATACGCTGCTGCTCTACCATTGAGCCATGCGACTTCGATCCATTCGGACACCAACTTCCCACCTCAGCCCCACCTTTTATATTTTCCCTCCTTTCTGCCATTTTTCAAATGTCGTGTAATCTATTTGATTCTTGGCAACAAATGAAATGGCCACGGAAGCTTTATTTTTCTCAACCAATACCTTACTTAAAGATTAATTAATTGGAAACTTCCTGGAATTATTACACTAGAGGTTATCAGTTCCAATTTCCACTGTACAACATAAGATTTTATATAAAAAGGGGAATACAACGTCCTTGTAATGGAAGTGACTGATTACTGATTTTTTTATTTAATTAAGTACTTTTTTCATTCATTCGTCCATTCAAGGCAGTGCTAAACCTCCTATTTTATTCAGCATACTACTGTTCTGAATCTGACATAACCCTTCCTGCATTTTGCGATGATGCCATTCTCACACCAAATCAAGTCCCAACCATTGTTCTTAGTAAACTCATTTAATAGTCATTGAACCCTGGGTCTTCACGTCATGAAGGTCAATGCCACCAAGAGTCAATATATAACTTTTACTCCAGGGTATTCTTCCCTCTCTTATCTTTCCTGGGTATCCTATATCGACTTGGCGCCTAATTAAATTCTCCTCACTAAAGATGATCAAACGCGTTTATGTGAAATATAAGTTAGACACGGAAAAATGATCAGTGTCAATCAGTTCAACTAATTAAACGTATTATATACAAAGAATAGGCTTTGATTTGAATCCTTTAGCGACTTTTCACAATAGAATAATTAGACAGTGTTCTGGCCATACTTGTAACTTCAAACACACAGAAATACAATTTAACATCTTAACAAAAACCACTAATGCCTCTTAATAAATATTTACAGTTGTAAATTTTATTCCAATTCTGAATATTAAACAACCGTGCATGTTTTATTAAATACACCATATATATCACTACAAAAAAATTAATACAAGTACCAAATAAATAAATAAAATTTACATACAAAATTTCCAACTGTTCACAAAGGAAAAGCTAAAAACTCGTAGATCTACTTATTCCAGCCTTTAGATATTTTAAGCTTCTTCAACTACTGTAAAATCTTTTGGTAAACAGCAACTTATAAGGAGGAGGTGAGATTAATGCTCCATGTGTCCAACAGAAGAGCATTCCAAGAATTGTAATTTACAAAGAGATAATACTAGAATAAAAGCTATTCAAATTGTAACAATGCATCAACAAGCTCAAGGGTAGACTTTAGACACAATACTGAAATACAATAAGACATTGTTTAAGTTCATTTACATGACTGTATGAAACTCTAAAAATGAATAAATTTATAATATATTGTTATATTAATAAGTTACGTCGCTATCTCAAATTTTTAAAGTGAATTTATTACATTCTATCTAGAATATTTTCAGGCAAAATTTAATGCAGAACAAGCATAATAATTTTGGTTTGTTTGTCAAAACATGTTTTAAAGTATTTGGTTCTGAAAAAACAATTTGATAATTATCATACATCTATACGTTTTGTTTCCACTCCAACCTTTTAACATTTAGAGATGTAATTTTAACAACTCTAGTGTTAAAAATCCACTGAAATCAATTTAAAATGTTAATTTTTTGTAAATACTTATTTTTTAAATCAACAATAAAAAATTTGTATGAGAACAATTACTGAGGCTATCGTCAAACTGATTGCAGCTTAAATGTGCTACTGTAGAAGGAAAAAAAACTGAGAAAAGTGATAGCTACAATCTAGCGATGATTGGCAATGACCTTTCAACCTGGGCTGATTACTGCCATCGTAACAAAAATCTTCTCAATGCATGCAAAGCATCAGACTACACTGTAATTATTTATAAGCATAATGACTAATGTAATTATATAACATCGCCAAGGGGCACTACAATTACTGAGAATGATGAGAAGAACAGATTTTTATTATTTTTGCCCTTGAATTTTTGTTTTCTTGTTTGAACACTGAAAATACAGATGGCATTTAATAAGGGAAGAAATGCCGATACTTAAGACAATTGTCAGACTTCCAGATATTTCAGAAACAAGTAACTTTATTAGCATAAGAAAAGTAAAGTACAGATGATGAAGTTCCTTTTCTTACACCACTCAGTATCGAACTATCCTGACAGAAACAAATTGCCGAATTGCCGCGGTACGATTTCTGTATCTAAAATCACTCAATATAATCAGTTTTTGATTTTGATAATTTTACACTGATCACGTCTTATTGGAACTCTTCATCAACCCTTCTAGAAATAAATCCTCTTATGCTATTGGTAATTCATAAGGTTAACAAATATGAATATCTTACAATAATGAAACTTATGGATTTTGAAACATAAAGGTTAGTGGTTTTTTTTTTTTTTTTTTTTTTTTTTTTTTTTTTTTTTTTTTTTTTTTCAACGTAATCAATATAAGAGTTAAATTTATAGTGAATGAAATTAATCATTCATCCTCGAGTGGTTATCACCCATCCAAAAGACGTTAGCAACTATAACAATATTACATAGTTATAACAAAAATAAATAAACGTACTAAATTCTTGAAAAAAATTACTAACTTCATAGAGTTAAATATTGTTAAGGGGTGCGGTAATCTGTTGGTAGAGAATCAGACTGCCATTGCCATGATTTTTGGTTGTCATGACACCTAGAATTTTTGACCCATCCCCCCGAAATATTTTTTTTTTTTAAATACTGAAGCTTGACTAAATATGCAATTATCCAAGACACCATTAAAACAATAATAATAAATAAATAAAACTTCTCCCTACTTCAACCTAACCCAACCCATGCACCCTCCAAAATAAGATGAAACTGAAATAAATTTATGTTTCCAGTTCAAAAACAAATCCATGATAAAATTGTATTGCTTTTTCAATATTGATTAATTTGCAACTCAAAAACTTATTCTCGAGTAAAATCCTTTACTTCGTTGTAGCAAAAATTTCTAAAAATTTATACATTGCTTTAAAAAAATGGTTAAATATTTTTAGTTAATTGGTGGTGCACAATTATATTGCAATTAATGCAACACTTTCTAAATTTTCTATTTGAAGAATTTTGAAACAACCCAAAATCACAAAACGAGGCAGAAATGATTAACTACATTTATTGAGAAGCCTTGGCTAAAAGTTTCAAGAAATTGACATAACCAGTATAAATGCACAAGAAAAGTTCTATAAAACTATCTATAAAATAAAAAATAAATAAAGGTCAAGCTTTCGAGTAATGAATCATCGTGTCAGCACCTTATCCGTGGGGCTACCAAAGCTCAATAAAGCATTTTTGAATGAATTAGAAAATTACGTGGCAAAACTTATCTTCTAGGCTATATAAAAATTGTGGAACACAGAATATCAAAACGAGGCAGGATATCCGTCACATTTATTAAAAAATTTTGATTAGAAGTTTACCTTCCAGAGTAAATGATAAACAATATAACATTGTCTAGCTATCAAGCGTATCAATTAAATTCATTTACATTAGTTTTCAAAAATTACCAGTAAAATACAATATGTTATAATTACATTAAATCAAAGTAAAACTTCTCAGCTTAATAAACATTTGTGTACAAGCACAAAAAACAAACAATAGACTACAAATGCAAGCCAAAAATATTTGCAGATCAAACGAGATAAAATAAAAGAGAAATAGTGATGAAGATAACATAAATGTTTAAGTGATTTGGAACATCAGAAAATTACCAAAGCAGTGCAAAAAATGGCAAACCCTCACTGAAAATATTTGCAAAATGAAATCAAACAAGATATATTCTTTTCTCCCCCGATTTATCAATTAAGTTGTTCCAAACAAAGTTTTTATAAAATTTTAAATAAAATGCAAAATGTTGCTATTAAATCCAAGTAAAACTTCCCGTTCTATATAATTATTTTGAAACCTGAAATATCACCATACTGAGGAGAAATTTCCAGTTGTCACATTATTGATCAGTTTTGTTAGATGTTTTTACAAAATAGGCATAACTAAAATTATTTAATCAAATGAGGAAAAAATAATAATGTAAAAAATTATTTTCCAGTTATATCTAACTTCTAGGCAGCATAATAAATTCAAACCATTATGAGCATATTTTACAAAATATTTGCAAAATACTATCAAACAAGGTAAAACTGTCCAGTCACTAAACTTATCAATTAATGAATATAACAAAGGATCTTAATATTGCAATCAAATTAAATTAAACTAAAACTTTTCCTATTGTACAAATTTGATACAATGTAAAATAGTAAAGTAAAAGTAAGTAAAAAAGTAATAATCTGTCAATGAGTTTTGAATTGTGAGATTTCTGAGAGACAACTCACTGAACATGGCAAAATGCTGAAACATGTCTGACTGGCCGATCCGACACTAATTGGCAGACCAAAATGATTGATAACTATCTAATTATAATTTCTAATAAAGTGGGCAAAGAAATGTTATGAAATGGAAAAATTATGTTGCAATTCAATTGAATGTAAGTTAAAACTTCTCACGTTTATAAATAAATTCAAATTTGAACTCCTTGCTGTACATTTTAGAAAGAGAGAAAGAAAAAAAATGCTACTAAATGAGATAAAATCTGTCTTCCTGTCAAACTTATTAACTAATTGTCCGTAACAAAGGTTTTGAAAGTAAACTGTTGCAATTCAAATAAATCAAACCGATACTTCACCTTTTGCATAAATATTTTGAAGCATGAAATATTACCAAAATGAGGCAGAAATGTCTACATCTCACATTTACTGATAAGTTTAGCTAGATGTTTTTACAAAATAATCATAGAAGATAAAGTGAATAAGAGAAATACTATCAAATGAAAAAAATAAACAAAGTATAACATTGTGTTCTAATTAAATTAAATCAATGTAAAATTTAGTTAAAAACTTCTATTTTATGCACACCGAAAATGGTGAAATGCGTCTGACATACCAAACTAGCAATGATAGGCAATCGATAACTACCAAATTACAATACATTTTAGCTAGTTATATTTACAAAATATTCATAACTACAAAATTGTGTTAAAGGCACAATTCTACCCATAATTTTTGAACAGATACATAACATTCTGTGATTTCATTCAAAAAATTGTGTATAATAAATTGAATTTAATTAATAAAAACATTAATTAGTATCCAACAACTGCAAACTTGTCTGGGAGTGTCTAGACTGCCTAATGACTCTGGGAAAGCAAAACAAGATTACAATAAAGTGGTTCACGGATATGAAAGCACAGAAGGATATGAACAGGTTGACCAATTAGCAAAAAAGGGGCAGCCCTCTCACCCATGAATCCAGAACCACAATTATCATTCCAGAGAGTGTTTCCTAAGTTGAACTGGAAAAATGGATTGAAAAAGAAAAGGAAAAATTTAAACACTGTTCAAATGCACCAGGTATGAGGCAAGCTAAGCGCTAAAACTTTATAAAGCTCACAAAACAGAAGGCGAAGTAACTCATCTCTCTCAGCAGGTAGAAGGAGGAAAATTATAAGCCCCAATACCGGCCACTGCCTCTTAACTATTATCTTGGAAGAAATTGGATAATGCAGAGAAGGAAACATGCTTGTTCTGCAAGGACGAACCAGAGAAATCGGCCTATATCCCTTATGAACATAAAGCATTAGCCCATGTACGGTACAAACCACATCGGTAGGACATTTCTCATAACCAAAGAGATCCACAAAAGGAAAGTGCTCAGTTTTATTTATTTTTTGTGGTGATTTAGTGATCATTAGTCATGATTATTCAGAAATCGTGAGATTTATTTATTTAACAGGCAGTTGCCCACAAGTGTAGTATATATACAGATAAATACTATACACTGGTAGGTATACTAAACAAATACAATAGAGTATACATATTTTAAAAGGAACTGAGCACTTTCCTCACATGTTTAAGTCACAGTAGAAAAAAGAATTGTCTTCTGCAAGAAGCCCCCCCCCAAAAAAAAAAGTGTTAAAACATTCTTTAGCCATGTTGTAGAACATATCTGCAAAATGTTTTCAAAGCTAAATTATCAAGATATAATTATTTAGACATCAATCTTTTTCAATTGACTGTACAAATGTTTTTCAATGAAAATTATTACAATCAAATTAAATGATTTTAATCAAAATAAAACTTCTACTGTTGTACAGACATTTTGGAACAGCATAAAAATAATCAGTATGAGGCAAAAAAATGCCTACGAGTCGAGTACACCTTTTTAACAGTAAATGTTGTTCAGAAATTGGTAGAATTTTTTTTTTTTTTTTTTATTGAAAGAGAGAGAAAGTTAATATGTGAGTATGATAAACAAAATGTAATATAAATAATTCAAATTTAAATATATAAATAAGACTATAAAAAACTGACTATAAGCTCCTTATATATATGTTTGCATTATTATTAAAGTGCAAAAATGTGTTTTTCGTTTAAATGGTGAGAATAAAATAATCACTGGATTCAAAGATCATTTCAAAATGTTCCATGTATTTTGTCTATATTTTATATTGTACAGTGAAGAAGTTGGGATCACTGATTCACATAGAAAGTGACATCTTACTCAATGGGAACTCTTTAATCATGTGACAAATTTTGTGAAAACAATCGAAAAGTGAAGCTGAAAAAAAAAGAAAGGATTTTCTCTTTTTTCCTCTCACTCGCTCTACTTCTCCGAGGAAACAACCCTACACCATTAAAACGTAATTCTTTTTAAAATTGTGCAACCTGGAAATTCGTAAGTGAAAAATGTTTACCGCTTCGCAACTACGTGTAGGCAGGCGACTTACCGGCGTTCTTGTGAGTCGTCATTTCGTCGTAGCAGTATTTATCAATCCCGGCGGTTTTAACTCGGACGACAGACTAATATTTAATGAGGTCAAACTCGTGTTGTAATCTTACGGCTGCTATCACCTTCGAAATGCCCTTCAAAATGAATGTACGCCTTTGATAAAACCGTTTCCGTCATTTCACGGAAAGGCTCTTTCTTATATCAGAAGAGTGCGGAAAGGGTCGCAGGGTCCGATCCGAGGGGTAAATCCAATTTGCCAACTTTTCCCTCCCGTCTGAGTCTGTGTCTGACTTTCTCTCACCGGCAGACGGATCTGGGTCTGGACTCTGGGCAGTGGGCAGTGGGTTACTAGAATCGCAAGTGCGGAGTCTTTCGCTTGTGTCGTCATGTCGCCTCATACTCACCAACTTTCGAATTTCCCGGGCCAGGAGGCCATAAGGAAAAAGTAAAATTATCATCTTGATAAAAAAAAGCGATTTTGCTCAATTTTCCAATAAAAACAAATTGATGATATTTTCAATCGAATTTTCACCCTTGCCTTCGTTTAAATTAGGGATAAAAAATTGTCTAAACAACGAAATTAAACATTATTAAACCTAACGTTACAATATCATTTTTTCCATTGGTATTTTAAAAGAAATCCCTATTTACCACAAGATAAGAATAACACGAAAGATTATTTCAGGGAGCGGAGTTCCTCACAGATCTCACTTAGGGCCTCTGTTATTTCTTGATTTCATAAATGACATTTACATTAATCTTAATAATAATTCTTCTCTTTGCACGCTCTAAAGATTGTTAAACCTGTTTCTTTTTATTCAGTTTATACTAACTACATTTTGTTTTTTATTTGCAAATAATCTAGAGTTCTGCATAATAATAACAATTGAAATTGTTTTTTTATCCAGACCATACCGAGATATAGATTCTTATTCTTATCACTTAATTCTTCAAAATAATTAAAATTCTCTTTCTAGGTGTTCTAATGATGATATAAATCCTAAACCTTCAAATTGTTTCCGTATTTCATATAACGCATTTATATAATCAGTAGCACCAGTCAATATTTAAAAGGTATTGCAGGTTGAGATGGAGAGTTGGTGTCCTGGATGGATGTGGATCAAAGTCATGATCGCTCGATTTAGCCAACGATTGTGGGTTTGAATTCCACTGTGGTACTGACTTTTTAATCCCAAGCAATACCTTACTTAAAGATTAATTAATTGAAAAAAATTAATTTGGTCAATTGACCACTAAAAAGTAATTGCATTAATTATAAGGGCCAGAGACAGCAGATAATGTTTAAAACCACATTTTAAGTTTCAGATGTTAAAATTGATGTACGCTCAAATAAAAAACAGGATATTTGTATTTTATTGTATATTTCAAAGTATATGTATTTTTCTGGTTATATTAATTACAAAATATATTTTGATGTAATTTGATGTATATTAAACGAGATCAGAAATTCATGAATTTGAATCAATTATTTAAGTATGATGATTTGAAAGGAAATTCATTACAGCACCGGAGAACGATTTGAAAATAAAACTTTCTACTATTATCAACAGAGAAATTTATTGGATTTTATTTAACATATAGTTGATTTTGGTTTTTGGTCACATTTTTACTTTTATTTATAAAGAAGTTGTTAAATGCATCACATTATCGGTGCATGTTTCTTTGTACAATTTATTCGTTTGGAATTTTTTTGTGTTTTGAGCGTTTTCCCAATGAGTTCATCATTTGCTTGTATTTCAGCTTTATTAATATCATTGTTTTAATACTTTTGCCAAAATTTCCATATCCCCCATGAGCCAAATCCAATCCTGCTCAATCTTTTCCACCCCATCAAATACCACGAACTGCTTGTACCGTTCATCTCCTAAGACTGCACAGTATTAAAAACAAAATTAATAATATCGACTTCTCAACTAGTTCAGAAATTCTTTAATAATAATATATTTTACAAAATTAAATCAATTTACAAAAAAAAAAAAAAAAAGTGTACAATATAAAAGCAAAACTAAGAAAACAAAGGAAAAAAGTACTAAAGTATTAAGTATTATAAAGAGATTCTTTTGAGACGTGGTCGGTGTGACATATGTTTAGAAAAACATTTTCTTTGTCATACCAACGTTTCCATCTTTATTGAGATCTTCTGCAGGGCTCAGGTATTTATTTTCTGTGTAGATGTGTAATTGCTGTGTATCTTGTTGAGCATCGTTAAATTCTACACAAAAATATGTAAAGCAAGAATCTAGCTTAAAAGAGTGTTTTATATAAATATACCTACACATATGTTAATTTTTAAATTGTCATTGTACAATAATACAATCTATTTTAAAATATTATATAAATAATAATGTTATATAAATCATATTAAAAAACAATTACATAAAAATATGTTGATTATGTAAGTAAAAATAAGAGAATTTGTGCATATTTAGTTGAATCATATTCAATAAAAAATTTAATTAGAAATAATATAAAGTTAAATACGAAAATGCATAAGTTAAAGGATTAATAAGAATAACATTTTATTGTTATAAAAATAATGAATGATAATTTAACTTAACATACACATAATTCAAGATTTAACATATCTACATACTCAATGCAGAATGTCTGTCCATCAAAACAAATATGTACAGTCCCTTTCTACCTTTCCTTATATTGTAGTCATTAGAAATTTTGTCATATTTTAATTGATTTCCAAGTGATAATGTTATGATTTAGACTTCATGATGAGGCCTACAGTAAAAAAAAATAAAATAAAATAATAGGGAAGAGACAGTCGGGCAGTCGATTCCGGGTAGATGAGACACAAGAGAAGTGTGCGATCCTCAAAAGTGTTGTATTCCCTGAAATAGAGTGCTTCGCTCCACTGCAGAACTGGAAATAGTGAATACATAATAACCACCCTTGTTATAAATGGTCTGGCAAACACTTTGTAGGAAACTACTGTTTATTTAAATTTATAAAAGTTTCAATTGTTTGTTTCAAATTTAAAAGGGAATTTATTGAGTTTAATTATTATTTCCTTGTGCATTTAATAAAAGCTTTAATTAAATTTTATTGTAAAAAGGCACCTGATTGGCTGTATTCAGGTTCGATCAAGACCTCTGGGGCTGTGTTTCTCATAAGAAGAATTTAAAGTTGGGCCCATCTTGTTGAATCGAGAATAGATCGTGACAAAATTGAGACATTTCATCACATTTCAATTGATTTCTAAGTGACAATGTTATGATTTAGACTTCGTGGTTAGGCTTACAGTAAAAAAAATAAAAGAGAATAGGGAAGAGACAGGTCGAGCAGTCAATTCTGGGTAGATGAAAGACTAGAGAAGTGTACGATCCTCAAAAGTGTGGTATTCCCTGAAATAGAGTACACTGCAGATTGGCTAGATATTCGACATATTTCTAGTTATATTCAAGTATTTTATTGTATTAATGTGGTATTGTTTTATTTTTTATTATTATAATTGTTTCCTTTATCAGAACAATTAGATTATCAATTTCATTATTGTAATATTTTATTTTTATTTTATTATGTCTTACTTCAATTACAATTTTTAAAAATAAAAGTTCCTTTTCATTGATAGTACATTTTCTATGCATATTATTTCATTGTGATTTTTTTTTTAACTTTATAAACTGTTAATTTTCTGCATTTTTTACAAAGGGGTGGTTTGCATGTGTCTGCCCTTAATTAAATTTTGATTTATACGGGCTCACGCATGTACGTACAAACAGCCAGACAAACATGTATCAAGTTGAGCCTATTTGCTTCTCGTCATTTACTGGCAATTCCAGCTTTTGCTTATTGCAGAAATTTCTGGCAGACATGAGAATCACTTGGAGTCTTAATGTCTTATTCCTCCAGCCACTGAAGTTGATTTAAAGTGTCCAGCGAGGGGGGGGGTCAACGGATAGGTTAATTCATCAACCAGCGCATGCATTCCAAACCCATATGTATTTATGTTTATTCTTAAATATAGTCCACTAAATAAACAAATTTTATTGTTGTCATTAGTATTAATTTAATACCCTAACTGATATAATTAAAACTTCTATCATAAGTCAACTACATCCATTCTGATTGCTAAAAAACCTTTGACTCCAAACATTCACTCATAATCTAATCTGCCCTATTGCCATCCTAAGCTTTAATTATTCCTTTTAAAATACTTAATTTTGAAGGCCAAATGTATGCAAGAAACCCATTTTAAATTATAATAATAAATTTGAATTTTCGTTCCAAAATTTAAACAATTTCCAAAAGCCTGTATGGCCAATAATTATAATATGAATAATAATGGAGTTTGACTAGCAAAACATCTTGGCAATAGTATATGCCCTTGTTCCTTTTTTTAGGGAGATATCTTTCCTAATTTAAATTGTGATTTTGGGAAATGTAGTTTAAATCCCTCTCTAGTTTTCTTGTCGTTTAAATCTCATTATAAATTCCAATAAATTTAAGAAAGCTGAACAGTGTTTTCTGTATTAAACACTGGATACCTAGTAACTCTTTTAAAACACTGGAAAGATTGAGCCTATGGCTGAAGGGCTGCAAAGTGCATCAGTCGACCAAAATTTATTTTACTGTCAAAATGATACCTTCTCCATAACAAATATATTGAGGAAAAAGTTGGAGGGCCTATTAAAGCCTATTAAAAGCCTCTTACAGATTCGTCCGATGTGACCTATTGGTACACCAAAGAATTACAAGTTCTTTCCTCTCATTATATAGGGGGCACAAAGGAATTTTGGGTAATGAAGAAGCAGACATACTGGCCAGAGGAGGATCCACAAGACCATACATAGGCCCCGAACCTATCCTTGGGATATCGTAAACAAACATAGAATCCTCCATCGCAGAATGGATCCAAACAAGACAAAGAGAAAAGTGGATAAACTCTAGCAGTGCTAGACACAGTAAACTTATGATAAAACAACCGTCACCAAAACTAGCAAAAACGCTGCTACAATCTCAGAGGAGTGGTAGGACTACTAACCGACCACTGGCATCTGAGAAAAAAATCTACATAACGTGGGCATATACAATAATGATCCCATTTGCAGACTATGTAATGAGGAGGAGGAAACAGCCACTCATATCATCTTCGAATGCGAAGCAACGGCTCAATGGAGGTTCAATCTAACGTATAAAAACGACTCAGAGAACCACATTGAAGCAATAACAGTCAATGACTTGATACTTCTGAGAAAAAGGATCGAGTCCATTGAATAAACCAAGGAACTAGGAAGGTACAATAAGCCAGAAGGCTGCAGTGCCTGGGGCACACAAACCCCACTTCCAAGTATCTTTTCCACCATACCATTCCTCTCATTATTAATATTAATTCATTTACGTTTTTGTATTCAATTGACTAAGTTATTTCTTTCAATCTATTAATTGTATTATTTACTAATAAAATAGTATTGACTTTAATGCCATTATTTTTAGTAAATTGGTTTTTCTTTGTCTTTTAATTATTACTTAAAAACAATGCAAAAATGTATAAAAATAAACTTAAATTACTGATGCAAGGTTGTCATATCTTTTAAAATACAATATGGATACTGTAAATTATTATTTTTAGTTTTTTTTAGTAATAAAATATTATTGGCTTTAATGCTACTATTCTTGGTAAATTGTTTTTTCTTTTAATTATTACTTTAAAATTATACAAAAATGTATAAAAATAAACTTGAACTACTGATGCAAGGTTGTCATATCTTTTAAAATACAATATGAAAATAGTAAATTATTATTTGTAAATTATTTATTTATATTTTTTATTTATTTATTGTATTTTATTTATTTATTTTTTTATTATATTTTTTTGAACAAGGGCATCCTTTTTTTGTATATTTTTATTTATTTATTTTGAGGGAGCTATTTTTCCTAATTTAAATTGTGATTTTGGGAATTGTAGTTTATTACCCCACAATTTGGGAAAAGGACTAAATTAATCATTTTAACCCCGATGCACAAAGACCCTTATATATTATATATACAATCACACCAATAAATACATTCATTCCTACATACATTGTTCATATACATACTGTTTGGTGGATGGAGTATGATGGGGTACTTTAAAAGTTTTCTGCTGTAGACCCAAGTCATGTATTCAGCATGAGGGGCAATAGAGATGCTACTTCACCATCAGCCCCTCCCCATTCACTCCAATAAATACATTCACTCCAACATACATTGACTGGTCTCGCTCTGTTTGGTAGATGGAGTATTCGGTATTCCACCAACTACCCGTAAATTATTAGTTTGATTCTATAAAATGTAAGCACTTAATAAATTTATGTAAACTATGAACATTAATATTACAATGTTGGGCACTCTCAACATGACATGCAAGAATGGCACAATTGCAGGGAAGACAAACACTTTGAAGATGATCTCAATAAAGATCGAAACGTTGGCACGATAAAGAAAATGTTTTTCTGAAACCTATATCACACCAGACCGCATCTCACGATTTCAGAATGATTAATGTTACACTTATGTGTTTTTATACATAATATAGATTGCTGATAGTAATATATTTTTTTTACAGTACTTTATTATTAACAAAAACGACATGGAAATTTTGTCTGACATTAACCAATATATAAAAAATATATTAAAAAATATATTTTTTTTGGAATAAATAATAAAATACAAGTATGTGGAGTTTTGTTTTTGAATATTTTGATTATTTGAATCCTAATTACGATTTTCCCGTTAAATAAATAAAATATGGTGAAATTTTTCAATGCACTATACGCGCACAAAAATTAAGAAATTATATTATAAAAAGATGAAGTAATTAAAATGTAATTCGCTCTCTTTATTTATACGGCGAATGGAATTAATTAAGATAAGGTTGAGAATTTGTTCAGACACCATTCCGCATAGCAATAAAAGAGAGAGTGAAGAAAGGAAAAGGATGAATTCGAATTCCTCGCATAGGGGAAAGAGGCGGTGATCCGTCTCGGTGACGTCATCTGCGGTCATCTATCCGCTTCTCCCTGTGTCGACTCTCAGAACCAGAAGCACCTAAAGCAGTCCCACTGTCAGAACTCAGAGCCCAGTGACGAGGGAGAGAGAAGTCGGAACCAGATTCTGTCCCTGTGTTTGTGTACCAGTTGTGGAATGGGTGATTTTCGTCTGCGACCCGGGGAACGGCTCGGGCCCCCGTCTTCTTCTTAAAAGGGCGAGCCATCCTCTGAAACATGTTCCTCTTTACGGGTAAATAACGACAGATATGGATACGGACAAAAACCCTGGTAGGACGAGGTTTGCGGATTATTTCGTTATCTGCGGACTTGACCTCAGTTCTGGTCTTGAACCCGACACATTCGCTGGTAAGTCGAGCCGTTTTCACCTTCGGTTTCATATCGCGGAAACTCCTCCATTATTATTATTATTATATATATGTTCATATATTTTTTTGCATTGATGGGGAAAGTTGGACGAGATTTCTTCCTGCTTGGCATTTTCACTTTCATTTTTTTTTAACCATCTTAGATCCTGTAAAGAATTGGCGACTCTATTTTATTCTTATCCCTGTGTTTTCTTGGCCGTCTACCCAAATATACACGGTCGAGTTGAGTGTTAGGTTCAAGGCTTTTATTTTTAGACTTTGCTCTCGTATTAGTTTTATATATAGAAAATTATATCTGTTTGTTAATTCTTCGCAATAAATAACATTTTCTCTTAAACAATTTTGTTATGTATAATTGTTTATTTTTGACTTGCATTTTGAATGGAAATAACCACTTTTATGCACAGTTGATCATTTCCTTGAATTCTTGAAGAAACCCAGTATGACAGGCTGTTGGCTATGTCTCTAAAAACTACATTTTTTCTTTAAAATTAAAATCACTAGCAATATTTCACAATTAACAATTTGAGAGATCAAATTGATCATTTGGTTAGGAGAAATTGTTACTTAATAAATAACGTTATAATTTAGAATGAATTATCACACTATCACATATGTTTTGCACTGTTTGCATAGGTACTCTTGTAGCATATGTGGGTTCAGACGTTTTGCCTTTTTTCCTCCTAGTTTGAAGTGGTCAGCACCTTTGGCTTTACTAAATCCGGTTTAATTGCTTGTGAATTGTCTCGTGTATAGTTCAAAGTACCAATTTGAATTTATTGCCAATTGTACTATATTATTTTGTAATACTTGCAGCCGTTTTAGTTTTGATGATGACGCTGCTCCCTATATTTCGCACGCTTAAAGTACCAGGGGGTCTCATGATAAATTTGTAAATTAACGTGAGTTTGGGCCTTAACTTGGATTTACGGTCGATAATAAAATATAGCAAACTTAGTCGAGCATATCCTTTGGTCACTTTTTTATGTATGTGGTACTTTCATGAATGAACTAGGTACTTCACAGACCTGTCAGGAGGGATGTCATTTCCTTCGATTTGTAAGTCTGCGGGTAAATACATTTTAAGATTTCCTCATGGATTTATGAACTTCTTTCGATTATTTTTATTCTTTCTTTCTGATTCTTCTTGTATCAACCAACACACTAAATATCAGAGAATATTGTGCAGTTTTTAATTTGATATTGTTTTTTTAGGTGTTTATATACTGCAATTTCATCCTTTTTCTTGGTAAAAACATTATCTCCTTTACAGTAGAGGCCTTCATCAGAAGGACTTTCGTGAGTACAACTTCCAGGTGGTGGTTCTTGGAACAGCAAGGCCAGCTGGTATAGGAGTACTGACATCAGATACTGCAGTAGTCCCTGGTTTACAAGGGCTAGTTAAAAGAATAGTAGGACCCTCGGTACAATTACATTGTACAAGTTATGGCTCATACTAAACAGACATGTTTCAGCCTCATGAGAGCTCCACCTCCAACAGTTCCTCCAATTCACTAGTTTTCATGGTCCACTTGACCAATTAATTAAGGTTTTTAGTTGAGAAAAATGGCAAAAAGGAGGGAAAATTCAAAAGGTGGGGGTTGACATGGGAAGTTGGTGTCCGAGTGGATCAAGGTCACAATAGCTAAAGTGGTAAAGCTGCGCTGTGTCTACCCGAAAATTGTGGGTTCAAATTCCACTCATGACAGTGACTTTTTTATCTCAGTTCAAAATTTGTTGAAAGTTCCTCCAAAGTTGGTGCCTTGATGAAAATGCTACGAAATATAGCCATGGGATGTGATAGACTTTCACACTCCTGCTCTATCATTCCTGGTCCACCTCTTAGTAAATTTATAGATTAGATTGTATTGTATATGTGCAATCATTTGCAATGTTTCATCTTTATGTGTACAATTTGGTATAGAAAGTAATTACGTACAAACGTACAGTAGTATTAAGAGGAATGGTGAGTTTATCAAAAAAGAGTTTCTTGAACAATTCACTCTAAATTGTAAAATATTTTCTTTCTCCTGCTTCAAAAACTATAAATCGTGCTTGCATATTGTATTAATTTTGGCTCAACACTAGGGCAGCCAAAGCAACTCCAAAAAATTTACATTCCTTAACGAATCCATGGAACACACAACACCAATGTGGTTCAAAAAGTTTGCTTCTGGGAACGAGGGAATCGAAGATGATTCTACTTGACCTGTCTTGAATGACGACAAATTGAGGGAAGCTATCTAATGTCATTGGAGTCAAATATGTCAGCAGATCATGCGAGTGTACAATGTAAGTGATGAAACCATACGCGCTAGTGTACATCGACGTACGAAAGTGAAAGCTGTGGGTTCTGCATAAATTGACCAGAGGTAACAAGCCTCATTGTCTAAGCATTCACTTTTCATGATGCAAAGTAGAAACAGGTTTTGACCGAATTGTCACATGCGATAAAAAATGTATCCTGTACAGGTAACATTTCATTGTACCATTGCTGTCGCCAAATGATTTTCATTCAAGCAAAAAAAGAATATTCCCAAAAAAAAGTTGTGCCTTGTTCTTTTAAAAATATTTTTGAATTTTGGGCAGGACACTTACTAAACACAGGACAAACTATGAACTATCATGGTTGACCTTGTACTGTGCTAAAATTCATGCAATAAACATACACAAATTATGGAGTTTTGTAGCCATTAGAAAGAAAATATTTTATAATTTACAGTAAGTAAATTCAGGTCTGGGATTTTCCTCTTCCAGGAGTAGGAATCATAATCTACACAAGTATTCACATCAGCAGATGACAAGTTTCTGCTGTCTCTTCTTCTTCCTGGCAATATCTGCACAGGCTTATTTCTGGTCCCTCTGATTTAAACACAATGCCTCCAGAGTTTGCATTGTCCAGTCAGCAGTCCAACAATTCAAATCCTAACACATCCTAGGTTTAGTACATTAGTCTCTGTGATGGATGGTCCATTGGTGAATTTTTCCGGATGTTTCTATTGGGGGCTACAATCCCATTGACATATTTTTAATGCATTGTCGAAATGAATCATTGTCGGATAACGCTGAAATTTGTCCCTTAGACAATATTACCAACGATATGTAGATCTAACTGATCGAGTTTGATCATTGATAAACCAGTGTTGATGAAATTTTGAAATTGACCATCAAATCCAGTGAGAAAAATAAGAACAGATTATACAGTGAAGCTGAAGAACTTAAGATAAATCATTTATAATAACATGATTTTATTTTATAGCTCCGACTGTTTTTTTTTCTTCTAATTTATTTTAAAAAGTTGAGTTTCTAATACCGAAGGCAGAAAAGTCTAATATTTTTATAAAAGTTTTTTTTTGTCCTCATTTCAAGCATGGATGATTTGTCTATTTAGCGATGAGCATTTGCATAATTGCTAATTATATAAACAGAAGTCATTGTATACATAATCTATGATTATATCATTTTTCTCATAAAATAAATACTACTTTACATAATTTGGTGCACTAGTAATTAAAACAAAATTTAATTTTTAAGAAGTAAGGTAGTAAACACAGAAAAAAAGTATTTCTTTAATTTTTATTGTCTTTAAATTCCAAAACAAGCAATAAATTGAAATTTTATTGCACTATTCCTTTCTATTTGCAGTTTTATTATCTTTTATGTTCATTGTTTCCTTTCTTTCCAACGCAAACACTCGCTGATAAAATTGGCTTAGATTTATTTCGCAATAATCTTTATCAGAATTGTCTTGATTTAGTTGTTATCGTCTCATTTGTTTTTGCTTTGATGCTAAAATTGGCATACAACAGATTTTCATTTTTATTGATGTGTTATGTATGGTAAATTTGGCTTACTTTTTTTTTCTATAATTAGAAAAAATTGTATTTTTTTATTGTTTAAAATTTTAACTTCTGAACATATCATGGTTATTTATTACTTTATTGTGTATGGTCTTGAAGTTGTAAGTCTAAGGTATAAATTTAAACAAGGGGGTCATAAAAGTGGGTCAAATTTGGTCAACTGGATTGATATTACACTAATTCCCTAATGTGTCAACTGCAGCGGGATAAACAAATCTCTCATTTCTTTCTTTTATTTCCATCATTTTGCTATTGCACTTTATTTTCTTTAGACAGTTTATTGGGTTAATTAATTTTTTTTAAAAACATTAATGTGACATTCATAATTGCAGGAGACAATTTACAGTCAACACCTTTGGAAAGGCCATACAAGAGCAAGGTTTTGGGCCACTATCCAGAAAATGTGTCATGGAATCCATTCGACAAAAATGCTGTTTGCATGGTAAATTACAGTTTACAATTTTAGAAAAGCCTTGGGGGGTTTATTTTTATTTTTTTAATTGGAATTGTTTTGAATTTAGCTTTGCTTGCCAAATGGGCTGCAGTTTCGTACCCAGAAAAACAACCTAGAGCCTAAATTTCACTCATTTGTCATAACAAAAGAAGATGGAAAACGCACGTACGGAGCAAGTTACGTTTTCTACGAGGAGACAAAAAACAGAAAAATTTGCAGCGCGATGCAGACTCTTCAGGTTTGTTGAAAAACAAGTTTTGTTTATCCATATTAATAAAATATTTGTTGGATTTTATGCACAGGCGATGCATTTGACTGAACTTTCATCTGGCCGATCGAAGAGAACCCCCGACCAGAACATAAGATCGTTACCAAGGCAATTCAACTCCAGATCTCTTCCAAGGCATTTCAAATTAAGTGCTCATACAGCAGCAGCCCAGTCGTACTATGATCTCTCAAAAGATACTCTTTATGTTACAAAATGTATAGCTCTGATATCACAACATCAGTTCGTTCATGCTCAGCAATCTTTCCTAGCATCGCTCCACAGGTACTTAATTGCTCCACTTATTGTATTTCTATTTTCTGATTTTTATGCTTTAATCAGGTGCTGGAAAGAGCAAGGAACGCCGAGTTTGGAAGCTTCAGTTTATAATTTATTGTACGAAGTGACCGTCCCTCCTCCAGGAAGATCACTGTCTTTTTGTTGTTACCCCGAGGAGAGGGTTATTATCCAATCCCCTGCTCTTATGGAGGATCTACCAGCATTTGATTTTCCTCTAAGAGAACTTTTCACTCTTTTAGGAGTCGATTGTGTCGTTCAACTTTTTACATGTCTTCTTTTAGAGAATCAGATTTTACTTTGTTCTGGAGGTGCGCTTCTTAACTTATAATGTCATTAAATTCAATTATTTGTAATACTGAATTTTTTTGTTTTTAAAGAATACCAAAGATTAATGTTAGTGGCCGAATCGTTGACAGCCTTGCTTCTTCCCTTCTCCTGGCCTCATGTTTACGTTCCTATTTTACCAGCAAGCTGTCATCACTTTCTTGATGCGCCTGTTCCTTTTGTTATGGGCCTACATACAAGAGAATCTCGAGTTAATATTCCTAGTGAGGTAAAAATCACTTTATATTTCAATAAGAATCGTATTAAAATTAATTGTATGCACAGGCAAATTTATGTTATATGGACTTGGATACAAGGCTCTTACAGACTCCTGAAGAGCTTCCTACTTTTCCACACAAGGCAGAATTTATATCAGAAATATGTGATGTCCTTAGAAGGTTCAAAGTTTCCGGTGATCATTTAGATGTGTAAGCTAATGTAATTTTCTCTTTTGTACATTTGACTTTTAAATTGATCGTTTGACTCTTAAAATCAGAAATTGGAACAACAACACATCAGATGTCATGAGCAGTTCATGCATAAGTGTCAGAAATAGGAAACACTCATGGGCTGATGAACTTGAAGATAACCCGTCTCTTACTCAAGGCTCGGAAACATTGCAAAGAATTGTTTCAATGACGAGAAGAACCGGTATTACAAGAAAACTTTTAGCACAAGTTTAAAAACTTATTCTATTAATTTATTTTTATTATTATCAAGGGTTATCGCTAGATGGTCTTGATGATATAGAAGGCGAATGGGATTCTCTTGTTGATGATGGATTTTCTGAAGACACTTATTTAACTACAGAAGTCCAATACGCCAGGGACTTAAGAATAAACAATGCAATTAGAGAAATTTTCTTAAACAGATTTGTACAGATTTTTTCAACCTATGAGCATTTTATTATTCAGCCAAATCAGGTAAGTTTAATTATCCCATCATCACAGATGTTTTTTTATGCATATATTAGCCTAATTTTTTAATCTCTTAGGACAAAGATGAGTGGTTGAGTAACAGGGAGTCGATGCAAAACTTTGACAAGGCTACATATTTATCAGACCAGCCTCAGCGTCATTTGCCATTCCTTTCAAGATTTATAGAAACACAAATGTTTGCAACATTAATTGACAATAAAATTCTTAGCAATTGGAATAAAATGGACCAACGATTAAGAGTGTTTGAACGTAGAATTAAAATGTTAAGGTACATATCTAATGTAACAATAAAACAATTTATTTATAAAAAAAGATGGTATTACAATTTCACTTGTATTTGTAGAAAGAGATATGGTGAAGCACTGGTTAGGACACCTTGCTATGAGCCTTGTGTTACTATAAGCGATACTCAGATATTATTAGATAGGAGGATGTCAGATCTTGATGCTGAAATACCTCCACCGAGGGAAATTTGTCCTAACCGAACTTCGAGGTCTACTGTCGGAGGTTTTCCAATATTGGATCCGCTTTTGCTTTCGCAAGAACCTCATAAGTAATATTTTACACTTTCTCATTTTCGTCAGTGGATTTATTTATTCAAATTTGTTTTTTTCCAGGAGCAAGAAGCGCAATCTTCTGAGAAGCAGATCGGGAAGTTTAGACGATTTGGATTCCAACCAGCAAACTACACAGAGGAGGAGTGAGGCAAAACCTCTTGGAATTTGTGGGGAAAGGCTTGCGGCGATTCCGCCCAAGTGTGACCCGAGTCCTGCTCTGATCGCTCAGACCAACTGGAATTTTGTTGAAAAACTTCTAAAGGTGAATTTTCTTTTGTCATTAACAATTTTATGTTTCGGGAATGTAATTCATTTATTCGTAATGAAATAGTTATTACTTTATGATAAACGATAAGGAGGGAAAACTCAAAAGGTGGGTTGAGATGGGAAGTTGATGTCCGAGTGGATTGAGGTCATAATAGCTCAAGTGGTAGAGCAGCGGCATATCTAGCAGAAGATCGTGGGTTCGAATCCCGCTTGTGCCATTGACTTTTTTTATCTCAACTCAAAATCTTAATATATACCAGGTATACCATTATGATTACTATACAATACACCAGGTAGTCCTGGTATCCAACAAATCATAATGTTGACCTTAACTGAGCATCATTTTTCTAGGTATTACTTAGCATAAATAACTTTTAATTAATCGCTTTTAAACATGAAGTTTTAAAAATGTAAAGAATTACCTTGTTGTAATATCCATCTTCTGATTTGCATATAGAGGAATTAAAGTTGATACGATACTTCTGATAGGGAGTAGGAACAATATTATCTTACAGTTTATATAACATGCAAGGTTATATTAATAATCATTTAAGATAATTGATAATGTTCTGTAGTCTCTATTTCTATAGATTAGTGGTTTATGATCTACCATCTTACCCTAGATAAAACCTATTCTTATTCTTTTCAAAGCTCAGTCTGATTGACATCGACTGTTCTTCAGATGTACAGTCATCATACTCAATCATCAGCATTTACTCCGGTCGACCAGGCTTGATTTTATTTTACCCTTCTCAGTTCAATTCCATTTAGTTTCAAACCAATGAGTCTACTTTTCTTTGTATTGGGTTGGGATTGCCTCAAATTCAATTGATCCAATGCTGGAGGAAAAGTTGATGAGTTTGTGCAAATGTTACTTTATTGTCTTGTCAAGTTACTCTAAGTAACAAGGTTTATTTTTTAGGCCTGCGAGGTGAGGAACCTGTAAGCGTGATCCTTTTTGATCTCCCTGTTAAACAAAGACTGTTTTAATGGATGTTTAAAAAGGATCTGATAGGCAAAAATAACTCACAAGCCCACACACAATGTCAAATTTGTATCAAAACAGCAAGAATAGGCGGAACAAAATACCAGAACGATCTAAAACAAACAAATTGAAATTACAAAGTTGTTCAGATGCCCTAACTTTATTAAGATACGGTAGCAGATAGTTGACCCTCTTGTCTAACAAATAAAAGTTAAATATCTCTTTTAGCTTATCTTTTCTTATCTTTCTCGCATTAATTTCTTTTCCTCTTTCTCTAAACAAGTTGTGATACATTATATAACAGTAACTGACTATCAGTAACTATTCTTTATCCTCCATTCATGCTTATAAAGTACATTCACAATTATTCACACTGCCTCAGAGTACTTGATATTCCATTGAGCAATTGGGGATAAGCCCACTCCCCTCCATTCATGCAAATGAATACATTCAATCCTATAAATAACACATCACATATTAGAGATAGAAATATTTATGCACAATTACAAATATTTACGGCCCTGTGATATCCGAACAATGATCTGTGCTTCAAGGCCAAGCACAAGTAATTCAGGATGTTGTATTTCTATTTTTACTATGTGCTCAACGATAAAAAGTTTTTCACACAGGCACTTAAGTGGTATCACTCCACAAGGTGTGATCTTAGTATGATGTATGCACATAAGTATGACCCTATTTCACTTCTCGGTCTAGCTTTCACAAGCCAAGGGCTGATTTTTGTATAATGTGTCATTATGGACGAGTGGATGTCTTTAATTTTTTTATTGCATTAACATTTGTTCTTTGTAAATCTGAGGTCCAGTGCGGTTGAGGTTGTGTGGTTTTATTATGTCTAATTTCGTTCCCTATTCTGCTTGTTTATTCCCGTTTATACCTATGACCGGCCACATGCCATTTTTCCCCACTGACAATCTTTTTTGTATATTTTTCTTATTAATTTGTCCTTGAATAGAACGCATCAGTTCAGCTGCGTATATCATGCTAACGGGGAGTGACAGCATTTCTATCTCACTCCCCATGCAAGAGGCAGCACCCACACCAGTTGCTATCTTGTAGATGTGTCTAACTCTTCTAAATTCCTCCATTAGCAAGTGAAGTTTTTCTTGTATGTGAGGGGGGGGGGGGATCTGGCTTTTTCCATTTTTACCATACCCCATCTGATGATTACATGGAGAGCCTATGGTGGGGTTTCAGGAGGTTTTTCCTCCTTCGCCTTTTTTTTTTTTTTTGTAATTAATATTGTGAGATCTCATAAAATTACAATTTGTATTTTATTTTTAAAGGACTGCAAGCATAAAATAAAAAGGATGCTTGTTGAAAAGCTTGGTAGCGAGGCTCTCGAGATGGGCCATTGTGCTCAGACATCGATCGTGGAGGAGAATACACTTATCGCCAGCTTATGTGATCTGCTGGAAAGGGTTTGGTCCCACGGCCTACAAAAGAAACAGGTATGTATTCTCACGCCTCTTCCAACGCCTTGAGGTCAATTTCATTCTTTGGTTACGGTTAAAGGGTAAATCCGCACTTTGGGCTCATCTATCTAACTATCTTGAGTTTGAAGAATGCAACGACACATCCAAGCCAATTGACCCAAATTTTCTCACGCCAGGTTTGTTTTTCTTTTTTTTACATTGTTTTTCTTCTTAAAATTTGTAAAATTTTATATGTTCTCGCTTTGATCTCGGATTTCTATTTTTATTCTGCGTTTTTTTAAATTTATTTATAAACAATTTTATTCCGCAGTTTTTAAGAAGATATGTCGATTTTTTCTTATTCGTACGTGAGTAAGAATAGTAGTTTTTCTTTTTATTAATTATTAACGTATTAATTTTAATATCGAGTGCTTTTACAATATACATATTTAACTTAAAAAGATTATCGTATAATAAAACATTTAAAGAATATATAAATTGAGTTCATTTGTTAATCCTTGAATTATCATTTTAAATTATAACATGTTTCCATTACAATGTGTTTTCAGATGTATATACATATATTTTTGTTAATTCACTAATACTTTGTGGAAATGTGTTTTTTATTCCTCATAAAAATACATTTATTATAGGTTTATATGTTAAATTTATATGCTAAAAGATGGATTGCTGAAGTAATAATCGTTTTTATATTTTGCCTTTTTTTCTCTTTGCTGTTGATTAAAATATGTTTCTTAATTAACAAAATTTACTTTTAACCTGGACGCAGCTCTTGCATGGCATGTACTCAAGAAACGAATGGATTGTATGTAACATAAAATAAATAATATGTTAAATTGTTTTTTTAACTTTTTAAATTTAAAGTAAAATTGATTTGTAAAATATATTTTTAGACTTGTCTTCTGACACACCTGATTTGTCGCCTATTTCTGAGATCAAGCAGCGAAGCCGTTCTGAAACGCGTACGAGCAACACCAGGAGGTTGAGCGAAGACAACCACCAACAGCCGTCGCTTCGACCATTACCAAACACTCTAGTCTACGATTTGAGAAGCGTTCAAGCCATGACAGATATAAAAACGAATATCGGCTACGCAAGAGCTTTTATAAGGCTATCACTCGAAAAGAAACTGTTATCAAGACATTTAAGGACGCTCCTTTCAGAAACTACTCTTTTAAGGTACGTTCAAACTTATTTTAAATCTGCAATTGATATTTTTACGCTAAATTAATTTTAGGACTCAATACAAAAGATACGCCTTTTTGAGATGTGAAGAAGAAAAAGAGCAATTCCTCTATCATCTATTGACTTTGAATGCTGTTGATTACAATTGTTTTACAAATACATATTTAAATACAAGTGAGTTTTTTTATTAGGCTTTTGGTCATAAAAATTATAAAACATATATGCTAATTTATCGTATCACCTAGGAATACCGTATCGTGTTGCCGTTTATCCATCTAGGAAAAGTAGTTTTTGCTCTACAACCGCCAACTGCTGGGTGGCCATTTCTGGAACAAATGGAGAAACTCAGAGAATCCCTATTCCAAAAGGAGTCCTTGAATTTGTCTTTCATGTATGTTATTTCTATTCAATTTTTACAATTTTGATGTATGTTGAATAATATGTATAGTTATTATTCGGAAATCATGAGGTGCAGTCTGGTGCACATTAATCATCATAATGAATAATCATCGACTAACTAATCACAAATGTGTATATTCTTTGATAATCAACAATCATAAAAAAATGTATTTTAACAGATAACAAGTTTTAACCTAGTAAAAAAAAGCTGTATTCCTCAACAAGTAATATGAAAAGTTAAAAAACAAAGTCTAAGATTACAAGTAACAATTTTTGGAATGCGGCAGGGCTTTTTATCCAAGTAGCTTTTTTTCTAGCACAAGAAGTTCTCACTTGAAATTTGCAAAGACAATTGTAATTAATTATTGATAGACAGAGCCCCCCAGAGAGTTAAAAAAAAAAAACTTGGTACAAAACAAATAACTAATTTGTTTTTATTGACTCGTTTAATAATTTATTGAAGTCATGAGGGCAAGAATGAAGTGTTTTAGAAAAACACCTTTTTTTTCAATCATTCAACAAATAACCAATTTAAAATATTTTGTTTTAACTTCATTAGTCAGTGAATCTTAGCTCGTTTGTCCCTGATGATCATTATTATTTGACTACAAATACACTATAAAAGGTTAATTACTGATGAACCTGTTGTTTGATTGTCTCTGATAATCAAAGTCTTATCTTGCCGATTTGATCATACTGATTCAATTTTATCAATCAATTGGGAAAAAATTGAATTTAGCCTGACCGGCAAAACTAGCAGGATAAGGCCAGATGATCATTCTATAGGTTCATCACCTCACAGACTTCATTGTGATGTTTCAGAGTATTCAGATTTTTCCTCCTTCTCAGAAAATCACCTATTTTTTGACATAAGATTTCCTTTCATTTACAGCATAAAAACGTTGGCACCTTAACAACGCTCAGAATAGGCCATGACAATGCTGGATTAAGTCCTAAATGGCTGGTTGACCAAGTCATAGTCAGGAATGAAGTTACAGGCCATTGTTACATGTGAGTTGATGACAGTGTAGATAAGATTATATTAGTTTATTTGATGAGATGATTTTTTTGACTGTTTATAGATTTCCTTGTGGACGGTGGCTGGGAAAAGGGATCGATGATGATTCTACGGAACGGCTTTTAGTCGGTGAAAAGGAAAAATACTCAGATGGTGACAAAATGAACGGAAGCAGGCTAAGAAGCCCTAGTGTACCTCCTGCCAAAAGACAGCTCTCTCTATCTCAAATTCAACATATGCTTGGTAATTTTGTGTGTGTGTGTGTGTGTGTGTGTGCTTAATCTATTCAAAGGATTATTTTATTTTTTATTTTTAGGCGACTGTGTTAATAGTTTGGGGAAGCATTTTTCGAGATTGCAATCTAAAGATTGCCCAAATAACTCGCTGACTGTCTTGCTTTGTGGAGAATCAGGATTGGTAGCAAGTTTAGAACAGGTTTTCTCCTACGGCTTCAAATCTAATAGGCTTTTCGGACGGAATCTTTATATCTGGGATTACATCGGTAGTTTTTATTTTATCTATACAAACATTTAAAGATTATTGAATTTATATATATATATATATATATATATAT
>CM077104.1:15529767-15572676 GCA_039619505.1 Cimex hemipterus | reverse complement strand
ATATATATATATATATTTTACAGTTAAGGTGAAAGAAGATCTGGAAGGATTGAGTGGACAGTGTGATGCAGTTAGATATTTCTTCAATTTAGTTACGGCTATTTCTCATTCTGCTCATTCCCTTGGCAAAGATGGAAAATTTCAGATATTCGTTTGCCTTTCTTTCAGGTAAGTTTCTTAAAAATAAAATACAAATTAGAGGTTTTTTAAATTTCATTTTTAATTGTAAATTCAGAGATCATTTGTTACATCACTTTGTGGTTGATGTACTCGCTGGTTCACGTGCCACACTTGAAATGTACGAAGAGAGTTCTTTCTTCAGGGAGCCGAATCTTCTCAACTACCTTGTCCATATGCTCAAATCACTTGCAATTTTTGACATCACCCTGGAGAACTCCCTCACCCACGGCGTTACCTACTGAGCCCTAGCAAATATCCACAAGGACAGAATATCTCAAAATTTGTACATAATCGTTTGTATAAAACAATTTTCTCTTAACAGGGATCTAAACTATGTATATCTTGACAGATTGTTGTTCATATTGTACGTTCAGGAAATAATTGATCTGAAATTAATTAATGTTGATATTAGAAATGGAACATTAGGATAAATCGAAATGTCTTTTGGTTTAACAGATCCAACCTCTTAAACATTCAATTTTAATTTAATTAAATGTTGGCTGCAAGAGTAGCAATTTGACTTAAGTCCTTAGATTCAATTCAAGACCAAAAGTATAAATTTTTCCACTGGTCTTATTTTCCTCTATTAACCTTCCCACAATTTTTTAGTAATGTAATTGTGATACAAATTCCTAATGAATATTACCTTAGTAAATAAAATTGTTCATTATATTTCCTCCTTGTTTAAAAAAAAGTTTAAATTTTATTTAATTTATTATCGCTGAGACTGGCTCTACAAGGGGAAACAATTGGTTGTCTTTGTCTTTACGAATTTATCCTCTCTTCCGCAAGATAAATACTCAAATGATGCTTTAAAAAAGTTAAAGTATTTCTTATTTCATTCATAAGTTGACTTTAATTAAACAAAGGTTTATTGTGTAATAAAATAATAATTGCTTTCAAAATGTCTAATTCTACTCCTAAGTGCAAATGCGATTCTGGTGAACTAGCTCATATTGAAACCCTGATCATCCTTATTCTCACTACTTTTGCTTATCTGACGCTTTCGGCATTATTCAAGTTTGTCTGCCATAGTCTTCTGCCTGAAGTATTTTTTTGTAGAACTTACTTTGTTGTGGAATAGTCCACTCGTGCCACCAACTTAATAGAAAATATTCTACTTGTTTGATTTATTGTACAAACTGATCATAAAATCTCTTATATCCATAAATAATGTAGAAATGCAGCTTTCAATAAATGTGGATGTAGATGTATTCAGGGTGTCCAGTAGTGTCTTTTGAGATCTATTGCACCTCAATCTGTACCTGTGAGTCCTAGTTTATCAAGAAATTTGATTTGTGGGCTTCATTGATTAACTTTCTTCTATGGTTGTATTTCACTCCAAAGCATTTCCTCCTACAGGCTCTACAGTTGGGTAGTAGATGTGTTGTCTCTTCTGCTTCCTTGCATTCCGTGTTTGATTATACCAGTTTTTATCAAATACGCATTTGTTCCTGTCCTGTCAGGATTTGAAATTCCCCTCCCCTTAAAATTCAATACTGAATACATGTACACATTATACAAGGGCAAGTAATATAAAGTAGTAGTTATTTTTAACTTTAATTATTTATCATGTTTGTTTGGCACCTCTGGAATTTAGAGTTGGAAAGGGCCAAAGGGAAGAAGAAAAAATAAGGATTTGAGGTGGGGTGAGCATGTTAATTCACTTCGCTATCTGCATAAAATAGTTATCCGTGAATAGAACTATCATTTACAAAAAGTATCTTAACATTAGTCAAATTGTGAGATTTTTCTATGTGGTGATGAACCTATAATTTGGCCGTTACTGATTTTGTCGGACTGTTAGACATGGTTGGCATTATACCATGTTCAGATTCAGATAGAGCTAACACTAGAAAGCAAAATGCAGTGAAAATAGACAGACCAAAATGATCAGTAACGACAAAATAAATTGTTGAATCTTTTTGATCAATCTAGGCCGGTTTTGATTGGCATTGGGATTTCAGTCTTTTGCAGGTGGTTACTAAGAGAAATACATTTATTATAATATTTTTTTAGATATTAAAATTATCTTATTTTTCTGCTAGGAAATGGCTAGAAATGGATTGAATTTGATTTGATTTTTAAAAAAGTTGAGAGGTTGGTAGTCAAAAGTTGGCATTTCGAATATCCTTTCTCTTATTTTTTGTTGTGATCTCGGTTTTCAAGATGGAAATCTGTGTTAAAAAAGTAAAAAAAAAAAGAATACTCACACAACTGTAATTAATTATAACAAAAGAAAGGAATTCTTGGGGTATTTGTTGTAGCAACAAATACAGTGTTGAAATTTCCAATTTACTGCTTAGTGAAAATACTAAATTGGAATAGCAGTTAGATGGCATACAATGACTTTATATGACCGGTATACTTTTATTAGTCTTAACGAAATTAAGTTAGTCATTGTTTTGTTCTTTTTTTTCGTCAATTTAGTTGTTTAAATCTAGTTATAAGATTAATTTTCCTCTTTTATCCAGTGCCATAATGTTTGTGATACCCATTTTATTTTTCATTACTATCAAATGACACCTATCACCTTTGCTGTTTTAATTTATGTAATAAATGAACTATTATGATTTACAATGTGATATGTTTGTTCAAGTAGAATTTAAATAATTCTTTTTCGATCTGATTTACAATTCTAGAAATTAATTGTATTATATAATAACAAAACATTGTTAAATTTACTCAAGTGGACCTGTTCAGCTTATATACAATATTTTATCGCAATTTTAGCGTGATTGAGATATATTTTAAAAAAAATTTCCTTTATAATACAACATTGAATTTTTGACCGTTACCAAAGAGAGTTAAATGTTCCAGCATTATTATATTGTTTTTATTTTTGTGATAAAGAATTGATATTTTCAACATTAAATAATTATATTGTAATAAAACGATTAAAGTACATTGTATTTTTTTACCTTTTATAATAACCATAATTAAAACCAATATCATCAGTTTTACGTGGTACTGTATACTGAACTTTTGCTGAACTGCACTTCTCCACAAAAAAAAAAAAAATTATTTGCACACTTTAAAATTTTGATTTCTTTTTAATTTAACAATGTTTTATTACTTTAAAAATGATTTAATAATTATAATTGGAAAGTATTTTATTTGTTGTTGATTGGGAGGTGTTAGCCTCCAACCGTCCGCTTAATTTGGTTTAAAATCCCCACAATGTAAATTATCAAGGGCATTAATTGATTAAAAAATGCCTTTATTCAACATTGTGATGGTGGCATGGGACAAAACAATTAAAAAATACCCATAATCAACGAGCAAATTCCCATTGCACCTGTTGATTGGAAAAATGTGGGCACAATGCTTCAATCTTTAGGTTTGCCTGAAACAATCCTGAATAGGCATTCAAGAGTATTGTGTACTCAGGTACCATGATAAGGATACCCGATAACGAAGGTACTCAACTGATTTATCAGATTGCGTATTCTGAAAAACCACTTTTACACTGCTACTGAAATGTCTCAACAACTTGGAATCATGAGGAACAGTAAAGAGACTTGCAGGATCATCAAAGAAGGCTAACAATGGGTCCGGTACTTACCAGAGACCGTTATCAGGACTGCTTAGAGTTTGCAAAAGAAAACCAACATTGATCAGAAACTGAATGGGATAGGGATAGGCATAAAAGAGGTGGATATAAGGCCGACTGCATCTCAACCTGAATCCTTGTCCCCCCCCCCCTGTTATTTAAACTCACTGACTAGCTTCAGGTTATTAACCAGCTAACAAAGCTTTGCAAACTGAATGGAGGAAAATAATGTTTTCAGAAGAGTCCCAGTTTTCTGTCCCTTCACTTTTGAGCTTATTGTAAAGCACTATGGCCAATGCAACATCGTCGGAAAAGGGTCGTTCAGAGGGGGTTCAATTATGGTATGGAGAGGTATTTCTTTGGAGGAAAAATGGAGTTATACATTTTTAATAGGGTGTCATTTAAAGCAGAAATCTACATGAGAGACGTTCTTGAAGAATATGTGGTGCCATTTGCTCTTGTTATGTGAACCCTTCTTGTCAAGACCACTCATCACCACCAGTGTGCAGTACCTCCACGATACCAAATTTACACTCTATGACAGCCAGTCTCTATCACAGATTTGAACCCATTTAACACTTTTGGGACGAGAATAGATTCTAAAGTAAAACGAATAAATAACTCTTCTACAACCTTGGCTGAACTGAAAGTTATGTTGATTGAGATTTGGGATAAAATTCTTCAAGACAATATTAGAGTGTGCAATATGAATAAAATTAGGTAATGCACCCTACCTTATTTAAGACTTTTAATCTTTTTTCTTATGTTTTATGTTATGCATAAAAGTTTTTGAAAAAGTTATATTATTCATTTTCACAATTACCAACCTTTTAATAAATTTAATAAGATTTATAAATTAATAATACTGAAAAAGTGATCACAAAAAACAGAAATTTCAGTGTGTGGAGCAGTGTATTTTAAATATTCATCTTTCCCTTTATTATATTACCTAAGAAAAAATATTCTACTGGAATCTAAATGAAGAATTCATTTTAATTTGGTAAATTAGTGTGCTTAAGTTTTAAAATAAATTTGTATTATTGGTGGAACATGTCTAAATTGAAAGTGCTCCTGCGCCTGTAGGCGTCCACTATTTGTCTAAAATGAGCTGGGTCTACCCCCTTTATCGTTCCTGCCAGTAAATTGTAACCCTCTCCCTTTTGGGCAGCAAGCGATTCGGCTGCGGCCAAAGCTTCTTCCTGTGCTCTCTTGACTTTTCGAAGTTTCTTCGCTTTAAGACGTCTCTCTTCTTCGCGAGCCAGTTCGCCTTCGAACGGGCCCTGTTTCCTGTCTTGAACGGCAACAGCCACTCCCTTAACTAAAGGCATCCTCTTCCATGGTGGTTTTTTATTGACCTGTTGACATCAATAATATGTTTCTTTATCATGGTTTAAAACATTAAAATTTCAAAAGTAACATACCTGCCATATCAGCGTTCTCGCTCTACTCCTCAAATCAGCATTAGGCATAAGATCTATGATGTTTTTCGCCCTGTTAACACTACCTCGTACTCCCCCTACGAGTTTTTCTTTGGACATTTCAACATGGAGCAATACTATTCCCTAATTATAATAGAAAATAATGCATTATTTATTTATTTGGCATTATTGAAAAAAAGTTTACCCTTTCTGCAAATTTTTCTTGCATCGGGAATCCATATTTAAAACAAGCTTCTCGTATTGCTGTTAAAGAGACTATTCCTTCAAGGATATTTCCTTCCTCAAAATCAGTTCTGTTTGCACATACATCAACTTAAATTAGCATTTAAAATATTATTTAGAACAAGTAGTATCATAAATAGCCAGGAGTCAACAGTTTTTTAATATTTGAAAATTAAGCAAAATTTTAAAGTGTTCTTCAGGCGATTCGTTGCTGTTTTGTATTCATATTCTGAACACATAGGTAAAAAAATTCTTGAATGAATAATTTTTAATAAAAAAATAAACACTCATCCATTGAATTAATTGTTACAATTAATTTTAGAAAGTTGTGAAGAGCTCACCTTGCTAATAAAAACAGGCAGTTTATATACCAGATAATATTCCCTTCTTTTCGAGCAGTGAAAACTGCCTGACGTGCAAATGATCTCATCTGCGGCAAATTGTGGATCATCGAGTACAGACAGGATATTTCAAAATTGAAAAACATCTTTTGGTATTGGCTGTTGGTGAGCATTATCCCTTCCAAATAATCTTTTATCCTCTGGCTAAAAGCGTTCTCTCTCATTATTATTGAAAATGCGTTTGTCCAATTGTTATTACTGACTGTGCGTTGTAGACAGGATAATGAAAACCGTATTTGGCAACTTCTTTCGCTGAGAACATGTTTTGCGTTATGCCGAGTATGCAAAGGATCCTTTTGTCGTTCCATTTCTGAGGCCAATCAGGATGCATTGCCTAAAAATGTGATTTGTACAATGTGTCTCCTGTAAGAAATAATGTACAACCTTCATTGCAAAATACATGTCACCGAGAACATCGATAAGCTGTTCGACACATTCATCTTTATTAACACCTTTGATATCTGGCATCCTCCACAATTTTGCTCTAATGTGCTCGCACAATTTATAACAAGCTCCCCAATCTTTGTTGTTGTAATACACAAGAACTAACTGAAAAAATATGCATAGAAATCAGTACGTTTTTTGTTTTGTTTTTCTAATTGGGAAATCTATTTTAAATTATTTTACATTCATCTGTCTTGCAATGTCCCTGACCATTAGGTGGGCTTTAAGTATGGCTTCTTGTTTAATTTCTTTCAGGTGCTTTGGTGCAGGCTTTCCACGTTTATGGGCAAATACATAAAGCGGCTTCCTCCTCCAGAGGCAATCCTTTCATCATATCCTTATTAAAATTACACTGTAAATATAAAATGTTAATTTTTCCTACCTGGAGGACTTCAAGCTTTTCCACGGTGTTTATTAACATGTTTTCCATTACTTTATTGTGCACAGTGTTTGAACCGAACAAAGCGGAAGACATTAGCATGTCTATCATGTGCAGCTTTTCCCTTGCAATCATCCCTAGATATTTTTCACTATAATGGCGCTTTCTTTCAGCGACGATCATCTAAGAATATATTAAAAACAATTTTATTTAAATTAATTTTTGAAATATATTAAGAGGTTTAATTCACCTCATTTCTCTTTTTCTGGATTTCATTCAATTCCTTTTTCTTGATTTCTTTGATCCCCATTTCCTGGAGTTTTAATGCCACTATTATCTTCCCTAAACATTCCTGGCTTAGCATAGGGCCGGCATTGCCTCCGACACAATTCTCTAGCGTCCCTGTTGCCTTTAAGATACACACGTTTAATATATTTTATATATTTATTGTTATTTTAATATGGCGTACAATGTTAACTCCATTCCCAAACAGATCAGGGAATGTCCTCTGTTTAGAGCCATATTCGTAGGTCATAAGGGAATTTTCAAACAAATTCTCATTGTAAAGGACGTTGCCATTTTGGAAATGTAAGTACAACATTTCCGGGCACAGTTCCATCGCCTTTGTGGCATCCTCTCTCGCTTTCGGGATGTCGCACAATGCGAGATGACATTGTGAACGTTTAATGCGGTCGTAAGCTTTGTCGACCGTGTTCCGAGACACTTCCTCTGCGATAGTATACAGCCGGATTCCTTAAATTATTCACATAATATTATTAAACGACCTTTTAATGTATTTTCTGTCAAATATAAAAGGAATGGATAATAAAAATTCAATTAAATACTTAAATCACTTTTAAGTAAATAAATTTTATTGTAACTTGAGACTTTATGAATTATTTTTATTATGCCTTTTTTATTTTAAATTAATAAAAATTTTCTTACGCATTATTATTAATTAGGTTTTTTATCATATGGCATTGTTAGACTTATGCAAGATCATGTGTGAAAAAGTTTACAATTGTACTTCTTTTTATTTTTTCTTATTTACTAACATACCAGCTTCATATAGTTCCCTAGCGACAACATGACCTGCCATGTACTTATACACCTGCGGAGCATTGCAGACATCGTGAGGATGGAAATTTGGAACTCTCTTCTTTTTGGGCTCTTCTTCTTTCTTCTTCTCTTCGACAATTAAAGGCTTTTTCTTCTTGCGCCACATTGTTGGGATGATGTAGGTAACGGTGTTTTGATTTGGCTAAAGTGTGTGTTTCTAAGTGGGAAAAAAAATCGAAAAAAAAAACCACTGGACTGGGACGTTTAGAATTTAAACAATTTAACCATAGAATTTTCAAGTCACGGCCTGGAGACTTAATAAATTCTAAGATGATCAACCAACATAAAAAACAGTGGAGACAATTTTGAAGCTTACACAAACTACTGTTCTATTCTAATCCATCTGTTATACATTTGATTGGATTTTATTAAATATAAAATTAATTTTTTTTTCTTACAATCTGGCAAATACATAAAATTTATAACTGAAAGACCTGATTTATTTTACAATATATCAACAAGGTGAGAACACGGTATTGCCAGTCACACGGTAAGCTGGTCAAACCACTTGTTTTACATTTTACAAAGCTTGTTATTCACAATTAAAAAAAAAAAATTATAGACACTAGAATAAATCATATTGTCACTTGTGACTATAAGTTCTCTTCTAATTTAGAGATGAAGTTTACATATAAAAACTTCCAAGTAAATTATTTACACTGTACCTGAAAGTATAATTTAAAACTTTTTAAAAATAAAAACACTGTTTAATTGTCAAATTTATCATCACCAAAACAAAACTTCAAAGTAAAGTAATTCATCACACAGTAGGGCTTAATCAAGTTCAGCAACTGTTCAATGAGGGGTCTTAATAATTTTACAAGACATTAAAAAAAAAAAAAATATTCCAAGGGCTGTGCCAGGATTCAAACCCAGAACCACTAGCTTGGCAAAAACGAGTCGCTTTAACCATTTGACCCCTGCATACAGTAAAACGATGAGCAATTTATTTTCTTAGGAGAACTGTAACTTACCAAGATGATCAGTCAACTTTAACAGTAAAAAATATATATATTTTTTTAATTTGTGTAATATTTAGTGAACATTAAATAATTGCTTAATCAATAGTAATTTAAAAACTTTTAACAAATACAACTAAATTATTACTGAACTAATATCATATAAAATTTTACCTAGATGTATATCATACAACAGAAGTAATCCAACAGGCATTATGTCAAGATACTAAGAATTCATACATCCACGTCTTCCCCAAGCCCAAGGCCCCATGCTGTGTCCAGCACTAGTAGTAATAGTAGTTGTTAATATATTGCATTTTTGCATAGGGATGTTGTTACAAGATCTGGTACAAGTTTAATAGAATTATGGATCTAAATACTAAAACTAAGAGGTATGTATCTCCACAGAAAATTGGGATAAATAGAATTTTATTGTTTTAGTTTCTAGCACTTAATTCAACAAGAATTAAACTAACCTCTCTCTAATTATAGATAATAAATATCCAAAATATACTCAATACATAAAACAAATAATATAATCACCAATAATAAATTTTACTAAAAATATATATAGCAATTAATTCTAACAAACAAAAACAACAGTAACAATAAAAACAAATAATAGGAATAAATAATTAAATTCTAAAAACTGGATGATTAATTTTTTATTGTAACAAGTTCCAAAGTTAATTCTTTGCTTGTATTTACATTATAAAGGAGTCTTTTTAAAGTAGGCCTCTCTTAAAGAATCCGTCTTTTGAATTTAACAAAATATGGAAGAATCTTGGCAAAGAGATTTTCTTTGCAGCTAGCAATTTGGTCTTCCGTGTCAAGAAAATTTTTAATCACCCAACAGTAATGAATAAGGTTTCTCCATTGCCAAAAAAAGATTCTATTTCCCCAGACCACAAATACAACAAACGAAACATCATTCATGAATCATATATTAGGTGCCAATTATAAGCTTAAATTTGTCCGATATAAAGCTCTAGGAATAGCAGTAAACTTTTTCAAGGTAGATTCACACTGATCACTAAACTGGGTCTTTTTCTCACCGGGGTTGTTTGTGCTGAAGCTGGTGCGAAGCCAAAACCCATATGAGCGAAATATAGACCAGGAAGAAAAGGTGAGCTGAACAATGTCAATAAGTTCATCATGGATAAAAAGGTTTTTTAAACAATGGGATGTTATGTGAATTAATGCAGGAATGGTTTGTAAAGAAATATATTTGACACAAATGTTTATTACATGTTAACAAACAATAATTTTCTTTTACAAGTATAATAATTAAAAAAAGAAAAGAAAAAACAGTTTTTAAAGACAAGGCCATCACAAGCATTCACAGACTCTTCAAATAAAAGACTTCCTTCATAAATTGTTAAAGAAGCTTTCCAATATTATTTATTGTTTAATAATATAACATAAATTTTGATATGCAATATTGTAGACTTAAATTGTGGTAAATAGAATGGGTAATTATTCAAAATAATGATCTTATGTACAGTTTGTTTAAAGTCCGAATGGAACAACATGATGAAATTAACAATTTTCTTTTTTTCCTTTTTTTTCTTCACTTTCGTCTTTACCACCCTATAAATTAATATCACAAGCTGAACACATACTGATAGCTCTTTTCCCCATACTGTAAAAAAGATCTAGACTTTAGTTTTTGGACTTTTTACATCGCAATCATTATGAAAATGACAAAAAATAAAATTGAACAAACTTAACTGTCAAAATGATACTTATATATTAAAAATGGATTATTCCTCCTCTCTTTTCTCAATAAACCATAAAAATAATATGTACAAAGCTATATAAAAAAAAAACCACTGCCTTTCCAAAAAAAAAAACTCTCTCTTAACTAATTATAACAACACAGTCAAATTTACAACCAGCTTGCCATATTGACGTATCAATAATTATAAATCTCAGTACAAGTGTTTGAGAGCAAACATTAAATTTGAAAGTTGGAATATTTAAAGCATCAAATCAATTTACAAAAATAAAATAATTTGTCATATAAAGGTAGAACTATTATTGTTTATTTTTGAACATATTTTAATGAATGATTTTTAAAAAATAAATCTCTACTAATAAGTAATTATTTTCACAAAGTGAAACGAGATAAATCTTAATTTTATTTTCTGTAATATCAAGTTGTAAATTAGAGACATGTCTTCGCTCAACAATTTTACCACAAGTTAGAAATCATGTCTTCTTCCTCACTAATAATCCTTCTTTTCTTTTAAAAAATAACCTTAAAAACTATAACATTAAAATGTATATATAACATTGTTTGAATAGTTAACTTTATAATCACATAAATATCACAACTATATACGAAATGTTTACATTTGAAATATATTATACATATAAATAGACCATTACAGGTTATTACGTAAGTATATAAACGAATGGAAAGTTTTGGGAAAATAACGTTGATTGAGGTTTTTATTCTTCAATATAATTTTTTTTAAATTACATAAATAATGTAATTTAATGTAAACAAATAAAATTTGGAAATGTATTATGCAGTTATACATTTACAGTAGAATACAAATATTTAAAAAAAAGTAGTGCCACAGCAATTATATACTCCCAACTACATCTCCATTGTTAACTATTTTTTAACTTTTTTTTTGTAAAATCTTTATAAAAATAAAAAAACTAAAGGCATGTAAAAATAACATATATGTTTTTATTAGCGAAGGGATTTCTCTGCAATGTATTATACAACTTATTATTAAACATTCCAACTTTTACTTATATTTGAATATATCTACGATATAAATTTGTAAACATTTGGTGCTGTATAAAGATATGTCAACAAATTATATATATATTCAATATTAAAAAAACCAGGGGATAAAAATTAATGTCAATATTATTAAAAAAACAAAACAAGATTAAACAAACAAAATCACATACTTCCTTTTGCTCTGGCTTACTTGAAAGGCACTTTTTCTTTAAAATTTTTGTTTTAGTGAAGCATATAAGTTGTTTATTTATAAAAATAATAATTGTTACCCACCTCAAATAAACAGAATAAATAAAAAATTTAAGCCAATATCAATTATTTTCCATTCATTTGGAATGAAGACTGACTATGTTCCAGCGAGTTTTATGTGTCATATAACTTTAAAAAAAATTAAACTAAAACAATCCAATTTTGCTTGCTGTAAAAAAGTCTGAAAATTTTGTTTTGGTTCATTGGTAACACTTGTTTTACAAATAATAAAAGAAAAAACTGTACCGAGGTAGTTGTACTCATTTAAAAAAAAAAAAAAAAAAAAAAATTGATATTGAAACAAAAGCTTGAATTGTTTCTTTTCTTTAGAACTTTACAAGGTGAAAGGATTACAATTTAATTAGACAAAACAATTTATAATAAAAATAATTATTAATCTACCAATGCTAATCGCTAATTGAGCACTTGATTAAAGCACAAATTTTAATAAAATTAAAAATATGAATTTTTTTTTAGTAATTACGCCAAGCTCTGTTTCAATACGGCTAATGCACACTCAATAGAAAACTATGAACTTTAGGATGTTGATATAACCAGACATAATTATATATAATTTCGAGGATAGATTATATAATATATATGTGTATAAAAATATTTCTTATTAAAATAAATTAATGAAGTCATGTCATAACGGCATTTCTTTTTTCCATTATCATATATTTATCATATATATATATAACTTTTTATTTTATTTTTAGTCATTAAAAATTAATCTGTAAATCTATGATATTAATAATTACTTTGACTTCTTTGTTTGTACAATGTTTGCAACATTTAACTCTGTTTATCTAAATACTAGGAACTGAAACTTGTTTGACAAAAAAAATATATATATGTATATATATCAGGCTATTGTCCACTGTAAATTTCTGTACTACAAATTCATTAATTTGTCTTATTATACATATAAAAAAGTATCGAGACATTAAACTGGTAACAAAAAATTATTATTTTCTTACATCAAAATAAAATAAATCGATCTATGTAATGACAAATATTTCTGGTGTCAATTTTAAGCCAAATGTAAAAGGTATGTCATTATATTTTGTTTATTAGGAAGAAGGGAATGCTAAAAGGCACAGCATCTCTTTCTAAGGCAGTGTACATCGACTTGTATCTTTTGAGCGAGAAAATGTTTACCAATTATTTAGGTTGTTAAAAAAGGAAAAATTTACAGTAGACTATTATTTTATGGTTTTTAAATCTTTCCAACTGTTGGCATGAAATTTAAGTACTAATAACAATCTAAGATGGTATTTTGGTTAAAACAGAAAAAAAAATTTAAATTCAGGAAAAACTGAAAATTAAGAATATAGGCCCTCTTACCACCATCCTTATCTTGTCCTGAGAAAATAATTAGTTTTCTGGAAATTTTCTTAGGAGAAATAAAATGTCCGGACGGTTGGGCACAGCCCGATATCAATTAATCCAATGAGAAATTAGTAAAAATAAATATTATTCGGCCGTTGAAATTATAATTCGACGGACCACAACTAAATACAGCATAATAGATTACATCTTCAAACATATTGTCGGAAGCACATCTACTTATAAATGACGTGTCTATTTATGTTAAGTGAGTCGATGAACATTAAATATATTTGTTAACATGCAAAACACTAGTAGTTAACAAACACATACAAACATCATTTATATTGATAATTATGGTCTTACTTTAATAATAGCCAAAGTGGGGCAAAAAACAACAAAATCTTGGCCATAACTCGAGAACAAATTATCATACATATAATAAACAAATCTGGCACAAAAATAATTATATCTAAAACAATAAGCAATAATTAACACATATTTCTGACTGGGCAACAAAGAAAAGTAAATTAAAACCTAAGTGCAAATCTAAAGACTACTATCAATTAGATAAATGTTATTCTAATCAACTGGCAAAAAATAAGGTCTTTAAATAACTAGAATTTAAAATGGTAATACGAGGTATAAATAGAAACATTTCTTCGACTTTAAGGGAGACTTACACCATATCATCGAGGCCTCCGTGTGACACACCTTGTTTAACTTTGTCAAGCACTTTGTTGACAAATTCGGTTGTTTGACCAGCAATTTTCACTTCTGTTAAAACAAATTAAAATCAATCACCAAATTAAAAAAAGCATGTACATTCTCGCTATTTTGATTGTATAAAAACTGACTTGTAGCAGATTTGATTATCTTCTCAGTCGCAGCTTTTACTTCAGCAGGGTCAGGTGGGTTTTCAGAAGTTCTGGATATTAACAAATTTTTCATTTGACTAATACCATTCATCAACCTCTCTGAAAACATAAAAAGAGAAGGGTGAATCACGAGAAAATACAAAAACCACAATTATATTTATATTAAATACAGTGGAGTCTGACAACTGAAAAAAGCGTTTTTATATTTTCCAATTAAGTTTAAATGGTATTAATAGTTATTGTGGCACTCTGCAGATTTTGTTGCACTTTTACTTTTAAATTGTGTGATTTTCTCTTGAGGTCTACGAGGTGATTTATTATTTAGAAATTGTGAGATGCAGTCTAGCATGATGTAGGTTTCAGAAAAACATTTTCTTTATCGGGCCAACCAACGTTTCGATCTTTATTCAGATCATCTTCAGGGCCTCGGATTTACAAACATTGATTACATTTAACAATTACATTTTGGATGTGGAAAAGTGAACTTATACAATGCAAAATATATGTTTTTATATATTCAATCAAAGTATTTCTACCCACTCAAAGTGTTTGTCTTCTGTGAAATGTTTTTCAGAAACCTACATGACACCAGACCGCATCTCACGATTTCTAAATAATTATCGATTAACGGTCACTAATCCCCACACATTTCTACATGAGGTGATTTATATTTAAACGTGAAATGTCTTTAAAATCACATTGAAACATATAGGCAATAACAAAGTTGCACAGTAATAAAATGATCTATTTAAATATCAGTCACAGGAACGTAAGTTTTTTTGGTAATTACTACTACTTTTACTAATTACTTTACTTATAATTAATTTAGTTTTCGTAATTAATTCGCCTCATGTGCTCAAGGGCTGACAGTGAGAGTGCACAGCGTTGATTGGCCAAGACTGGCACTTAGCTCCTTTCCATCCATGTAGCTCACGACTCCAATGAGATAGTTTCATGATTTAAATGTTTCTATGCGGAACTTTGGCCATTGATTGGTTTAAGTCAAATAGCGTTCTATTTATCTATCTCTAGACAATATTTCTATGTAAAAACTTAAGGTAAGCTTGCAAAAGAACTATAGAAATTTAATAAGGCAGCTCAGTGGAAGCCCATAAGTGTAAATATAATCATGCATGAAAACAGTTGCACAAAGGCAACCCAACATTTAATGCCAAGAGAGCAAGATTCTTTAAAGAACATTGCAAAGCTGGCACCCTTCTCAGGATATAACACCAAAGATGCGAGTCTCCTTACTCCTGCTGTTCCTCAACCAACAGACATAACAAATGAATGTACATCACACCCACACATCCGTTGAAGATGATGTTGAGCTGATGAAAGACAACATCACGCGAATGGATGCAGACCATTCATGTGCAGCAGATCAATGCTCAAAATTTGGTGTCTCCTGCAGGAGATAAAATGGCAGCAAACATTCTGAATTGTTGGCAATTAGCAAAACTTGGATGGATTGTGTGAACCCTGGTCAGCTCAATTGCTTCAAACTAAGAAAAACCAGAAACCATCACCATTCAATATCATGACTTCTATTCGCACTGCCGGTGGCACGAAATTCTGTAGCTAGTGGTGCTGCAATCTACAGAAACCTACAAAGCTTCATGAACTGAAGAAAAATCAACATCAATATCAACAGTCTGGGTGGCAATTCAGTCTTGAGAAAACCAATTCCTGGTGAATATAAAAGTTGATGTCTGTAAACTGTTTATCCAGTGCTGATCATACACAGTTGTCTGTTTTATGTTATTTGTGTTTAAATAAACTTTGTATCCATTCACTGTCACATATTTCAATTCAATACGCTAATAATGACTTGCTAACATAAACATGTTTGACTTCACAGCTGGTTTGGTCAATTCCAAACATTTTGGTGAACAACCCTGACGCTTTTTGCCAGCTTATCATCCATGTCACATGATGCATCATTGCACACGTCTACATAGTCAGTTCATAATTAATCTGGGGTGTTTTATTCCTTACACTTCTACGGACTAGCTGGATTTTACTGCTTAATGTTAAGTGTGCACTTATTTTCTACTGTAAAATTTCCATTATCCAGGGTTCATTTATCCAGAAATCCAATAATCCAGACCCTAGGTCTTTGTATATATGTACTTAAAATGTATGCAGGTATATATTTTGTATAACACTATAGCCAGTCTATTATTTACATTGAATACATTAGACGCACTTAACCCTTCCCCATTTACGGATGTCATTCCAGTTGCACCACTTCTGGAAAAAACCCGATTTCGAAGTGTTGGGGATATCTTTGGAATTGAATTGTCACAGGCCTTCAGAGCTTTGTCAACATTACTCCGAAGACTGTTGTTTGATTTGAACTTTTGGAAATTTTTTACTTTTATTTTTTTTATAATTAATATAATCAAAAAAGTTTTCTGTTTGGATACAAATTAATAAAAGTAATATAGGTACACATGTCTTTTTAATTTAGCTTTTAATTAACGCATTTACATAAATAAATAAATTCCATTATCTGGTGTTTTCAATTTTCTATTGACCCTCCTCACCATAAGAACAGATAACATAAGTTTTTTTAGTTTATAAATTACTTACTGTGTTCACATTCAAGGCCGCAGAGTTTGATTTTATTGGCTTCGTGTTGAGCTTTCTTTTTTAAACGGCAAGCCCTGAAATTTTTAAAAAATCTGTCAACACCATTTTAGGGGGAAAAAATTATTTAAAGACCGTGTGATGAGGTCTGGTATGAAGTAGGTTAGAAAACCGCTTTCTTTACCTTGTCCATGTTTTAATCTTTATTAGATCATCCTCAGGGCCTGGGATTTAAAAACATTGCTTCAATTATACAAATACTGTATGTAATATTTTAATATGAATTTGTACAGTATTGTACACAATGTACAACTTTTATGTTTAATCAAAGTATTTATACACACTCAAAGTGTGTTTTCTGTACAGTTGTGTTACTATTGCGGGTTGTGTTGAGAGTGTTACTGAGATTTTATAATTTTTTGTTTATATATATTTGATTGTGAAGGAATGGGAAGAAGGTAGGGATTGAAATCCATTTTACTACCAAGCTTCTTTGAGGTGAAAGGGCTGATGACAGAAAAAAGTAATGGTTTGTCGTTCGAGCCTGGTTACACATTTAGAATTAATATCCCGCCTATATTAATAAACAATTAATTATTAGGGAAAGGAGATATTATATTTACCTCTCACCTATCTAATACATCCTTAACTCTCTCAACATGGAACACAACACTGACACAATTACACAGAAAGCACCCACTTTGATGAAACAAATGTTTATAAATCCCAGACCCTGAAGGTGATTTCAATAAAGGTTGAAACGTTGACAAGATAAAGAAAACCTATGCACAGACCGTATCTCACAATCTTTAAATCATCATTAATTAACAGTTAAGTACCTTGAAGCGAGTTTGTTTTTCTCTTTTCTTGTTTTAGGTCTTGCACTAAACGGAAGTTCGCTTACAGGGGTCATGTCATTGATGATCTTGTTAAGCTTGTCCAATTCTTTACCAATGACCTGAAGTTTCCTCGGGTTGGGTGTTAAATCATTCCCATCTCCTTTCCTCGCTTTTCCACTAATCAATCAATTTATTTATTTATTCAACTAATTAAAAATATAAATGAATACTAATTAAAAATTTAAATAAAAACAAGTTTGTTTTGCCGGCCATAAAGGTAAAATATATAAATCGAACCTATGTTTTATTCCTTGAACTGAACATTGAGGGCTGAAAACTGGATCTGTGACCTCATTGAGATGGTGAGGATCCTCTTGTTTTGTTTTCAAAACAAGCCTCTGACCCTTGGGGCCTTTTGCCTGTACATTGTACTGCCAGAAGAACCTTTCTTTTTTAGCCGCTTTCCCTGAACTTGTACTACCACCTTCCCCATCGCTATCAGACTGAGCTGTAATTGATTTTTAATTTAAAAAATGCAAAATAAGGACTGTGGATGTTGATGCTTAGTAGATTATTCAATTTACTATTTCATCTTTTTACAGTAAACTTTATTCAGACAGAAATGTCCACGAGGATAGAAAAGTTTGAAATTTTATAATACATAAATCAAAAGGGTTAAACAAAATATAATTTTAATATATACCATCAGAAGAATAATCTTCTTCGTGATCACTGTCATCTTCTGAATCAAAACATTCATCTAATGAAAAATCGTGACTGTCAGGACTAAGAATTCCGGCTAAAGGGAATAAATGAAAGAAAATTAATAAATTACACTGTTTATGACAACATCTAATAGCAATACCAGTCGAGATAGATGATGTTGATGTCGCTTCTGCTAGAGAGCCAGTAGAAAGAAGGTGTTGTCTTGGCTCCCGCCTCTGCCAAATTTCAAGCCCAGAGTGTGTTGGAGCAGATGAAGAAAGCCTCGAAACGTGTGGCCGTTTTGGAGCACCACCAGATGAACTGCCACCACTGCTTGCCCCAGAAAGTGATGCGTTGTACCTGCTAGGAACAGACTGTCCTAAAACTCTGAAATCACACATTGAAAAATGATGGTTATATATAATTTTATTATTTTGTTATAATAATATTTACTGTTGTCGTGAGGGAGACAAGGAGTTTTTCAAGAGGTCTTGAATTGTTTTAGGATGCTGTTTGTTAGGTGGTATAGGGCTGACTGCTTCAGTCTGAGGAGGTGGTGTTGCAGATTGGAGTAAAGAAGATGTAGAAGAATGTTGGCTCCTTGGAGAAAGCTCCTCCTTCTGCCTGTTTAGAAGAGGTGTAAAATCCCTATAAAAACCACCTGGGAAAGAGCCAGTTATGAGTTTGGATTTTTTTGTCTTTGCCAAATGAAATCTATCATTTATTTACTTGTACCGCCGTCCGGTGGAAATGACATCGCGATCGGCGTCGAACTCTGCTGAACTTGTGTGTTGGCATAGATTTTCGATAATGAGTTAGGTACTTGTATATAACACAAACTCTCCTCTGGGAGAAGTATATCGTCAAAGCTTAAATCATCCAAAAGGGTCTCGTCGTTTGCATTCAGTTCCGCAAGTGTAGGACCTTGGATAAGATCAGCTTTGTCAACCTTAAAATAAAAGTGAATAAAAAAATTATAATAAAACTCTTATAAAAGTTTTATTACATTTAACTATGGACTATCAACACAAAATTAGTCCTCGTGTTTTAATATTTCAACGTATATAAATCTGATATATTTGGTAATTTTATTTATAAACTAGTTATATCTGCTGCAAATTGAATTTAAATTTACCCTGTATAAGTTATGTATCAAATTTATACAAGGGAGATAAAAGCAATGATTTTATCGCAAAATCTAGAAATCTCAAGAACTCTTTAACTATTTTTTTTAATTATAGTTAAAAAATAAGAGAATGTAAATATATATCACAGCGAGGGAAAAAATATCTAAATTTAAAAAAAATAAATAAATAAAAAATGCTGTAATTAGCCCTCCTAATCTACTCAGTTTTTAAATTTACCCTATACAAATGTATCTCTTCGGCAATTTCAATGTCAATTTTCTATCTTCCTCTTATGATAAGATTTTCTTAGAAAACCTTTCCCTATACCTTAACCATTTTCCATTGTGTGATAAGACTATTACTTAAAAAAGTAAAAAGGAAGATTAAAAGCTTCTAACGTAAATGGCAAAGTGGGGAGAAAATGAAATAAAATTTAGACACTTTCAACACATGTTACGTTCTAAGACATGTCTAAAGGATCTCACCTTCCAACATGATCCAAGAATCAACAAGTCAATAAACATTATTATAAAATGAATTATGCTTTTTATCTAAGGTTTTTGGCTGAGATGAAAAATTAGTCTCATGAGCAGGATTCAAACCCACGAGCTTCGGCTCAATCCGCCGCTGCTCCAGCCACTTGAGCTATCATGACCAAGAATGGTTTGAGCAGTTTTTCATCTCAATTAATATGGTCAATTATGACCACTAAGATATAAAATAAAAACTAACTTAAATTTTAGAAACAATTACCTGAAAAATATCATCGTCTTCCATTTTCACATCTGATTTTGGGCTCCAGACCGATGTTGAATAAAGGCTGGAGCCGGTTAGATTCGTGTCTTGCAGAGAGCTGCTACAAGGTGATATCTCGTTGAATTCAAAGCCATCTCTCAAATCGGTAAAATCCACCATCCGCCTCGACGGAATGGGAACACTCGCTGACGTGTTTGTCGGGCAGACGAGGGTGTCGATGGACATCGGCTCCGACTTGATCGTTAGACCGTCAAGAAACAAATCGCCTGAGTACATCGGATCAGACATTATTTTGTCGGTTTCGTTCAATCGGATTCGATTCACGTTCCAGTTACCGCTTACTGGCAACATCTGTATTTATATCATTCTGGAAAACAAGATTTAAAAAAATTAATAACAAATAATTTTAATTTTCATTACCAAAAATTTAATTTACTGATTTACATAAGCTCAACTGTGCACTCCCTTTACTGATCACTTCTCACAGTCCACCAGCAATTCGAGCTTTTGTGTTTACAATACACCGATGGAACTCAAGAATCATCTACCCCCAAGTATTATTAGCAGCCTGGATCTTATCCGTTCAGGTTGGGTTCTAGGGGGCTATCAAGATCTAGATCATTTCAGCTTCCAACATAATTAGTCACCCTAACACTCACTCTTATATACGTGCTTTCCTATTTACATACCATGTACTCAGAGTAGTGGAGTACTCGACATTCCTCTATCACTCTTTATACATATTATACAATTACCCTAATTGAGGGTAGATGAGGGAACTCGATATTCTCCCATTGGCCCTGCCATATTCACATTCACACCAACAAATACATTCACTAACTAGTGGATAGATACAAGACTATCAGTACCTGTTTCCTCGGAGATTAGAACAAAGATCTAAATACTCAATTTCATACTCAAGCACGTTTTCATACTGGGTAGCATTTCTATGATGCTACCTCTTAAAACGGCTCCATTTAATTAAGTGGAACACATCGACCAACCTTTCTCTACATACCAGACACATAGCTTTGTCTGTGGGTCAACCTCGCAAGGCCTATTCTTAACCGAGTGTGTATGATCGCTGTACTGTGAGTCTTATTTTACAAGAGCCAATCTATCGACACTGCTCTTGATACGTGAAAACTTCTCAACTGCCATATTCTTTTCTTACTTACATTTTTAGCACCAAAGGGCCAGGCATGGTGGTCATGTTCCAATAAAGAGTATTTAAAATTCCTAAATAATGAGGGTAGTTTTGTATTTGTAGCCTGTTTATCCTACAAGTTTTGGTCTTTTCATAAAATTATATAGCTGAAAAACCATTACTGTTCAGAGCTATCAACAAAAAAAAAAAAAATTATTTGAAATTTGGTTATTATTGTCATTTTAATCTGTACAATCTTGCTCTTCTGGCCTGCCATATGCATTCGACTATTTCTCCATCTTCAGTGAAAATTTCCGTGTTCTTGTCAAGTGTACAATCTAAAATATAGACATTCCATAACCTGACAACCAGAAATTTATTGGAATCGACTTACATATTCCAAGCCAGCTTGAAGTGTGATATCTCTTTAATTCATATAAGTCTGCCAGACGATGACTCTATTCATTTATAACCATTTTTGATCTGCCTATCCGAGTTTTGGAATGTCAAGACATGTTTCATTGGGTTAGGGTTTAAAAACAAACTCTGCCTCCTAGTAGTGAACCCTGGGAAATGCTTGCCGTTACCTTGTTAAAGGATGACTTGAACTCCTCTGATACTAGGCGACCTTAGATAGTAGTTATTCCATCAAGCACGGCTCTGATGATGGAGTGAATCTAGAGGTCTCCAGATTCTTACTTGTTCCAATTAATATTAAGATGCAATCTTACAACTTCATTTGGTGTTTTAAGTTTGAAAAATGAGTAAAGGTTAAAAGCACATATGTCCCATAATGAAAGGAACAACCAAGCACACAGAAAAAATATTTGTAATAAATTCACTAATTTCGTGGTCCGCTTGACCAATCAACATCTTACAACTAATTTAGATTTTCAGTTAAGATAAAAAAAAGTTAATGGCATGAATGGGATTTGAACCGACGATCTTTGACTTGATATGCCGCTGCTCTACCACTTGATCCACTCAGACGCCAACTTCCCATATCAACCACACCTTTTTTGAAACCCCCCTTTTTTTCCCCCATTTTTCATATCTATTTGAGACATTGTAATATATTTGGATAATCAAATGGTTTACATGACATTCGAAAAATGGCAAAAAGAGGGGAAAATTCAAAAGGTGTGATTGAGAAGCAAAGTCACGATAGCTCAAGCCATTGACTTTTTTATCTCAACTGAAAACCTTAATTATTGTATTTGTTATAAATATAATCTTTTGTCATTAAGAAGATATTAAATTTGTTTAAACATTTAGACGAACTGACCTTTTAAATCATCACTTTTTCTCGACAATGTGGTAGAGAACTAATGACAATGGAGAAACGAAAATGCCAATGCTTAATCAGAACAAATACAGTAGTATATCTCAATTATATGTAATCTATCTCAATTATATGTAATTATTTCCTCAATGTCAGTTTTGATGATTAAAAATAATATTGACAATTCCAAATGAGATTTTTTTTAAAATTTTATACAAAGATTTAATTCAAGATGGTTTTGTAATTTACATTTATAATAAATATTGTTTTCATTTTTTACATAAACAACCTTCATATATAAATTTAAACAATTAAATTGAATTGGTTTATTTTAATGATAGTATAAAGGATTTACTGATAACAGATTTAAAGGTTATTACGATCTTTAAATGGGTAGCAAATATAATTTTATAAGGATACGACTTGATTTTTGTTGTTTTTAATGCTTCAGAGTGTAAAATTAGTAAAAATATAAATAGTTTAAAGTAAAAAAACACATAAATTAACGTCAATCGGGTTGGAATTGAATGATCTGTCGAGTAAATACGTGTACGGCTGTCATCGGCAATGTGCCCGTATTACAGATTTTAATCACGGTTCGATATTTTCTTTGAGTAACCAATAAACAAAACAAAGGGGCGTAAACAAATCCCCGCGTCCGTACAAGAAAATATTATTCAACTATGCATGGCTATAAAACAAAAAAAAATCACACGCAAGAACCGACGTAAAGGCTTGTTTTTGTTTATGTTGCGAAAATAGCAGCTGACTGCCAAGGAAATTTAGGTCAGAACGATATAAAATAAAAAGAGTCAACTCATGACGGGCTAGAGCACGTTGGATAAAATCGATCCGAGGGAAAACCCCGACAAGATTTTCCACCATTGATTGCATTAGAAAACAATGCGAAAAAAAGAAAAGGGGAAAGAAAAAAAGCGAAAATAACGTCGAGTCCTTGAACCTCTGGTAAACAACAACGACCTTGAGATTCACTTACCTTGAAAATTAAATGCATTTTTCACCATGTTTACTGTATTTATTTCCAAAAGAGATCAGTATTATAGATACGCGTTCAAATTTATGTGCTTTTATGTAAATAACTTGTTTACTGATATATTTTTCTGACTGTTGTCTTATGTCGCAACTTCCTTTTATTTTATTTATGTATAGAGGAAAAGGTTCAATAATATGACTTACCTAGTAAAAAAAGATGCTTATAGTGAAACCACCACTCTGTATCTGATCACAAATCACTTTTCTTTTGAAGAAAAATAACGAATAGTATTTATTTTACACGTTATCGTCTGGCAGGGGGTTTGAACAGTATTCCATTGGAAAAGAGCACTTTTGTCGACTCACGTGGACGAGGGCTTCTCCTTTTTTATCGATAACGACTCGTACGGGTGTTGACACTGCCCGACGGCTTTTCCTTTCTTGTATATTTTTCGATTTGTTTTAAAAAGGCCAGAGCCTGGATTTTCGGACGCTGGATCCCAGTATTTGACCCGAATCGATAAGAAACATCGTTTAAATCCGAGTACGTACGGAGCCCGTGGGGGGAGGGATAAAAACAAGTCGTCCCGAGGGGGGGAATCGAAAAAAAGTCGGAATTTTCCACAATTTTACACGATTTCCGCGAGTTCTATTACTGGTACGGGCGAAAACGCGAGCCTGGGCACTTGAGGGTCGTCGCGAATAGGCGATTATTTCAGGGGAAAACCCTTTTTATTAGAAAATATAAGGTAAGGCTGACTTATCCGCACCAATAATAAGGAAGTTATTTTCCTATCTGTCCGAAAACAAATGACGTCACTTCACGTTTAAATGTACACCCTTAAAAATTTCCCTTAAAATACCTTTTGTTTCATTTTTGTGAAGGTTGATCCGTTCGCCCACCTTACCAGCTCCTATAGAAATTAAAACATACGGAGGGTTATAAATGTTAATGATAAATAGAAAACTTTAAGTAGGTCGAAAGAATTTGTTTCAAAAACAGGGGAATAATCAGTGTTTTGTTGGCATCGGAAAAAAAAACAATCTCAAGGCAGCACTTGTCGAGATCGGCAAATGGCGAGACTGGAGATAACACGAGAGACGTGATCTCGACGGTGGAAGTGAGACGACAGAGAATAAACGATGTACGCGCTGTTGAAAAACAATTTGATCGTCAATGGCAAGCTGATAGAGAGAGGTAAAAATGGGGAACGGGCCTTTTTATAAATTAGATTCCGTCCGAATCGCTGCGTGGCCAAGGTTTCCGATATTAAAACGTGTTATTATTTAAGGTGTGAGACTAAGGAGGTTTCACAGACGCTGTATCTGCATCTCGCAGTATTTCGACTGGGAGGACGTCCGCAAGCGGCCGGCGCAGAGATGGAGCCCGGTCGTCGTCGGCGTGAGGCTCTACAGCAGCGAGCCGCTCAAGCCGTCGTCGAAGGTCGAGGAGACGGTGACTGCGCTCAAGGAGAAGGCGAAGGAGCTCCCGGTCGCCGCTGACAGCAAGAGCAAGGCGGTCGCCAAACCGCCCAAGAAGCCTCTGAAGCAGCGCATCAAAGATGAACTCCTGCACTACTACCACGGCTTTCGCCTGCTCTCCATCGACATCAACATCTCACGGAAGCTCCTCTGGAGTCTTCTCATCGGAAACCAGCTCACAAGAAGGGAACACAAACTTGTAAGTTTTTCATTTGAAACCGTATTCCACAATGTGGAGATTCTTATTTAGCCATAAGAAAATAAGCGTGCCAAATAGCAACACTACAATGGTATAGGTATTTTATCATTGACCGTTGATGTTGGCATATGGCAAAAAAAAACAGTACATTACCCTCAATATAACCAGGTTACATAGGATGATGATAATTTAATAAAATTGAGAGAAATCCAACGCTTCAGTCTTAGATGATGCTTGTTCCAATTGCAATTCAATGATTGCATCCAATCTTTGCTTTAGTGTCTCAGTATAAAGATACAAAAAGTTTTACCAGTATTAACATTTTTAAAAAGCGAATAACTAATCTTTTTATGTAAGGTTTCGGTTGAAATGCAAAAGTTAGTGCCTCGAGCAGGATTTAAACCCACAATTTTCGACTAAATACGTTGCTGCTTTACTACGAACTGTTTTGACTTTGCTGCATTCAGACACCAACTCTTCATCTCAGCCTTAAACCTTTTGAATTTTTCCTCCTTTTTGCCATTTGTTCAAATATAATGGATTGAAAAAGTTAATAACTTTAACTCAAACATCGGTTCCGTTGGTATTCCCATTCTGGCTTGTACCTTCCTAACAACTTAGTTAAGTCAATAGACTCAATCCTTCTTCTCAGAAGTATCAGGTCATTGATTGTAGTTGCTGCAATTTGATTCTCTAAATCTTTTTTGTATGTTAAATTAAACCTCTATTGAGATGTTGCTTCACATTCGAGTATGATAGGAGTGGCTGTTTCCTCCTCCTTACTACATAATCTGCAGATGGGATCATCGCTGTATATACCCATGTTGTATAGATGTTTTCTCATATAAGAGAGACCGGTGAGTAGTCCCACCATTCCACTGAGTTTTGTATTGGGAGGTGAATAAATGTTGAATCAACACTGTGTTTGGCCCGTCTCAAAGTGCATCTTGACATTGCGCCGTCTTAAGTGAGGACCCATTTTGCTTTTATTTAGCCATTTTATTAACTTGCATGTTTTCCAATATTCAGTGTTTGATAGTGATTGTTGAAAATTGTACAAACTAAATTGGCACATGTAGTTTAGTCACGTTCTGCCATTTTGGTCTATCAGATGCGTTTTTTCATTTTACCTTCTTTAGTAATTGATTTGTATTAATTCTTTTATTATCAGGTTAGTTTATGCTATTGTATTTTGTTTTTATAATCTTGTACAATGGTTATTTCAAGATGGTGAGTGCGGTCTGGAGTGACGTAGATTTAAAAACCAAGAACTTATCATGCCAATGTTTCAATATGGAGATCATCTTCAGGGCACCTCAGATTTATAAGTATTGTTAAATTATACATAGTAATATCTTATATGCGTTTGTATAATTTAAACAATGTGTTCTTGGTGGCTCGTTGTTTTGCAATTCCCAACTGCTCATTATGACTTGAACAAATTATGAAACAGTTTCATTATCATCACTGAGGTCACTAAGAAACACGCTTTTCTACCTGAGAGGAAGGAAGAAAACTAGCAGCTTATGCAATTCGATGGATTTTCGTACAAAAATGCCCTGAAGGTGAATAAAGGTTGAAATGTCAGAGAAAAGCTACATCACACCAGACTGCAGTCTCTAAATAATCATTATATAGGAGCCAACTTCTTTACTTTACAGCTTGCGCACTGCGACCAATACTGGTTTATTGTACTTTTTGTTTTGTTTTTAAATTTAGAGCTCCTCGTAAGCTTGAAACATTGAACTGAAACACATTTGACAGAACAAAGTGATCGAAAAAGCCTGAACGACTGATTAATCACCACACAGAACAAAATAAAATATTTCATTTTTTCTGATGATCTGGGGGAAGGGTAGTCGAATCCCTCTTATAAGTGTGTAATATTTAGTGTATTTAGTGACATTTAATTAATGATTAACAGTATTGGTCACAGTGTACAGGCTGTAAACAGGCTGGCTCCTATATAATCCATGTATCTATCGGTTCATTTGTGTATTCCTGGATTTAAAAAAGAAAAAAACCGACTAAACAGGATCGCATGGACACAAAACGAAGATTGCTTCTTGTGGTATGCAAGGTATGAACATGTAGTTCGGTCATTAGCAGTCATTTTGTTCTGCTTGCCCTACCAGTTTTTGGTCTGCATTTTTAGCTTACAGCTTGACTTTTTTTTCTTTTATATCAAGGAAAAATTATACTTCAAACAGCATGACCCTTGGAGCACCGGTGGTTTTTCAAATAAGCCCATTTATAAATAATATTGCACATTTGAGTTTAATCCACTGGCCCTGACTTCTCACCCAGGACCTTTATCCTCAGTGATGAGTTGCCATGTCAACATCTTAACAGTTGTGACTACCAACGGTTTTTTTAAAAATTTATTTTTTTATGGGGATAGTATTTTCTGGTTTGCTATCCTATTAATTTAGGTTTTGATCTTGTGAAGGGGGTATGAAGTAGAGATATAATGTGGATTTCACAAAATAATAATCAGGGTTTAGATTAAATTGGAATCGCTTAGAACCATCAGTGTATATGAAATTTCTTATTTTGGTTGTGGAGTAATGAATTTGGTTTTGATCTGTCTGAATGTGTGTTTAGAATCTCGCCATATTCCAAGATAATTCACGTGATTCATTTATAGGTGTAAAGATTCATAATACAGCAAGTTTTTTTAAAACAAATTTGTGAAAGTCCAGGTCACATTGGCTTTTCACCTGACTAAGCAGGAATTACATAAGCTCTGTGCAAAGATTTCTTCGTTTGGTCTGCAGAATGAGGAGCATGTCATTTTTGATCATTTTGCTCTGCCCAGCTTGGCTGTTTTGGTTTGTCAGAGGCATTTCAGATTCTTGTCATCTTAGTGGTGCGGGTGTGCAATATATTTGCAAAAGCTTCCTCCTCGGACAACAATTCACCTTGTGTCCAGGTGCCTCAGGGTCAATGAAAATTTTTCCTAGTGGCTGTTTAAAAAGAAAGAAAAAATAATTGGGGAAAAGTGAAACCTTTGCTCTTTGGAGTAATAAAAAAAATATAATAAAAATGAAATAATATTGTCCTCTTTATGTGGAAAAAGGGTAAAACAAAACAAGTTATCTTCTACAGTAATAAAAATGGTTAGAAAACAAATTCACAAACAAATAAACCATAAAATAAGTATGAATCTCCTCCCAGATCTGTTTCTTCTCGTCCCAGGGCATTTCTCCTCTTGTACACTTTGAACTTCCCTGTGAACTTTCTGTTCCAGATGATAAGAAAACAAAATCCCCCCCACCAAAAAAATCAAAAATCAAAACCTGTTTTCACTTTTTTCTCTGACTCGTTCACTCCGCCGTTCTCAAGCCCTCACCAGCCAGGCCCCATCCTTGCCGATGTCATTGCTGAGTTGCTGGCCTCGCTCAATCTTGCTGACCGCACTCTTGTATATGCATGAATCTGATTATTCCAGTACATTTTTTTCTTGTACCATTGTTTTCCACTTGTAAAATTTGGGTGTACACATTATTCATATTCTGTTCTTGTTCTTTGACTAATTTTGCATTGATCTATATGGTTCTACAAAATGACACAAAACTGATGTGTGAGTTTTATTTCATGCTTTTAAGTAATAAAAGTAATATTTTTCGGTCAGTATATCAAACATATAATTTTATATGGCTTAAAATGTTTGAGATCTTGATTAGGCGATCAACATCAAGCAAGTTGATAGCCACAGCCTTTAATCATCAGTTGATTGACTAAAGCAAATTTGTAGTCAGTTTCCTCTAATATATCTTGCTTGAAATAGGATAGGAAATCTTTATTTCTCTCGTATCAGGATGCAATGACTATTTTTCACAGTACGCTATTTTAAATCTGGTCTTGCTGGCACAGCCCCAGGCTGGATAATATCAACAAAATAGTTTAACCTTTCATAAACAAGAATTTTGCTTTTGACATACCATGTTTGTTGTGAAGCTTCTTCCTTGATTTTTTTTTAACATCCCCTTTTTAAAATAAGTGTTATATTTTAAAAAAAAGTATCTTCTTCGTGGTTGAGAGAGAGCTTCACAATTTTTATTTATTTTTAAGAGCATTCAAATTCTCAAAAGAAAAGTCTGCAAAGTGGCAGTAATGGAACCTTTCTTGGTACTGATGACGCTAAATATAGTGTATATACACCCAACAACCTGACCACTAAAACTAAAAAAATTAATATTGCATCACATTGCCACACTGACTTTTCTATTTCAACATATTTCATTTTATTGTTTATACTTTCTTTTTTTCAAAGTGATACTCTTTTTAAAGCTTTTTACCATGGTATATTATACAACATTCGGCCAAATAATTAGTCACATAGTTATATAGTTTAGACAGTAATTAATATATTATAACAGGTCATGATGAAATATTGTTAAAATAGAACCAACACTAATAGATTTTTTATAAATAAATTTGAGTTTATATGTTGGTTTGATATTTAACTCATGATCTTAAAACAGAACAAATAAAATTAAAAAAGCAATTAGTTTTTTAAAATTAAATTAGTTGATATGAATGTTCTAAAGGGACATCACATTGTTCAAAACAAATATAAAAAAAAATTATACTCATGACATTTTTAAAGTTAGTGTTTAGATTTTGGAAGTCAAAATTTTTCAATCCCTAGGCAAAGAAAAATATAAAAGACTTTAAATAAATAAAGATCGGATAACTTTCAGTAAATTACTTGTCATGATACAAAATTTTATATCAGTATGATCAAGGTGACAAATTTAAACTTTGGGTTTCCAAAATAAATGAATTCATATAATAAATAAAATAAATTACTATTTATTGTGAATATACATTCTACTGCTGTAACAGAGCTATGTCATGATTATTATTATGAGGCATATATCATAAAATTATTTTAAAATAGGTGAAGATTATTGTTAGAGATTGTATGTTGGAATATGAGTGATACATAAAGCATTAATATTTAAATAAATGCTGGGCAAATTTTCAAAACTGGTGTAACTGCAAATGGTCTTCTTTTTTTGTTAAGAAGGCATTAAGCGGATATTATCTGATTTACCAAAAAATAAACTATTTAATTTACATAACATTGATAATAGCAAATCAAGGGAATTATCTGAAGTGGTGTAATATAATCTCATCCTTGCTATTAGGCGATTTGATATTGATAAAAGTTTTCATTTGATTGAAGATATCCATCTTTACGGCCAATATTCTTATCATCGATTAACGTATTTATCTGTCACCTTCACTTGTAATTTTAATTTAAAATGATATTAGGATGAGTCAATACAAATTCAAGAGTTTAAATTAAATTAATTTTACGCTTTCGACTAATTATTGTCCATCATGGAAATATAGTTAAAACCATGAATAAGTTTTAAATTCTAAAATGTCTGATGAGGGGGCTGGCACCTTAGCTCGGAAATGCTTATCCAAAAACGAAATGCTTAATGGTTAACAAACTTAAATTAAACACATAACTATATAGCTAAAAAGCGCTTATTGGTTCTTTCCTTAAAGAAGCTGTTGCTCGGAAGAGTGAATGAGCAAGGTCTACTAATACTTGCTAAGGTTGCATACTTAGTTACAATCACGATATTTTTTCCGGTGTGCATTAAGTCACTGAATCTTAGCAAAAGGTTTTATCCTAAAGTGCCACCTGGATGAGAAAGAGCGAAGTCTTCTACAGTAAAGCCACGAGCTTCCAGTAGCGCAACAGCAATAGCATTACCCATGAGCCTGAGGAGGGTTGTGCTTCTGTAGGGTAGTTTGCAATGGGTAAAAACTAAAATGAGTCTTTACAACCTTGTGCACCATTATCAATATTGGGCAATTGCCATGATTGTCTAGAGCGCTTTGTTAAGCTAATGCATTTAACTGATCCTGAGGCAAGGTATTCACCAAAAAAATTTGAAACTCGCATTTCATGAAACTGATTTATTGGAATACCCAGAGACATGCACTCTCAAGTTCAAAACAACGGTTTCAAAAACTTTTCCCTCCCTGCCTGTGTCAACCATAACTCAATATTATGTTTAGTTTTCCTCTGGTTATACAGCTAATGTATAAGTTGTACCCCTTTTCAGTATACCAGGGCCAACCAATTCCAGCAGTTGTTCAAAAAGAGACTTTAACATTGTATAAAATTTTTGTAATTTTTATTCATCCATACTCACTTCCTGAGGCAGTACATAACAAAGTATGTTACTTAGCAAACCCAGATCTACCTCAATAGGTTCACTGCACTCACTTAAGATATCCCAATCTACCTTTTCGATTTTTCCTCCAAATTAGCTGATTCAAACTTGTGGTTTTACACGGCCTTAAATTTTCTTCTCCAATAACGCCACAATATCAGCAGAATTTCATGCTCAAAATGGGAGAATTATATGCAAAATTATTCGAAAAAAGAGTTTAGAATTAATATTATATCAATATCAGTAACATTACATTGGAAGAAGTATTAGTAGCGGGAATAGGAAATTATTTTTAAAAAAATTTAGAAAAGTTGAGAATTATTTTTTTCTTTCACTTGGATTCACTTCTTGTTAATATACTAATTTCTTATTAATATACTTTGTCCATGATTTTCCATTGTGTCATCATAATGGCTAATGTTTACAGTTATTCTTACTACCCAGCACCTTATTAAAAATATAAGAAGTTATGAAAAAAGGTATAATAATGTGAGATTATTATGTTCAAATTTCAGAAGATAAATTTCAATGGAAATATTCTGTTATTTACATTTATTTGATTTATTTTTAGTTGGTGCGCACAGTGGGTGATTTATTTCGTATGGTGCCATTTTCATTATTTATCGTGGTGCCTTTCCTTGAGTTCACTCTCCCAATTTTTATCAAGATTTTCCCTGGAATGTTACCGTCCCATTTCCAGTCGGCGAGTGAGAAGGTGAGTCGAATTAGGAATATTATATTAAACATCTAAAATATAATTATTTTCTGATATATACAGGAAGACAAGATTAAAAGATCTCTGAAAGTTAAGCTAGAGATGGCCAAGTTCCTTCAACGAACGCTTGATGACATGGCTGTGTCGAGTAAAGGACATTCCTCTCAGGCTGCAAAGGAATTTGCACAATTTTTTGAAAAGGTGTGAAAATGTCACTTTTCTTTACCACGCATCTGTTGTTAACTTTTTTCCCAAGACAATATCAATTTCTTCCAGGTCAGGACTTCCGGAGAAATGACAACTTCAGAAGAAATAATGAAATTTTCGAAATTGTTTGAAGATGAAATCACATTAGACAATTTGCCAAGGCCTCAGCTTATGGCGCTGTGTAGAGTACTGGACATGAACCCTATTGGCACGACAAACTTTCTTAGATTTCAACTTAGGTTAAAACTCAGAAGTTTAGTTGCTGACGATATGGTAATTGAGCTTATAATTACCATTTAAGTGAAAGATAAATAATTTAATGTTTTCTTTTAGATGATTCAAAAAGAAGGAGTTAATTCTTTGACGCAATCCGAATTGCAAGCCGCTTGTAGAGCGAGGGGCATGAAAGCATTGGGCGTTTCTGAGGAAAGGTTAAAAGCTCAGCTTAGCCAGTGGCTGGACCTTTCCCTGAATAAAAAAGTTCCTCCTTCTCTTCTTCTTCTATCTCAGGTAGACTCATGTAAAAATCCTGAATCGATTTGTGTATAAACTGTATAAATTCCAGGCATTCATGCTCCCTGATTCAACACCGACTGAAGAGAAACTGGCAGCAACAATACAAGCTTTGCCTGATGTAGTCGGCACAGCGACTAAAGCCGTAATCGGTGAACGTGAGGGCAAAGTAGACTACAAAACAAAGATTGAAATTATCAAGGAGGAATGCAATATGATTAGAGAAGAAAGGAAAGAACAGCAGGAGGAAGACCTTAAACAACAAGCAAAGGTTTTTCTTTTTTAAATAAAAATTAACATTTTTTCTAATTTAACTTATTGTTTTTATTTTGTAGGAATTGGAGCAAAAGAAAGAAGAGGTTATGGTGGATTCTGCACCTACATTGATGGATAAAGCTAAACTCGTTGATCCTGTACTTAGAGCAGTTGTAGATGACATTAAGAAAACAGCAATCCGTGAAAAATTATTGAATGAAGTAACGATGCTCAAATATTTAAAACTATAAAATAAATATAATTATATCAATTTTTATTATTTTTTTCAAGCCATTCGTAATTATAAACAAAATTATGTTTTTGTAGGATGTTACAAATAAGGATATGGAAGCTTTAGAAAATGCACTTGAAACACTAGGTAAAGACAGGAAGAAATTGTTAGTTGAGAAGGAAGAACTTCAAGAGCTTCGGGCTGAAATGGCCGAGTACCAAGAGGTGAGAAACACTGATACAAGAAAGACGACAACATTGATTATTGTATTTTTCAGGACATAGCTGACCTTCAGAAAATAACAATGGCGAGTGGCAAAGAGTCTGATCTGCAAGAGACAGTTGCGGCCAAACGCCTCTTCAGGAAGGTGAACAAGATGATCAGCAAAATGGAAGCGGTATTGCACACCCTTGAGAAAAAGGAACAGAAACTGAAATCCGAAGAAGAACCTGTTGCTATGCCATTGGACGCCGAGGAGAAGACACCATGTCCTAAGAAAAGGTTAGAACACCATATTATTTATTTTATGAGTTTTAACCTTTCGGGACTAGTGATGAGACATCGCATTCAGACTAGCACATTCCCTGATCCCAGAGACATTACCACATTTCTGGCCTTTTAAGAGCTCTAGTTTGATACTTGCTTCTATTAGATTTAGGTTGTATCTAATGTGTAGCAAACATCCCAGTAGTGAACATTGAACTCCCACACAATCTGGTCTCTCTTAAACTTTTGATTGTGACTCCTTCTTTCTAGAAAACCATTAGGCCCAGTAAACACAGAGTCAGTCTGTATGACTATGTGATACTAGCATGGGGTATAAAAAGTATCCAGGTGACTCTCCTGGTGATTAGATTACATTGCCTCCCTCTCATCTCTTCTTAAGTGCCTCACTTCTCCCGAGTGGTTCAAAGACCTAGCTGTTCGATTCTGTCATATTTTTGTACTGGACAAATTAAAGGTGTAGCTCTTTAGCATTTAATTAGGCAAAAATAAGAAAAAGTAGAGTAATGTGGGTTCATCCACATTTCCCCATGCGTTTTCTTTTTTTAACTTTATCTGCATAATCGTGGTCACTGTTGTCACCAAGCATGGTACACATGTGAACTAATGAAATTAGTTTCTCATTATAAAAAATGTCACTTCTATCCATTTTTAAAAGATTAAAAGAAGACTTGTGAAACAGTCGGGATGAGCGATCTGCTCAATACAGTTTGTGCTGTGTGAACGATACCATGACATACCACGATGTCAATAACGATACCATACAAGTCTGTCAGTCACCTTCATATAGAAAAAGTATCAAGCGACCAAACATCCCAAGCAACGAAAAATATATATCTCATACCAGTATGAATGTCCATATCTGTCCTTAAGGCAGATTTATATTAAAATGTGCAGAGTATGGGACGGCTGTCTTATGGGGCATATCAACATATTATCTCATTGTTTTCAAATGGAAGTGTTCACATTAGGGCAGCATGGGGCTAAGCCCCATATGATTCTTTCCCCTTCCTACCTCGTCGCTCTATCCTGAATATGAACACCCCCGTCAGTAGTCAACACGCAACAGAAGTGAAAAATATTGACGAGTCATTCTAAAATAGCCGTAAAACTTTTCCTCATTATCGTTCAACTCCTTGTAGAGGGTGGCAAATTCACCTTCTGATCCCCTTTTCTTCCAAGCTGGATGTACAGCCCATCTTATCACCTTTTCGCCTTCTTCCTCATTAAAAGCTACAGCAATAGCTGCTAATTCAATTGTGTTAAAGGTCATGTTATTATCATGTGCATACATACAAAAAGCACTTCCAGATATGAATGCATGTAAAACACTGATGAAAAATTGAGTTGAAGATCCCAGCCACTGCTGGGTACGGGTAAGTAGCCGTTAAAGGATTCTGTCTCCTCAATTAGGCCCTCCTTACCTCTTAGCCCACAATAATCTTATACCAAATTTATCGTACTTTCATCTAGCTTTTGCCTCTGCCATTCCCAACCCTCTCTTCCCTTCTCTGTGGTCTGATTTTTTTCACCTCTTGTTTACCAAATGGCCTCAGTTTTAGTAATTTCAACTCTGTATTTGTGCAGAGTTGAGCTAAATAAATCAGTGTTTGTTTTGCTTTTGTGTTATTACGTTTTAAATTGCGTAATAAAGATGTTTTAAATCAATATAAATACACACTTAAATATTACATTTATTTACATCCATTTTAAAATATAAATTGAAATTGATGCATAATGATAATACAATATAAACCAGGCTGGGGGTTCATGTAGGGGCCGACCGAGGCTGTAGGTAAACAAGAGAACATTTTAGCCCATAAAAACAGGTGAGAAGAGAATAATGGTTTTTGGTAAATATTGTCCACATTTGGATTATTCATATGCTTTGTGATGGTTTTTGTGGCCTTACTTTATATTAACATTGTATATTTTAATTCGAAGTTAGAAAACTGATTTTTGGATCTGAATGTAACATCACCTTTCAGGGAAGAATCTTTGCGGATTGACGACCTTATAGCAACAATTAGAAAGATACAAGGAGTACAGGTGTCTAGTCTTGAAAGATTGACGGAGGTATTGAGTAAAATGGATGCTGATAGAGACGGTATCGTCCGAGTAGATGTTCTTCTCAAGGTATATTTCTAATTTTAATATCAATTTTTTTTACATTCGTACTAAAAATTCTGTTCATTTCAGATGTTGGAATTAGTGGGAAATGAGAAGGTGAAGTTGAATAAGAAGCAGGTCGATGAGTTAATCGAACTTATCGATAAGGAAGAGGCGATTGAAATGGACGAGTCGATCTACAGGGCGTTAAAGAAAGGGAGCGAAGACGAGTGCAAGGATCAGCCCAGTCCTTTATCACCCCACAACACGACAGTGGGGGCTACTTCAGGCAGTAAACAATCAGCTAATTTGGCCCATCCCATAGCAGCATCAGATGCAAATAACTGTAAAAAATCATTGTCTGAACCTAACAATATGTCCAAAGATGGCTTACGATAGTATAAATAGTAATTAGGTGTAATGTTTATGTACAATGCAATTTGTGACATCTGCCTCGATTTGTCACGACGTCAGTCAATACAAAACACATTAACTTTTAAAAAATAATTGTAGGTATTGTATTATAGTTTCTCTTTTTTTAAATTTTATTCTCCATTTTTTCAATTCAACTTTCAGTTTTATGCTGTTTTAATTGTTTATAGTTTTGATGAGCGTACATATTGTGAATACAGAAACTTACTATTTTTCCTTGTTGACAAAATGTGTATTTATTTATTGCAAAAAATTCTGTGATAAATGTTAGAAAAGAAAGATATTGTTTTTACCATTTATAGTACATTATAAAGTAGTATAACTAAAGCGTACGCTAGTTTTACAGTGAGGCTTTCCCCCCCCCCCTCCTCCATTAACTATGTAAATGTTTTCAAGAAATAATAAAAAAGAAAGTTATTTATTATTAATTATTATATTTATAATTCCTTCTTTCAATTTATCTATTTATAGGTGTCATGTCTCATTTTTTCTTCAATGTCCTGTAGGAGGAATCAGGAAATCTTTGCTGAGGGTTGATGAAATTTTACGAAATAATATTTTGTACAGTTCACTGAAATTATTTTCAATCTTGATAATATAACATCGTGATAAAGGTTAATTAGCTGCAACATTCCTGATTCCATGTTGGTTCCTGAATTAAAAAAAAAAAAAAATATCTGGTGATATGCCCAACCTATCTGTGGTTGTTCAATTTGCTAACCTTGTAAATATTTTAAAACTTCTGAAAGCTTTACGAAACAAACATATTTTTTTCTCAATCATATTCCTGATTTTTCAATACAAAATTAATATCTTTCATCATTTCTTGCTTATGTAACAGTAGTAATTATGAATTACATTATGAGAAATTCATTATTGCAAAGAAAAGAACACCTTCACATATGAATAATTTCATTAGGCCACAAGATAAAAATTTCGTTCCATATTTCTCTGAGAAAGGGCCTTAAATTAATTTTTAATTAATTTAACAAGTACCTCTTAACAATTTTTTCACATTCTCTACCAGTGCTTTCTACCTGGAAGTTTCATTATTGATTAAATTTTATTGTAACAAATAGTAAAACAAAAATATTTATATCGATCTTTTTATGTAAGGTTTTGATTGAAATGAAAGTGCCACGAGCAGGATTCGAACCCACAACCTAAGGCTTCATATGCTGTTATGTTCTAACCACTTGAGCTATCATGACTTCAACTCCTCGGGCACCAGCTCCCCCATATGTCAACCTACCTTTTGAATTTTCCTATTTTTGAGTCCGCTCATGGTACTAACTTCGCTATTTCAATCAAAAAAAGGCTCTTACAGAAAAAGATTGATAAATTGAAAAAAGTAATACCATTAAATATAATGGACGTATTTATATCAATCGCTTAATTCTTAAAAATGTTCTAGGAGGCTGCAAACGTGGTGGTTCTGTAAAAGGATTCTTCCCAATTATCTAACCAAGTAGCAACTCGAACTAAGTAGGCGGAAAAAAAGTCAACCTGACAAGCACGATTTGCTATATTTTGCGAGTATGACCAAGATTAATAGTGAAAAATAAGATAAAATTTCTACACACATTCAAGCTTGCAATTAGCTTTAAAAAAGGCTTATAGTGACAGAACAACCAAAGGAAAGACTTGAGACAAAAATTAATTAAACAATAAAGAGGATTTTGTTAAGGAAAAAATAATTCGAACACATATTTTAGTATGCTTTTATTTGTTTGTAGTTTAAATTTCACAAGTGTTTAAAATAAAATTGGAACCAGTAATACAATGGTTACACAAGAAAATAAATAAGATGAAATCCAATTTGGACTGAAAGAAACCGCCAGCCTAAAAAAAAAATTTGTTAGTAAATAAAAAAAAATTTGATCATAAGAAATGACAAAAAAATTCTAAAATGTTTTTCAGAGCAAATAGTTATCAGCAAATATTTATTATGTCAGGGATAACTGTATTAAATCATCAAGGAAAACATTTTATAAACTTAACTGGATACTGAAAGTAATATTTCCTTATTAAAACTACAATTTTTTTAATACAAAAAATGTTCTCTTACCTATTGTATATTTGTTCCCCATGGGGTTTTAGAGGAATGAACTCAAATGATACGTCTGTAAAAGGAAAGTACAAAGTTAAAAAAAGTTAAAGAATGTTAAACATACGGATATATAGCATTATTTATCAGAAAGGTCCTTATATCACCAAAATTACTCTGAGTGGTGCATGGTGCTATCATCATTTTAATATACTTAATTAAATTTATTTAGCAAACTTACCATGCCTTGTGATGTGTGGTTTCCTGTAGTCATTACAATTACAGACAAAAGCTGAAAAAAAGAGAAAAAAGTAAAATTAAACTGTCAAATGTTTGAAACCACTATTTATTCTAATTGTTATCAGAATCCTTTTGGCTTAATGTGTTATTATATCAATTAATTAATCAAAACAACAATTATTCATCATTTGTGTCGTGAAAAAAATATGGCCACCAATATTTAAGGGAAAAGCTATAAAATGCCATTTATTATTAACCTTCAAAATTGTGCCTTATCATTCATTCAACTTAAGCAAATGAAAAGTTAAACATTACTTACTGTGTTTATAACAGGAATAACGCATCATTAACCTCACCAATCAAATTTAGAGACAAAGACCTAAGAAGCAAACGGAAAATTAAATCAACTAATGGAAGAAAATTAAACATCAAAAGATTTAAATTTAGTCATATCAGAATCCTTTTGGCTTGATCATAATGTATAATCATTATATTTTTTATCATAAAAGGTTTTTCATCATTTAAAAATATTAACACATTGTGGTATAGGAGGGAAAATACTAAAATACCAAATTTGAATACTGGAAGAATATTTAAAATTTTTCATTTCTTACAAAAAAAGAAGAAAAAACAGAAATTGTAATTTCAATTACAGTAATTGGGGGAAATTTATGAATTCTAAATAGAAACAAAAAAAAGTTGTTATATATAAGGGAATCGACTATCTCATTTCTCATGAGTTCTTCATTAAGTTTCTACAATTTTTTTTTTTTAAATAGAAACATACTTTTATAAATGTTATCAATTTTAAATCCAATATGGCTTTTTTGTGTGACAATTTTTTGTGTAATTTTCTTTCAAAATATATATATTCTAGACCAAAACATAAAAATATGTCAAGGTTTAAGTCTGGTGACATTTCTGAACATTCATGCTGCGTAATTTAATATTTTTAGTGGATATATTTGCATACTTGAAATTTTATTAGTGTGTATTATATGGAATATTTGCAGTTTTATTGCAATATAAATTTGGGTTCTACTTAAACAGTTCATATCACATTTTATAACTAACTTTTAACTACAATGAAATCTATTGAAAGCAAACAAATATGTAAAAAAATTGTGATCTACTGCTATTTGGTAGTTTAAAATCAGGAGTTAATTTTCTTTTTAGGCCCACGTCAATTGAGCTACACTGTCCACAAGAAATCTGTCGTTTATTGTACCTACAATGTTTAAAAAATGCTAAATATTTTTGATTATAAATCAGAGAGGGCAAGTATTAATTCACACAAGAATTCAAATATTCCATATATATAGTACATCATGCAGAATAAGCAAAAATAATGAAATCCTATAAATAACCAAAAGCGACTTACTTTTTTCCCCATAGTCCTTAAGACGCCACATAAATTCTCATTACAGCTTTTATTCCTTAAAACAAAATAATATTATTAAACATTGGAACTTTTAATGACTGAAACAAAGATGTATTTTAAGATATCAGAGACTGTATTATTAATCATTGTTTTATCATTGACTCTAGTCTAGTTTGATTATCATCATTAAAATTTTTTGGTTAATTAATTAATTATGAAAAACCCACCTAGAGGAGATATCTTCCTGTGTAGTATTATAAAGATATTGTAGAGGTTCTGAAACAAAAAAAAAAGAGATAAAGTTAACAAAAAATTAAAATAAGAAAACTTTAAGGTGTTGGGGAAAAAAATCAGTTATGGGAATGTAATTGTAATCACATAAGATCATCTGGAACAATCAAATTGATCATCACTTAACATAAGGAGTACTTTAAAAAAAAAAATCAATACCTTTCTTTCAATCCATTCAACGATTTTGAAACCACATTCTCATACTTGTTCTGCCTGAAATAGTAAAAAATATTTGAATAATTTTGCACATAAAAAATTAATAAATGATGTCTACATTTCACTTTTGTTTTATTATGTAGCTCATACGAGATTTACTATAATCATATACAATCATTTTCATTTGAAAATGATTTCATACGAACGAGACTATTTTATAATCATAGCTAATTTTGATATTTGAAATTATGAATGTTTTTTAACTTACCCCCCTAATTTAACTTAATTCCCAGTAATTTGACTGTAAATTCAGTTTTTCCAAAGCATCTTCCATTGTTCACCATGACACCTACACATAAAATAAATTAAAAAAATATTCATTGCTTAAATTATTATATTGTTAATTTTAGAAGTAAAAAAATTCAGTGAGGGCAAGTCAATTTTATTCAAATTATCTCATGGATTTATCGAACTTTTTGTATCATCATAAAGAATAGTTACTCAACATTTTACACAAATAACTATCAAGGGTCTTACCGCTAAATTTTCGCCTTGTATTTCTCTTCTCCAAAATAGTCGAGATGACTGGGTCCCTTTCCTTAAAAGAATTTTTTTATTATCAATCAATCCAAGAAAACACTTAAATCAGGAATCAGATAATTTAGTGTACATCAGTTAACATCCTTCAACAAAACATTCTGACTGGGGCAGTAACGTTATCATCATGGAAACCTAACAAGCATGCAACAAGATGATTAATTATGGATGAATTGTTTAATTCCCATCCTGTATGTCTTTGAAGCCTGAATGAACTTTGCTTGAGGTTCTTTTTTATGAATATGGAATGTTTAGCTTAAAGAGTTGTTCTAATGCACTTATGGGAGTCCTGTTTGCCCCGTGAGACAGATTTTGCTAATCTGTATGCTGCCTTGTGTTTGGGTATCTATTTTCTGTTGAGTTTTGGTCCATCAAATTAAGTGATCCATATATTTATTTTCAGTCTTATAGTACCGTGTATAACCAGAGGGGACAGTTACGATTTTAGTCCCCAAGATTATGGCCTAGGGTTCTTTCTATGGCCATTAGCAATATTTTAATTTTGTCAATAATATGCTGCAGATGAGCGAAAAGCAAAATTTTTGCATTAGGGTTCAAAAAATTAAATCGATCCAAACCATTCATTCCCCACCAAACAAAATTTTTTGGTGCAGACTAGACTTTGCCATCTGCTTTGGCGATTGATAAGAGATCAATACCATTGACATATCAGATTGTTGGTCAGGACCCACTCCCTTTTCGTCAAAAGTGAAGGATTCAAAAATGGTCATTTTGATTTTGCAGCAAAAGTGAAGGACAAATTTTTTAACTTTTGTCTTTCTGTGGTTCAGACAATGGGTTTTAGGATTTCATTGTAGGGGCATACAGGGTATGCCCCTTCCCATGGGTAAATGGTAGGTACTGTTGCCATGAGCCATTCCTTGGCACTTTGGTTTTCACAAGTTATCAGGACAGCCCCTTTTTTAACATACCCGTTCCTGAATTGAGGTCCTTCTGAGTTTTTGCATCTCCAAACCTCAGCCAGGATAGCCCGTTGAACGACTCTGCCCTTATCAGCTGTTAGCTCCTTATCTGGGTATTCTTTCAACACCACAGCCATTTTTTGCGCTTTGAGGGCTTGCTGATGTCTCATTGCCCTCCCCATCAACTATATTGGGGGGAAAGGATTGTTCCACATTGCTTCCCTCGACTTGGCTTGTTTTAGAACATGCCCATGGAGCAATTCCACTTGATGTGTTAGTCAATGACCTGTCCTTTCTTCCACTTTCGGTTTACTGGTCCTGGTTTTTTGGGGTTAGATTTTTTAGTTGTCATGCCCGGTGCGCCAAAGTCTGGAAGTTAACATAAGGGGGGGGGGTTTACTTAGTTTTCTTGATTCTTTTCAGAACTGGCTCTACCTTTTGTTTGGCTTATTCAATTGCCCTTTTACGGCTCTGAGCACCTGAGAGTTTTTTGGGTTTGAGGTGTTGTTTATCTGTCTTCTCAGTCTCCCCCATCCGTGTGGTTTCGTTTTCTGGTTTGGTATTTATATCTTCCTGAAAACCCCCTAAATTTACTTAGGAAACACGAGAAGTGTTTTCTCCAATTTTTGGTTTATGGGAATTGAAGAGGACTTGGAGCCATCTTCAGTGTTCATCAATTGTTTTTTTGGGTCTTCCTGTGCAGGTTCCCACAGTGTTTTATTTTCTGTTGGTCTATTCATGCAATTCCCACGAGTATGAGGGATCTACAAGTCCACACCGAAGGAGCCCTCTCTTCAGTGTAAGGTTGATTACTTAAGAGGGTCACCTGGTACTCTTGAGGCTCCGTTACAGGTAGTCACTCCTGTACCATCCATCCATCACCACAGGTCGCATTATACCTCTTAGATTGAGACTGGCTTCCTTTTCTTCCTAAAAAAATTAACATCATTAACTTATGATCAACAGATTTTTTAAAATCAGAATCAAGAGATTTCATCTTAATCAGAGTTAACACCAGTCATCAAAATTTATTCTGCCTGGGGCGGTAACGTATCATCATAGAAATTTT